>CM054115.1:135090595-135566641 GCA_028673005.1 Tanypteryx hageni
TTGCGGTAACCGAAATGAACCTCATTCGTTTGCCGTCTTGATTTTAGCTAATTTTAAAATGCTATTTTATAATGCCAGAAACTGATTCCAATGCTTTTCTTACAGTGGATAGGGGTGGCGGAAAAACCATCCTATAAAATAAAGTATTTAATATTTCTGTTTGAATTTAGTATTGATAAAGAACAGAGGTATTCTGCATTTTTATATATTATAGATAAAATAGTCTATACAGCTGTCGAGATATAAGCTTCCCAAAAGTCTATACAAACCTGCCAAAAAGTTCGCCTACGACTATTACGGTAATATCTTACATACTAGAGAGCCTGTAACATGATTCGCATCTACAACAGTTTTCATTTCCTTACTTATAACAAAAAAGTATTGTTGTTTATCATTTGCTTTTAAATTTTAAAATTGTAAAGTCAGCAAACGTTTTTAAAAATATTTATTTTACAATAAATCATCAGTTTACTATATGTAATTCAAAATGAATTTAAAGAATAGGTTACAATTAATTCACAAAGATTGAAGAATATAAGCTTACATTATTTAATTTGGTAACAAAATTAACGTATCGATGAACACAAAATAACTTAAAGGTAGAATTATTGAATTAAAATGTAATGTATTTTCACATCCCTTTAAATCGTAAATTTCGGAAAATCTCCCCGCTAAACCGTATATCTGTCATTGTCTTATTATTAGATGGTTCATCCTTTCGAAAAGTACCACGATTTGGATTTTTAAAGACTTCAACACGGCATAAAATTGTGCAATTAAAAATCCTCAAACTAATTTATACTATTTAAAATAATCTTTTCGTAGTCAAAATCTTTCGAAATGAATCATGTAGGAAAAAAATATAGATAATCCTTCCTACAAAATTTCATTGAAATCGGTTCAGCCAATTCCTTCGAAATTCATAAATACCGAAAAGTTTAACTTTGTAATTGTGTCATTTCTGCTGAGCCGATCCGGTCCAAATATACCGCTTTGGTCATTAATTTATGTGAATATTGTATGTATTATATATATATATATATATATATATATATATATATATATATATATTAGGTTGAAATCGGCTCAGCCAATTTTTCCCTGATATATGCGTAAGGACGGACATCACGAAGATAATAGTGCTTTTCAGCAATGACGAAAAGTACTAAAAAGGGATAACCTACTCTCTGTGTCGCCATAGGTAAATAAAGTCGTTTGTCTGTCTCTCCACATAGACCTTCACCTCACGCAACTCCTCCCCCTCCCACTCTCCCCCCCCTCCCACTAACCCCCCTCCCACTCTCCCCCCTCTCCTCCGCCCCACTTTCTTCTCCTTTGTCCCCTTTCATCTCACCCTTCCCCCTCCCCCACTTTTTCACCTATTCTCTGTCTTAATCGTTCTTCCTCCGCCTCTCCATTTATTTACTCCATTTCCCCCTCTTCTCCCTCCTCTCTCTCTCTCCCGGCTCAACTTCTTCCCATTTCCCCTCTTATTTTTCGAATAGTTCCTGAGCACTCCCGCCTTTCTTTTCTTAGACTTCAAGTCTCGGATAGAATCCACTTGACCTGCCATGTCGATCGTCATATTTGGACTAGGTCCTCTCCATTTTCCTGGTCATTCTTGACCGTTTATCTCTGGTGTGGTAACCTTAAACATTTTCTGGTTCTACTCAAATTCCTTTTCGAAAGTTGACATGTTCACTGTGTATATTATCTAAGCGCGAATCAGAATTTGGGTTATTAATTCCAAGGGATTGAATGTTTGTTTTTGGTTTAACAAATATTGATTTCTATTCTCGCTTAAATAAGCTGTTGACCGGGAGAAACGGTAGAAATTTTTCGTCAGCTTAGAGCGCTATGTTCAGACAAATGTTGCTACACAGTCTGTTAGTTTTGTAACTGCTTGATATTTGAATTCTATTTGTTTGCTTCGTTTGTAAGTGGCCTGTTTTAGTTACTTTACTCGCGTATTTTTATGTAATTTTGATTACCGCTTCCCTATTTTCTTTCGCCTTTCCTTTGAAATATACGTATATACGTATTTATTCTGGGTCTAAATGTAAGACAAAGGCATATATGGCTGTTCGTAGACAATCTCGCGCCGTCACACATACGGGACGCAGACCCAATATTGTTGTGATGCGTCGCATTTACTTTGTCCTCAATAATTACAGCCACCCTTTATTGTAGGGATAGGCAACCTACGGCATCCAGGCTGCATGCGGCCCCTGGGAACCTTTTATTCGGCCCGCGGAGCTGTGATTAAAAGATGATCGGTAGAATTCTCTCGAATTTTCATATTTTTCAGTGAAATTATGCTCTCAAAACTTCTTTAGGTGAAGTTTTAACGCCAGTAAATTACTTAGACTTGATTTCCACTATGAATATGAAGCCATAGAATCTCTAGGTAACTTTTGATGCAAACGCTCACCCGGCCCGCCGAAGCTCTCGTGACTTCTTATGCAGCCCTCCGATACATTCACAACGACGCATGTGGCCCTCCATGCAGAAAAGGTTGCCGACCTCATGCTCTATAGCAGACGTGGCCAAACCGCGGCTCGCGAGCCGCATGCGGCTCTTTTAAATTTCCATTCAGAGGCGTGTCAACGTTTTTCTCTACGGGACACAATGATGTAATGTGACTCGAGACGTGTTCGGGGTTACTAATGGACATGCATTATATCCAAATTGCTTCGGATACAGGTTATGTTTTACTGTTCGTAAATTTATGAACGCAGAATATGTCATGCGGCTCGCAAACTTCTGGGAATCATCGTATGCGGCTCCGAGGGTAAGTAGGTTTGGCCATCCCTGCTCTATAGTTTCAGCTGCAGTATTTTTTTCTTTTTTACTTATTCCGTTTTCTCTCTCTCTCTCGTCTCTTTCACACGCTACTCTTTCCCCGTCACATTTATCATCCCTCGCTTCCCCTCATGAATCCTCATATTTTTCCTTTCCAATCCTTGAGCTATCTCGTTCGTTGCACGGTGCCTCGCGTTACGACGAAAGGGGAAAATATGATAGCTTAATGACGTAATCACAAGCCTTCCGTCCGTCCTCTCGAGTTTTTTTTATAATGGTGGTCGTCGTTGTGTTATTATGCGTGCATTGTTTTCCGCGAGGCCTTTTGCTTTACTTTTTTTTCCCCTCGAGCCATATCGTTTAGGTCCTCGGTGCCCGAATGTATCTCGTCTCGGAGATGCAAAATGGCCGGACGTGTCCCGGTTTCTCGGGAGCTGCTCATTTGTTTTCTGTGTTACACGCCGTCGCAACGGCTAGCGCGCGGTATTGTGTTTTTCTCCTTGATTATGTTTTCGCGTTTGATTTGTCGGGGAATCTTCTGTTACAAAAGGAAGAATAAGTCCGCTGCCCTGATTTTGGTAGATGACTTATTAGATCAGGTTAATCAGTCCGTTTTCCGTTTATATGAAAGTGGATTCGTGAAGTTTCTCTCCGTTAGGTTTTTGACGTCGGATTGATTCTCATCGCCTTTGTCCCTTCTTTTCAAAATTTATCACAATATCTTTGCTCCATTCTTTATGGTAAAGTAGTTGATCCAAGGGATCAATGTCAAAAATGGTTGTGAATAATGTTTCAGTAATTTTAAATGGAAACAAAAATTGCGTGTTAATTTTTATCTGCCTAAAAGGTCGTCATACCAAACTTGTTAAAGATATATTTATTTCAGAGTTGGTACAATCGTGGAGTTATCTTCCAAAATTATAACCGCGTTAATTTTGTGCGTAGCGCTTTTTAAAAACTAAGTTATTAAAATTGTTAGCTCTCTTTATCTTCCGCGAATGTTTCCGGATCTCGCCGTATTCAATTTACAATTTTCGCGAAGCTCGTTGAACAATTTTGCCGAAAACCTTTTTACGAACTGGTGCACCTATCGTGCCGATCAAAATGCTTCGAGACTGTATAATCTGCTCGGCAAAGCGGAAGTGTATTCGTGTGATTGACTGATCATTTTTGCCCCGCTGTGATTACGGAATCTATCCACTGCTTGGAGGCTTTCGTACATCGATCGATTCCACCGAGGAAGCCAAATTGCTCAAATTTATCTAGTGGTAACGCATAGATGCCTCTCTGGCTTCTCCTGCTCTGGGATCTCCGTTGATCCTTATCAGTAGTCTGGCCCCGTTGCGAATGAAGTGTTCACGGATTGTTAGAAATACTTACGGCATGACTTCGATTGGAATCTTAATAGGCGGTCGACGATGCTTGCGATTGCGAGGATGCTGCGAATAAAACTTATAAACTTGTAATTTCTTTTTAGTTGGCCTTCATAAATCTCGATTAACTTTTTGTTTGTAGAGTAACGCGGTTTTGTTTTATATCAAGCTTTGTTGTAGTAGTAACCATCGTTTTTAATTCCATTTTACATTCCATTGCGTTATTTTACTGTCGTCTTTCTTTCACAGAAAACGAATTTATTTTGCGTCTAAAGAATGATAAAGTTGATACATTCGTAGCTCGTTGTCGAAGGGTTAGTTATCTTTAAAAAACAAATTATGCTGTAATATTTTATTATTACATTATGCACATCGTTTGAAAGAGATTGAAAATATACTGATGTTGAAAATCAACCATGACTATTGCTAACGCAGGGATCTGGAAGTGTTCGTTATATAATTAAAACGTTTGAATTCAGGGGATGACATAACAGTTCAGATGATTACGTTCGAAATTTAAAAAAACTCGGACTCTCTCAATTAAAGTCATTATTAGCAATTCTCTTACAGATATTTGAAGTGTTATTTAAGGCGAATTCAGTATCATTTCTAAAAAGTACTTTTATCTTTCCTCAAACACGGTGATTATTTTTTCTTGCCAATTATTTATACGGGATAATTTTTAAAAAAATTCGTTATTTTCCGACCTAGTTCGTTTGGCGAAAACATTTCAGCGTTTGTTCGCAAACAGTAATATCCTTTGAGGCAAATTCTGTTTATCCTTTTTTCGAGTAAGTACTTTTGAATTCCCAGGAGTTAAACAAACCCTCCACCCCCTAACCATTCTCCTCGACACGTCTTTCTTACTCGCTCCGAACACCGTTGTCACGGTTACGACCTTCCCGCGTTTTCCTCCTGGCTCCCGCCACTCCCTTCCTTCCCTCTACTGTCCTTATCAGGAACTATAGTGACGTGAGTCGGCCCTTAGGGGAGGTTTCTCTCGGCTCAATTAGAGGATTTATGCGTGGACGTTTCCCCCACCCCTCTCCACCCCCCTCTTTAGCCGTGTCTTTCTTATTCCTCTAGCTCTTTATCCCTCTTTCCCTTAGTTGACTGTTGGTTCTTTTTCCTCCCTTCTCTTCCTCCTCTGGGAACCTTTTCTTCCTATACCAGTCCCCTCCACAATTCGTCCTTAAGGCTATTCACTTTGGGGCTTTTAAATGGTTTCGGTGAGAAGCGGTTAATCTCGCCCTCCCTCTCTCTATCTTCCCTCCCCCCTCTCTCTCTCTCTCTCTCTCTCCTAACACCTCCACTTTCCCTCCCTCTCTCCTTTTCTGGGGTGCTAATAAAAAGGAAACTCTCTTTTATGCGCTTTCGTAAATGATTTTTTTCCTTTCGCGTGCTAATTGAAAGGCGCATGGCGTCGTGGCTTAATTTGTAATATCTTTTAAATCTTTTCTCTTTCATTTCATTCGATTTGCAATTTTTTCGTTCTCTCTCTCTCCACCTCCCTTCTTTTGTCTTAGTATTTTTTTAATATTCGCTCAAAATAATCTCCTTAATTAGTTCCTTTTACGAGGGAAAATAATTTCATTGCGAAACACACCAAATTTGTCGCTCTCTCACGTTGCCGTTTCTTTATTATCGCCGGAGTGATATTCACGTAAATGTTTTATTTCATTTGTAAAAGATAAAGTAATGATAGAGTTGGATTTATTTAAATTTAATGTTTCTCTCTCTTAATCGTGAACTTGATATCTAGAGGCACTGAAAACTATTAAATTCTTATAAAAACTAATATTTTCGTTGCATTTCTGAATCAACCTCAATGAAAGGTGTATCAATTCGTGTTAGGCTTTAGATCCCGTTACAGCTATTTAAAATTTTTAATCATAATATAAATGTGCTTACCTTTAAGTTCATTTTAAATTAGAAACTTACGCAACAATAACTTAAGTGTTGGCTTTTCTCTCACGATCTCAACATTAAATATAAATAAAGTGTAAGCCCAATAGAATCGCATTTAATTCTATTTAGTAATAAATATATTTTCCCTCTTAATGTCTGAGGCCTGAAGTTACTTCGTGGATCGTAAATATTCCAGTGGAAAAGCATTACAGGGACGCGCGCCATTAAAAAAAAAGCTAATCTCCCAAAAAAATTATATCTTGGAAGGCGTTTCAGGAAATATCCTCACTTTTTTACTTTGAAAAATATATTAATTCGCTTGTTTTATTTTTTGGTGAATTAAATCAGATATTGCGCTGGGCTGTCTGGATAGAGAGGGAAAAAACTGGGAGGGACTTAATAGCAAGGGGAATATAGTAGTCTGCAGCTTTAACAAAAAAGAAAACCTTGTGTAATTAATGAAGCGTCCGCTCTCGCCTATTGCGGTATATTCTGCGGAATGAGTCTCTCCGTTGGAGGGTGGGTCTGGGCTGCCTGGTTCGCGGAAAGGCAGAGGAAGAGCGCCACAGTCGAGGTCATGCTTCCCTTTTGGCGCCATTGTGATCCCCGCTCGTCCCTCCATGTCGACAGTGAACGCATCACCGTCGAGCGGCCTGTGCGGAACTATCCTTTCATTTGTTTTTTTTACATGTATCCGTGTGCATAAATTTTCCCCTCAAGTTGCCCTAGTTTTATTCACACGGAGCATACAGTATGTATATATATGTGTGTGTATATACATACATATATACACATAGTAAGACCCCGATTTAGCGCTATCGTTTATCCATCGCTGGAATTGGCACTAAAAGGAAGGTGGCGCTATATCGAGGTATATGCTTACTCGGTGTAATCATAAGATGGAATGTTTAGTTCAATGGTTCTCAAAGTGTAAGGCGCGCCTCCCATGGGAGCAGCGAGCCTAGTTTTGGCGAAGCGCGAAAAATTTGAGAATTTCACCATAATTTATTTAATCCATATTTATAAAAATGTTGGTGAATGACGGTTATACCGTCTCGCAGCCAATACCTATGCTTATGAACTTGAATTACATATGTATGTGAAGCGGGGTTTTCTGCGGCTGCTGCTATTAAGATGACATATAGGTCGGAGATAAATGGCAAACGGGAGATGCATCCTCCTCGTTAGTTGGGAACGTTAGCTATAAAATTTATAGTAAATATTTTCCAAATAAAGGGAGGCGTAGAAAAATTTTACATCATCAAGGGTGGCGTTGTTCTGCAATGTTTGAGAACCACTGGGTTAGTGGGATGTTATGGCTACAAAATTTTCAGGAGCAGTTATTTTTTCTTCGATTATTTAGTCTCGCCTTCTGATAATTAGTAGTTAGGACTTGTTGAACAAGTCGGACTCTGTTTAGTTGATCAGAATTTGGTGTTTTTAAGCAAGGAGGATAGTTCGCCTATTATGTAACGCGACTGAGGTAACCCGAATAGTGAATTGAAAATAGTCAGCCATGCTTTCAGTTAAGGTGAACTTTGTTCTAACGAATGCCTTTAGTCGCGTATTGGAACCCTTAGACCAGGTGGTGGACCCCGTGGTATCTTTCTGCCGTCCGCGAAGTAAGCTAGTTTACACTAGACGGCCAAAACTCATATGCATCTCTTATAAAATATTTCACCTAAATCTATGAAGTTTAAGATGTATCTGAAATCAGTAATTTTAAAATAGACGCAGTTTATTGCTCATTCCGATTTATAATCATTCTGCGCCGGTCGGGTACTGAATATGTTCTTCCCGCTCCCAGCGTGCTTCATGCATGTCCGAAAGAACCTAACCCACGACGCAAAATCTAGTATTTTTGTAATGAATGGGTTCAATCCCGAATCAAATGGTTGGGAGCGATTTCTTCCCTGTGGAAGGGAAGAGTGAATGTCCAAAGAATTGGAAACGGTGTGAGTACTGGAAATGTATGCGGCCCGCGGACTTGGTACGGTGCGTTAATGCGGCCCCTGGGTTCGGTGGTGGGTCTTCATGCATCCCGCGCACCGATGTGTGTTTGAGATCCCTGCCTTAGGCCGACGTGGTGTTTGCGGTGGCCTTTGCTGCAGTAAATTGTAACTTCTCTTTGCTGACAAAAATGATCAAGTCCGTTCAGATCGAATTCAGCAACAGCGAGTTGCGTGTTGTGTGTATGTTTTTTATGCTGTTCATGCAGAGATAAACAATTTCATGCGTACTGAGTAGATCGCGATCTTAAGAAAATAGCCCGGTGGCAGTTTCTCGAAATATATGTCATTTTTCTTGTGCGAGTAGTAACATACGCGTGAGACTGCTTTGTACCCAGCGCCCATCGCATAAACTTATACATCTGCCGAAATTTGTAATGATATCTCGAACCAGTCATATTTCTCGTATGATTTTGATTTCGCCCCCATACCTCCTCCCCCACCCCCCCCCCCCCCATACACTTTCCCTCTCTCTCTCTCTTTCTGGCGCGGAATCGACTTTATGAAAGAGTAAAAAAGGAAAAAGGCAGACTTGAATTATCGATGGTTTTGGTTGAAGTGTAGGGAACGTTGCTAGGGTGGCGCTGGGGAAAGTGAGCTTCCCGAAGGGTTTCCTTGCCAATCACGAAGAGGAAAGAAGAGAGTGCGTGTGTGTGTGTGAGAGAGAGGAGGGAGGGGTTAGGTGGTTGTAAGGCTTAAATTGACCGGGAGGAACGAACGTGGGAAGCAATATTTTAAGCATTCACATAACACTTTCCGTCGAAGATTTTTAGGCACGAGATGTGTATCCGTATGTGAGGGAAATAGGGATGATCCGATGACAGATGCACTCGTTGCGTGGCGTTTTCCTGATACTCTCTTTGCCATGCCAGTAGAACGAGAATTATCGAGATTTTATGGCTGAAAAGGTTAAAGAATAAGCACTTATATATAAATTTAAAAATTTAAAAACGCTTATCTTAGGTATCTCCAATAACCACAGCGAGGTTATAAAAAACCAGATGTGCATTTCGACTACAATGCAGACGTCTTCAGTGGTAATTCATCGAAAGTAGATTATAAAAGAACCAAGACCACTGAAAATTGTAGTGGAAATATGCATCTGGTTTTTCATAACCTTGTTGTGGCTACTGGAGATACCTGTAAACAAAGATTTTCAATTTTCTTTATATTGAAGTGCTTATTCTTGAAAAATGCCAGTAGTACCTTAAAGCTTGCCGTCGATATGCACCTTCTTTCGTAATACAACAACAGTTACTCAATGATCTGTTAAACGTTAGGTAATAATTTTGCAGTCATCTTCATTAAGAAAGAAAGTTTCTCGGAGACCATTCAGGTTTGCATGCGAAAGTTTTTAGGGACATACGGGCGAGCCCCACATGCACCGTGCTGTGAGATATAGCTTCGGCCACCCTCGAAGCAATACCTTATTGGCGCAATTAAATTAAATTCTCAAGCGAACCACCTTTGGCACACGTGCCATAGATTTCCTATCCCTGGCATGGGTGACCGAACAGTTAGGCCTATAACTTACCCGCAGACGTTAATCCGAACGAGACGCGTGTTATACTGACGTCTTTTTATTTCCTCAAAGAACACGGAAATTAACATTTTCGATGCATTAATAATGAAGTACTTTTATGTGCATTGAGTAGGGAAATGGGATGTGGGAAACGAAGTCGTGTTTGGGGGTCTCTTTTTTTGTTCTTTTTGCGAAAAAGAAGACTGGTAACATTTAAATTTTAGAAGTTCGTTCGGTTCATCGATCCAAATCGAGTCTAAGCCGCGGCTAGTTTTTTATGCCAGGCCCGAATCGTCGTTTAATTACCCCAAGCTGGACAACGCGTCCAAAAACCTCGCAGCACATATATATATATTCATATATGCGGGGCGATTCCGTCCGTCTAGGAAATCCTTCAAGGGGCAAGAGGGAAGCGAGTACTGTACCTATTCTTATATGCATAAGCAAGTGATGTATGGCTTTTCTTCCCGCCTCTGCTGGGCGGCAGCTCAGCGACGGAAAGTGCAACGCAATGACGGTAGGAATAAGTGCGGTACAACCTCGCAGGATAGCGTAGCGCAGCTTAAAAAAAAAAATACCGGAACCGTGGGATGTGTAGCGAATGATGGAGTGGTTTGGGTTCGCGGCTGCGGAGAGGGTTTTGGAGGGAGGTCAACGAGACAGCGGATGGAAGAATGAATACCCCTTCCGCTCGGGGCGACCTATCATGCCCCCTGTCGCATAAATAACGCGCTAAAACAGTAAGGGGAAGTCCCCAGGCGTTCCTAAACAGGAAAAGAAGTTGCCGGAGCTCAGGGTATAGGAAGGATAGGGGAAGTTTGGAAGAGAGCGATAGAAGAGGGTGGATGGAGACAGTAGTATTGTAAAATCGGGCGAAGTGAAAGAGAGAGAGGGGAGGAGGATAGGCCGTCGTCCTGCATTTTTTCTCCTTTCCTGTCTCCGCTGCTCGGATTTTGTCTGTTATTTATGTCTTTCCCGCCCTTTCTTGCCCATAAAACATCTCTTGGCGTCATGGGTGCCGATCGATTTGGGGAGGAGTTTTTTAATTATTTATCGGAATATTTTTTTTGCTTAATTTTTTTCGAAGACTTTTGTGTTTTTCTGATCCCCCCACTCCGCCCCCTAACCCACGGCTTTGTGGTGGAAGGATGAGTTAGATAAAGTTTTAGCTTGCGCGACCGTATTCAGATTAGGTGCACTGGCGTCTAAAAAAAAAAATATTAAAGAAGACACGAAGCGGCGTCAATTTATTTCGTTTTGTAAGTCTGGAATATGTGCGGCCGTTGGTGCGCGTGTAAGATACGATGCGGAAATGTATTTTGATTAATTTGAATCAATATTTGTTTTGCATAGTGTGTAGGTTTCCGAATGGATTTGTTTTGCGTCGAGCTCGATGATAAATGACAAACTATAGAAAATTTTCAAGTAAATTCGGTACGTATGATCAGATTCACGATGGTAAAACATATTTAGGTTATTTCGCAAAGGTAATCCACTTTATGAAGTTTCTCTCTTATTATTTGAAAATGATTATATTTGCTTGAATTTGAAATCGTTTCTAATTTTCTCTAATGATAAAATATTTCCATTGCAACCATATTGTGGTTTTATTGCTTTTTTATTCATTACCAACCACGAAAATTTCCCTCATCGACGGTACGCGTGGTAGTACAGTTTCAATACGTTTAAATGTCATCACGCATGCGCGTTTGAAAAGACGAATGACAATGGGAGCTTCATTTGCTGACGCAATGTGAAAAAGCGTGCTTTGTTTATTGAGGTTTATTTAGAGTTGTACATTTAAAATTCTTTATAAATTTAGTAATGTATTTATAAGATATAAAGTAATTTATTCAAAAATTAATTCAAATGTTTTAACTTTTTATCTATAACCGTTTTGTCATAATCTTAATTTTAACATTTGGAGGCACCCCCTGCCGTCGATCGATTTTCTAAAAAACCTTCTTTGGCCGCGTAATAAGTGGCATCATAGATCACATATACATACGTTATAAATTTCCGTTTTCTATCTCTTACCGTTTACTTGCCATTTTAATTTAACTGATTACACATACGGACAGACAAAGCGAAAACGTGAGCGCGTTTATGAAATGAAACGCGCTAAAAAGAGCTTGGGTTGGACAGATTGTTGTTCTCTTCTAAAATCTACCAATAGGAAGGAAATTTATGATTTTGTCGTTAGCGATAAAGGTTGTATTTTGCCTGTTCGTTGTTTTTCCGCATAATAGAAGCTTTTTTCTGCAGTTAATGGATCACTAACTTTCGACTGCATGTCTACAGACAATTTCTATCAAAATAAAGCAAATTTGTCATCATTACCTCTCCAGAAGTAGCAGGTTAATGAGTTTCATATTTCTGCAGACAGGCAGACGGACACTGAATGGCAGCGGAATCGCCTCATAACTAGTGTGTCGTTCCTTTGGGTAGTACTTCACTCTGCTGGAACTCGTGGCATTAACAATTATTACTATGGCCAATTCCAGGTAGACTGTATCCTAAACTATAAACCAGTAAAATCAGCTGAGTTTGCCAATTTGCAGTGTAAACCGCGGGAACCCTTAAAACGCGGGTCATCTTTCATCTCTCTCAAACCAGCGGTATAACTTGGGGAGTACTTGGGTACAGTGGAAAAGAAAAAATTATTAGATTTTAATTATTCGATTTTGACGAGGCGTACGCAATTGAATGTCATCGAGCTAGATTAGGTGACTTGAAAATATATTTTTATGCACCAGCTATGACGAATTCTCGTCTGTGCTTATTTGCATGAGCCAAATCCTGCACCCTACCTCCATTTAGCCCTGCCCGCCCCCCTTTTCTCCCCCCTCCCTCTCCCTCCTGGCGGGAGAAATGCGTAACATTTATTGCCCTCGCTTCGCCTTGAATAATATATGGCATTCCTATTGGTCAAGGGACGTAGAATAAGGGGATACGGAGAGCGATGTGTTTTTTCTCCGAAATCCCCGTCGCGTTCGAAGGGCAGCGGTTGGGAGTAAGGAAAGAGATCGGGTTGGAGGAGTAGGGGAAGAGGGGAGGAAAAAATCAAAAGCACGTGCGGAGTAGTAGCGTCGCCCGAAAAGCGTGCGGAAATATATCGGTAATTTGATTCGGAAAGGGGTTAAAAAAGTGAGAGAGGACGTACCTAAAATTTTCCACGCTAGGCGGTGGACGTTCTCTGTCCTGTCCGGAAACCCCGTACCGAAAAATAAATGATGGCAACCTGACCGCTCAGCGACCACAAATCACCTGTACTTTGCTTATCGTTGGCGATTACTGCTTCCTCTTTCTCCCCCTCTCTCTCTCTACCTCTTTCTCTCTCTGTAGCTCTTTCTCTCTCTGTAGCTCTTTCTCTCTCTACCTCTTTCTCTCTCTCTCTCTCTCTCTCTCTCTCTCTCTCTCTCTCTCTCTCTCTCTCTCCTCCCTCTCCCTCCCTACCTTTCTCCCTCTTTTCCCTCTCCCTCTTTCTCTCTCCCCCTCTACCTCTTTCTCGCTCTCCCTCCCTCTCTCCCTTTCTCCCTCTCCCTCCCCCACTTTCCCTCTTTCTCCCTCTCAATATCCCCCTCTACCTCTTCCTCTCGCTCAACCTCTTTCTCCTTCTCCCCCTCTCCCTCCCTTTCTCCCTCTCTCTCTCCCTCCCTCTTTCCCTCCCTCCCTCTTTCCCTCCCTCCCTCTTTCCCTCCCTCCCTCTTTCCCTCCCTCCCTCTTTCCCTCCCTCTTTCTCCCTCCCCTCCCTCTATCCCTTTTCTCCCTCTTTCTCTTTCTCCCTATCCTTCTCTCCCTCCCTCTCTCTCGTTCTCTCTCTTTTCCCACCTTCTCTATCCTCTTTCACCTCGTCCCTTGTCAATGTAGCTCGCGCTTTTACGAAGGGTGAACCGGGACACAGCACCGCGTGACGTATGGCGGACCTTCCGAACGGAAGCATAAATAATTGTCTATTTCGAGGTCGTAGCTACTCTTACCTCTCTCCCCTTTTCCTCCATTTCCCCCTTGATCGACGCCCCCCTCCCTGTACACAGGTACGAGTCGCGGCGTTCTGTTTTTTTTTCGTTGATTCGGTTTTTGGTGACGTGTTTTACAGCGTTTTCCTACCTAGGACGTTATTTTTTTCGGTGCGTCGGAGGAACCCATTTCGCCTTTCGCGGCGGCATAAAGAATTAATCGATATTTTCTCCCAGAAATAAAAACTGGTACGCCACGAGATTCGTGAGAGTGTTGAATACGAATTGGGGAATGAGAACAGGTGTTTGCTGCCCCAAACCAAAGTTATTTCGAGAGAAAAACACTCATGAATTGGCTTGTTATTATAATTGTAGTTATAAGATTATATGGTAGCTGTTTCATATTCGGAATATTGCGCATTTCTTTTAAATGTCGATTAATCGTGAACGATGCTGTCATATTGTGATTAGGCGATCTCCATTTCCGTTCTGTGTAAATGTTTCAAACACGACAAATGAGATGAATGATATTTGACTTTCACGCGAAATAGCCGTAGACTTGTAACGTTCTCTCAAAAATCCCGATCGAAATCCAATAAACTTTACGACTGTATATGTGACAATTTTTAAAGTGACGTTTGTAGAATGCATTAGTGCAGCATTACGTTTCATTTCTTTTATAAACATACGGTATTCATCTTCGTCTTATTAAAGAATGAGCTATGTCAGGTATAATTCTGTCAAGTCAATTACGTGCACCACCGACGGCATAAGATCCAGTTGCGCGCGCGCGCACACACACACACACACACACACACACACATATATATATATATATATATATATATAACAGCTTACGGAAAAGGAAAGGTAAAATGAATATATGGATGTCAACAAGGTGTTGGGATGAGGAAACCCAGTGAACACTCACCAATCAGACGACTTCAGGTTGGTGAGGCACCGGGGACGTTATATATATATATATATATATATATATATATATATATATCACGCTGCGAGAGAATACATTTTTGAGGGAATAGAGGTAGAAAAATTGGAGATGTTTCAATTTAATATTCTATTCATGCATGCCCGTCATTTTGGTTGGAAAATTAGGTACGCCAGTATTTATAATGTTGTACTTGTGGAATTTTGAGTAAAGGCAAGGTTCTCAGAATAGATGGATTTGAATGGTAGAATGTGAAACGTTGTAATTGCATTTAAATTTCAAACAAGTATTTTTAAGGAAACTGATTTTTATGCATTGAACGATAACTGCCTTCCGAATGGTTTAAGGCTCTCAATATTGCAATTTATCTATGAAAGACACCAGAATTATAGGCGATGCCATGAAGCACTCCCTACAAATGTTTCCATCGGTCAGGCTTGTCGTCACTCGATTCGGAACACGACCATACTGGTCGAAATACTTTCAGCGTGTCTTCATCCGGGATTTTGTACACGCACCGTTATGAGAAAGGAATTTTTTCCGACTTGGAAGAAAAAATCCGAGGCATGTTATTTTTTCCCTTTTGCCGTGTCCAGCGTATAATCCAGTTGGATACATTCCTCCGTACATGCACCGTTGCTGATGAAAAATCCGATATAAATCACTCGCGGATAGTTCCTCCCAAAACCGGTCTCCTGTTATTCTTTCTTTGCATTTTGATTTTTTTTTTTTAATTTTTGAAAGTATCCGAACAAGAGGCGAATTTACTTTCACTCTTGCAAAAAATGAATGAACGGCGCAGCATCGTTTGAAATGCTGCCTCGAAACATGTTCTTCAAATGACACCCAATGTTTATTTTAGCCTTTGCGTCGTGAATTCCGTCCTTGTCACCGTTTCCCTTTTTTGACGAATTCTCTTGTCAAATAATTTTTATTGGTGAAATACCTGTGCGTATGAGCATTCGCCAAGACAATATTTCTGTTTGTCATGGCAATTATAACGTTAGAACGTTAGTTTTTTTAGCAGAGATATTTCCCACATCTATCTTTAACGTCGGCTATTTATATTTATATGTATACACACACACACACACACACAAACGTATATACATATAAGTATATTGACGATTCAATTTTAGTTAAATAAAAATGGAAGAATAATCTTGAATCAGGCTTGCGCTTGACGAAACGCATGAATACTTTTAGAGACTGCTTGGAAAATTCCATCCAATCCTTTCTTATTATTAAAATACAGTGTTTTTGTTTCCCTCAATTTCTCGGCGTCGCGTAATATTTTCGTCGTCACAGCAACGAGATCCTCGGTTTTTAGCTTTTTATTCCCCTAAGCTCGGCCTGACATTAGCCGAAGCTCTCTCTGATCGTTAGCGCCGCCATGCGACGCTCTCTTCTTTCAAGTCTTTTCTCCGCGTAGTTTCTTTTCCCTACGACCGTCTTTTTTTTATCCTCCTTTTTCTCGACAACTATTTACTTGCCCGCTCTCTTACGGCCGTAAAGGAGGCGTAGAACTTTTCTACATCCTAATGCTTCCTATTCTGCTCGACTCCGTCAAGGGTAACGAGTTCCCAAAAGAGAATGTTACGAGGGAGAGAGAGAGGAGGGGGCGCATTTCGTCTTAGTACAGCACTAGTCATTTCCTTTCCCCTTCCCCCTCTTGACTCCACGACACCCACTCTCCTCCCTCTCCCCTCCCCTTTTCTGCCTCTCCCCTTCCTCTTCTCTACCTATTTTTCGTCAAAGTATGTCGTCGTGCAAGAAGCGCAAAGTGCCTTTCTTACCCATCAGCGTAACCTTTTAGCTTCTCTCTCTGGTCCTTTTTTCCCTTCTGCTCCTCCCCCTTTCTATCTTCTCTCACTGAATTTATTTGACTTTTTTCTGTCTCTCACTTCTCCTTTACCCACTTACTCTAAAAAAAAGCTAGAAAACTTAAGTAAAATGATTCCTTTTCCTCTTTCTTCGCCCCCTACCCACCTAACCTTGGTATTTTAGATTCTGGCGTGAATTGACGTCTCTCAGTGGCCCTCCTGTGACTCTCTCTCTCTCGAGTAATTTGTACTTGTATATTTTGTCCTCGTATACGCTGGGTCGGCGTAGACGCATTATTTCTGCCGTTGCTTAAGCTTTCAAAAAAGTTGGCGTTTCTTCTTTTATCTTTCTGAAGCGAGTCACGGACTATTTTGCACCCGTCGCAGTTATCGTCGTGACGTGCACTTCACCTTTTGATAAAAAGCACGAGGATGTGCGTCGAATATTTCTCCGCGATAACTCCGTTTACCAAGAAATAGGTCACTTTATACGTTAAGAATATTAGTTATATTTCTCCTCCCGAAATCATGCTTGCGACATTCTTTTAATTTGCCTAGCGACAATAACGATAATGGGATGATGCGTGCATTTACCGGTAAATGTGCACATTTACCACCAAGCTCGGTAAATGTAAGTTTAAATTTCCAGAAATACGTATTATCCGTCCATTTCCCGGTAAATGTGCACTTTTACCGATGTACCATGGTAAATGTGGAAATGAGTAAGTATGAGAAATGCTACACTTTAATAATTACGTTAATTTATAACAAAAATCATCGGGGGTTCGGTTCCACTGGTATATACAGTCATCCCTCTCTTCGAGGAGGTCTGCAGATTACAGTCCTCTTCCGCCCATACATAGCCATAAAGTTGGGTTCTATTCCAGCAGCTGAGCCCTCAATAGTGCCTTGCCAACCAGCGAGCTCCAGACATTGCATATATTTATCAAAATTGCGGAAACTATTGATGATATTGGTATGCAGACTTTTTAAAAATATCACAACCTTAGTAATTATTTTAATAACTGATGTGACCCTCTTCATTAAATAAGAAAGAAGTTTCTCGCAGATCAGAATTTTAAGGGTCGACTGGAAATTTAAAATAATTGATACGTTTCTTATATTCGTTTATGGATTAAAGAAATTTTACTGTATTTAATGCCTTCTATACTTTCTGTGTTTGATATTTTTACACATCTATATGGTTCAATTTAGTAATTTTAATCCAATATATTTGACTCTTTTCGGGACAAGAATTCATGTTCAACATAAGCACTCGGCTTCAACTAAACAAATACTTATAAAGGTGTCAACTATATAAAATTTTGTTATGAAAATTCAGTTATATACTTTCACTTGTTTTTCCTCCACTTCGATGAAGATAGTGTTTTGGCAAACGATTTAATAAAAATTATATGAGAAATCTTTTAAATAAAACTAGTTTATAGCCATTTAAGGAGTGCAGATAATAAGTGCACAAAAAATAGTGTTATAAGAGCCGTGGTGATCGGGGTCCATTACAGGATTTTTTCCAAAATACAAAATTGGGAAAGACAAATTATTACCAGAAAATACAAACAAAAAATAATAATAATAAATGAGGAGAGGAGATAGTAGCCGAGGAATGTTACCAAAATGACATGAGGATTAAATATTAATGCAAAAAATCTGATGTGGCCACCACATGACTTTTTCCATACCTGTAATATTTCTAAAAATTTCAAACAGGCTACATAATAATAAATATTTTAAGAAGAAAATTTTAGACTTTACAAAGAACAGAAATAAACTCAAACCATAGCCTTCGGATATTGGATATAGCCACAAAGCTCCAACAATTAAGAAAAGAAAAAGGAGCGTTACTAAGACGTAACTAAGCGTCAATTGTTAACAATAGTCGTAGGTGTGGCGTGATGGTAGCAGCATAAAATATAATTTTTAAGATATCTCTTAAACAATGCATCATTATAAGAAAAATGTTTCTAACAAAGGTTGTAGAAAATGAAATTTCCTACAACTTTTATTCCATTATATTTTTACATTTATCAGATATTAAAGCAAATATTTTAAAATAACGGATAAGTGACAATAGTAATTACCCACTTTCGGTTGACCGATTTTTACCAAAAACTAATCAGTTCTTGTGACTTTCATAAAAATTTTAAATATAAAATTTGGCGTTGACCTGATTAATAGGTTTTGAGTTAGAGCACCCACAAAAAAGCTATCACATACACGCAGACATTATCGAGAAAATGGTCAAAACGTGTTCAGGGGACCTCAAAACGTATTTCCGTTGAAATCCCGAAGTCGATTTTTTTCGTGAAAACAATACTCTCCCCTATACTACGTATAGAGTAAGTAAAAATTATGCAGAATAAATAACTGCAAAGAGTAATCGGAAATATATAAATATATAATAGTGCGATCACACAGGAGCACCATTCTTTGCGTGAACCTATTTCACCTAGTAGAGCTTTCAGCCTCTTCTATAACATAACTTTTAATAATGACGACATTTGTTCATTATTGACGGCCGTGTGGAGAACTGTGGGTAATGAAAGCTGTAGGCCACTTTTAAGTAAACTTAAATTTAACGTAAATTAAAAGACACGTGGATTTTCTCCGTTATTGTGTGTTCAGTTTCATAGAAACTCGAGGTTTAACATAAAAGAGCTCCACTTAAAAATAATTTAAACTATAAAATGTTAGCAACAACATTTTTCTAATTGTATGGATTATATTTATCGCCTTTTCTATTAGACTGTGATATCGAAATTCACACTGAGCACTTATGTAGGCATTCAGACCGAAGAATTTGTAGCGGTTTCGCATACATTTATGTGCGACCCGGAACGGTTTTGCATACATTTAGGGGCGAGCTGGAAAACCGCGGTAGGAGAACCCGCGGTTGGAGAGGGACTACTGTATATATATATACAGAGCTCAAATAATACAACTAAAACCTACTCGCTATTTGACAAAATCCGCTCACCCACAATTAATTTCGTGGTGCGCTAGGCTAAAAATCTCCTCGCCACTGTCCTTCCTTAACTCGCCTGTGACGAATGATCTAGCGTATTTGGAGCTCTGTATGTATGTATGTATGTATGTGTGTGTGTGTATGTATATATATATATATATATATATATATATATATATATATATATATATATATGGGTTGGACATTACATGAGGAGAGAGAGTATGATTAAAGATGTGTTAGAAGGAAAACTAGATGGGAAAAGGGAAAGAGGTAGGAAAAGGTATCAGCTGATAGACGATTTGAAAGGGAAAGAGAGTTATCAAGATATGAAGAGGACAGCGGAAAATAGGAGTATATGGAGAACCAGGTTTAACCATGAATAATCACGGACCTGTCTACGGACAGACTACCTATGATGATGATATATATATATATATATATATATATATATATATATATATATATATACACACACTAATACTACTATTAGTTGGTGCTTGCATACTGCAAGCATTTCACCTCACCTTGAAAAAACATTAATTTTTCAGACAGACATTTCATCATTACAAATAGTCTTTTAATTCTAAAGATTTCACCTCCGCAGCGATTTTCTAAAAATTTTAAAGTTGTAGCACTTCTAGAAGTCAAATAATATTTTCTAATTGTTTAAATTTAAATAATTTTTAACGGCCGCCGAAACTCATGTATGGTAAAATTGAAAAGTTTTTTTGTGCTAGTTCACTATTTTGTACATAACTTGAAAATTTCAGCTGCATAGCTCATCCCGTAATGTCTAAACAGTTATCTATTAGTTTAAACTTTAAGAATTTTTAACTGCCAAACAAATTAAAATATCAAAATTTGTATAATCCATATTTCGTTTTTTTAAGAATTCTACTTATAAAAAAAATTCAACTACGTGACACATTCGGAAATACATAAACCTTGAAAATTTGTTTAAACAATTGCGAAATTTTAGCGGCCGCATTGTTGCACTTTTTCAAGATTTTCGTCTTTTCTAGTCGGTTTTGCACAAAATTCTACCTATGAAAAAAATTTCGAATCTCCAGCTCATCTGGAAGTGCCTAAACATTAGTATCCTCCTGTTATATGTTATATCCACCTCCTCCTCCTCCTCTGTAAGGAACGTCTATATAGAATGATATATATATATATATGTGTGTGTGTGTGTGTGTGTGTGTATATATATATATATATATATATATATATATATATATATATATATATATATATATATAATATGCAATCTTCAGGCCAGGCTGTTCGTGAATTTCTTTCTGAGCGAATCCTTGCAGTACTTAATGAATATGGCTTATATATCATTATTTATTACATGAACTTCAACAACTGTATTAATCTCAATCAAAATCTTTGCAGACATTTTAGAGTAAATCGATATTTTCTGGAATTCGACACGAGTAAACCCACCATTGTTCACGATATGATTCATTTCGCAAGGTTTGTATCCTTGGCCATTTTCTACATAAGGTTTCTTAAAATTCTTTTTAACTGTTTAGTCTCTAGAGGCGCGCACGGATGATATAAAAAAAAAGTTTTTTGGACATAGAGGCACCTGCGGTAGTGTGAAGTCATTTTTTTACACTCCTATCCATTTTAAATAGTAAAAGGTTCTACTGACCGCAACAGGCTCTTTTACACCCTTGCAGTAATTTAATATGTTGTACCCTTATACAGTCACAGATATTTTATTTTAGTCTCCCGAAATCTGCTTTTATTTATTTATCTATTTATTTAATGCAATGAGACGTTTGATATTAATAATGTTAATCAGTCTCATCGGTTGTGTTGAATTTCTTTGGACTTAAAGCAGAAAATAGTGTCGCGTATATAAACTTGCGTATGAAAAACCTCGTACATAAATCTATTTTCGTATTATTTTACATCTTACTATGCCTTATTTACCCATATACTTGTGTTCAAGACATAAAATTAGGGCTTAGGTAGTGTATAATGTATTCTCGCGTGTTTTTCGTTTTGACGATGACGAGAATTTCCCCTATTTATTTTTTCTTTGCCGCTTTGTGTCGGAAAAGTTTTTATATAATTAAAGGAAGATATTTTGAAACGGTTGTATAACATCCAGATCTCGTTTCGATTGATAACACAGCTCCCCCCCCCCCCCCCTTCCATTCGCTTCGGTTCTGATCTTAATTACATACAGCTTAAACGGTTGATATTATGTCGTCGTCCCCTGCTGGGATTCCACAGACGCACAAATCGGTCCGTTTCCATCCTCCACGAGGCGTCCCAGAGCTCAAAGGAAGAGGTCGCCATCATCTTCATGCCTGTTGGCATTTTTGCTCAGATTTTATAAGGGATTCGGTTGTCCGTGATAGAAGTTGAAAGAGATGACGCATTTGTTTTCTGCGATATATCTCTACTCCATATAACAGCTTTCGCTGAAGTACTTTTAATTACGATAATAATTTCCGGTGAATCCTTTTGTCGCGTGAAATAAAAATTCCACAGTTTCGGGTCGCCATTCATGAATTAATGCGCAAGAGTTGAAAATGGAACGTTTTGAAGCAGATTTGTTTTTTTTTTTGTGGTGGTCTTTCACGTTGTTTTGAAGGCGCGTTTTTCATTCTTTTATTTTATTGGCAAATGTGCATTGATGCGCCAAAAAGCTGCCGTTTTTTATGATCTAGATCCTCGCGTGTCTTTTGTTTTAACGATAACGAGAATTTCCCCAATTTTATTCCGCTAGCACCGACGAGCTTTCATTTTACAATAAATATTTCAGCCGAAATGAACTTGACACCAATATTCGGGTTTGGTATTTTTTTAAAAAGCACGGACCCCTAAGTTATGTATTTCATTCGCCAAATGAAATAGGTTGCATTGAAGCGTGTTACTTTTCGTCCGCTCTCGGCTGCTACGTTTCTTTGATCATCCTTCAACGAGATAAAATGTTTCATTTTCTCCACAACGCATTTATTGAAAAGTTTATAAAAAAAGAGCAGGGTCGTGTTTTTACATTATCATACCACTTAATCAAATGATGTATTTTGAAAAATCTCTTCGGTTCCGAGTTTGTTTTTAAAAAAAACGTCGCCTTTTTCGTCGTTCTTTTTTTCGCGGAAAATTCGCGTTTCCTCCCTGAATGTATCCTTTTTATCGTCTTCATGGAGTTCTACCTCAACTTTCTCTTTTCTTCTTCCTTTCTCCCTTTATCTTCTCTCTTTCTCTTCCTCCTCCGGCCTTTTTTAAGCTCGATTTACTGTAATCCGTTGCGCGTCAAATGAGCATTTCGTCTCGCGCTGGTGCTGACGCCTGATGGCTGCGGGGATTAAATAAATTTTCCCGAGGGAGAGAAAAATGATAATAACAACATAACAAAGCAGGAAGTAAAAAAAGCGCGGGTTAGAAAATTTCGAAAAAATGTAATTTTTTTGAAAGGGTAGGGAGTTTTTTTTACGCCGCTCACAGAGACAAAACACTAACGACGAGGACCAGAGGGAAGGAGGGGGAGTCGAGGTGATGAGGCCTCTATCAAGGGGAGTTTGGAGGAGATCAAGGGAAAGAGGCGAAGGTTGGTGTGGGAAAGGAGAGAAAGGGAGGAAAAGTGATGGAGGAGATACATGTTAAAACGTAAGCTCGTGAGTAGTTGATCCTTTGCCCGCACGAATAATGAGGCGCTGGTGTCACCGAAAAAAAATTACACAAGGGGAAGAATACACCTTTGTCGTCGTCGTCGTCTATATACAAACGGCGGACCCAGCGCCGCGAGGCGGAAAGAGGAGGAACGAGCATATTGATGCGTAACTAAAAAAATGAGCGACGTGAAATAAGTTTTCGAGTAAATAGACGTCGCGCGCATTATTATTTTTTTGTGTGGGTCTTTAAGCGACCCCCCGTATGTAGTACACAATGGCCGGGGCCATTTATTTGTTTTTAATTTTTTTTCGCCTTCCTGTCTCTCTCTCTCTCCCCGGGGGAATTTTGCGACAGAAATCTTCGAAGGCCCCCAAATATTTACGCTTTCGCTTCCTAGCGACGCTCAGTGCTTCTCACTTTTTTACGACGCTCGAGATGATCTTAACCTAAAAGGTTTTATTATTCGAGGCATGCGAGAGAGAGAAGCTTTTGCAGTCAATATTCTTCTTTACGGCGCATATTCTCCTTTCTCTCCTTTATGCCTTCAGCAGCCGGGCCTGACGTGATTTGCGACAGATGCCTCGTGCAGTTTAATATAATATTTGCCCTTAAAAAAAATATATAAATGTATTTCGAGATTAACCTCGATGCTTTCTCGTAATTTGACGAGATGGGAATATTGTCATTCGTCTTCTTGGCCTTCTGAGATGGACCAGAACAAAAGGGATTCAACTTCTTTAATGATGGAAGCGTAGGCGTTTTAAGACACGCTGGAGAACATCAGTTGAAAAGTGTATGACTTCGGTTATTATACACCCCTGTGGCTAGTCGCGCAAACGTGCTGCGGGGTTGTATTTCCAGCTCCTGGCAGTCGCGCATCAATGCAGCAGCGTTGCACGATCCAGGTTGACACGTTTAGAACGTGGGTAAGCGCGGTGTTGGATCTTTTATTTGGAATGCAAAACTAAAAAAGCTAGGTAGTATATAGGTAGATAAAAAACTGTGGATTCATGAGATGTATCGATAATTCTTTGTAGGGTTTTAATTGTAGTTTCCTTCGCTGGCGTTTCGGCTTCATTGCGAACGAAATGAGACGTGACCGAGCCATTGAATCCGTGTTCTCATCATAGCATAGTTTGCCGTGTTGTTATTTTTAATGTGCTTCCACGCCACGCGTTATAGTGAGGACGCAAGTCTCGTATAAGCCGTAACTTATTTTTTGCGAAAATGCTTATGTGAAATCATCTTATATCGATGGGTGGATTATTGGAGCGTGTTATACATTACAAAATCCATAAATCGGTACTTAGGGGTTACCGGATATCGGAAATTTACAGGAATGAATTTTTATTTCTAGAACCAGGCCAGATACCGGTTTACTTGTCGAAACATGTCAATATGTATCACATGCATTATAAGTTCCATTGGCGTCTAACGTATTATTGGTAATTTCTATTCAATGCTTATAAAAATAAGTGTTTTGAAGATATTCTTCATGGATTTACGAAGAGGACTACGATATGCGAATTTTTGTGTGCATTTGAAAAATAAGTAAAAAACGTTTTAAATGATCAAAAATGCATTCAACGCGATATTTTTCTCGCCGTCTAGTTTTTGAGTGGCATATATGATTTTCAGACGGATATGAATGAATCAGCGATTAACCCTGTA
Organism: Tanypteryx hageni; assembly: GCA_028673005.1. Classification (NCBI taxonomy): domain Eukaryota; kingdom Metazoa; phylum Arthropoda; class Insecta; order Odonata; family Petaluridae; genus Tanypteryx; species Tanypteryx hageni. Next base: position 135,115,237 of record CM054115.1, read on the forward strand.
GTAGTCGATTGTCCACATCTGAATCAGAAATCCATCGAATCGATGAATTGATAAAAAGTAACCATCATAAAGGAAAAAAATCGCTACTGTGAGGGTAAGTAACGGCAGAGACGTAACTGAGAGATATGGAGCCTATGGCAAAATTTTAGAAAACACCTCAGTTGTGTAGAATGTTATCTTTCTTTTTAACATAGAATAGTATCATTTTATTAAAATTTAATTTAACATTTAATTATAAATGTAAATATGTATTAATTTAAAATATTTATGGAAAAATAAACTCTTGACATGTCTTGCGGGCGAGTATGGCGCCTTGGGCAAATGCCACCTTCGCCATACTCTAATTTCGTCATCATCGTGAACGATGAGCAAAAAGCATGTCGAGCGGCATTTTGCATAAACTTACCTTGAGCTATTTTGATTGCGACCATAATATGTAACATGTATGCGCAGCCTACACTTTTGTACATGCCTTTGCCGATTAGCACAGCGCAAGTTTTGCCCTTATGGGGGTTCCTCGTATGTTGGTGTATGCGAACCCCTGCAAATATTATATACCAACATATTCTACTTTTCCCAGATATATACCACCAAACGAACACCAAAACTTCCTCGAAACCGACCAACCTATAGTTTTGCCCCCGAAGCTTACACCACTAAATGTACAGAAAATATATCCCGAATTATACGTCGCCCGTCACACAATTTCCCCTGAAATGTATACCACGAAACTTACACAAAACTTCTAGTTTTATGCAACCCAACTAGCAAATGTTTCCCCTTTAACGTATATCGTCGAAGACTAAATTGCCCCTTATCTTACGCAACCCAACTCTCACTTATTTGTCACTTGTCTCATGCGACCCAACACTTATTTGCCCTTGAAACTTAAATCACTAAATATCCACCGCTGATCGTATGCCTCCCAAATCACACTTGGGTGTTCCTGAAATATATACACATACCACTAAACATACATTTAATGCTCCATGATCTCATGCCGCCAACCATACGCTATTTTTTCCTTAAAAGTATACCACCAAACATACACCAAAATCCCCTGACCTCACGCCACCCAACATACACCCTTTTCCCTTAAAAGTATACCATCAAGCATACACCAAATTTTCCCTGACCTCACGCCACCCAACTTACATTGATTTGTCCCTTAATTAAACTTAAACAAACACACATGCGCCTTTTCTTGTGCCACCCAACTTGCACTCGGCTGCCCCATAACGTATACCAGCAAACTTATACCCAATCTCCCCTTGATTTTATGCCACCCAACTTACAGCTCTCCCTAAAACTTATACCAGCAAACTTACACAAATGCCACCATGATTTTATGCCACCCAAATTATCCATTTTGCCCAAGAATCATACCACCCTGGACCCTAAGGTCAGTTTTTTTGGACAAAGATGTTACTTGTGAAAAGTCGTGATTTCACTACTGCAGTTTTAATCTTGCTATTGGAACCGCTCCAGGAGGATACCGGATCTAAGAAGGTGAAGGTTGGTCCAAGTGTCGGATATCATGCATCTTTTTCTTTGAAAATATCGGGGTCATTCATGTCCACTGTGTATCAAGAGATCGAGGAGTAAACGGCGGGTTCTACTGTGCTGAGAGCTTCCCTATTTTCATCATACAAGGAAATACGTCCCCATCTTATTAAACGCAGTTGGATCATGCGCCGAAATACTTTTATGAAATTTTATACAGTTCAATTTTGATCTCGGCTTTCAAAATTATATTTTTTGCGAGCTCTTGAAATGTGAAAAACTACTAAAAAGTTTCCGTTTACTTGAATTTTAACCATGACAGTGGACAATCATTTGCCGTCCATGTAGTCGATATAGTAACCAGGACTTACTGGCAATCCATCTTTAGGTGAAGCGAAAGAGCTGTACCCATCCTATCTATTGGTTTTACGTCATCATCGAGTGCGGAAACTACATAACGCGCTTAATAATATTTATTTATTTATTAACAAGAACTCGGAAACAGCACAAGACCAATTACACTGAATATTTAAAAAATCAAGTATATAACAAATATTTCAACATATAAATAAACTAAGTAACATGATACAAACATGACAAATAAAAAAGAGGTACAATAATGTATAAATGGAGGCAAAAAATGACATTTACTTACTAGCGATAGGTTACCCGGCGTTGCCCGGAACCCAGAGTAGTGTAAAAATGACCTTATTAAAATAACATCAATATTAATTTATTTAATTGTGCTTACGGCGATTATTTTTTTTATCTGTAATGTTTATTAGTATAGAGCTTCAGGATATACTACGTTTCTCGTGCAAAATAAAATCAAATTAAGATGTGCAATTTTACCTGTATAAGTTTTTCCTGTTGTTATGTCAAAGAAACACTCTTACTTATGTGAATACGAACCAACCAACCAAACTGTTAAAAACAAAGAAATACATATATTCGATTTTAGTCCTTGAAACTAAATACGAATTAATAAAACAGTGAAACACGAAAACTCTTTTGCAGATGTGCTTAAAGAAAAGTATATGCACGTCATTTTAAATTACGATAATGTCATGTTTCTATAAACAAAGTAACAACAATGCAAACATTCTATTAATATTTCAAATTTAATTTGTTTTTTTTTCTTTTGCTGGGAAATGAGGGTCGGAGAATTACTCATTCGAATGTCAATTGTTATACAATACAAATCGAACACAATAAATAATTCATTATGGCGTCATTGATTCCCCTTAATAGCATAAATTAGACGCGATCGTAACATTTCGTGTATCTGTTCCCATTGAAAAGCATTAAGCTCGCAACCATGGCAATTAACATTTTCCATTGTTGAAAATCGTAAAATATTCCCCTTTTCCACGATAAAAGTTAATAATTACGCCAATTCAATACGTATTCGAATTCTGATTTCTAAAATAAGAAAACAATCTTTTTTACAAAGAACTGTTCAAGTCCCGAACTCGTATCTCAATTTTAAACGATTTAAAAATGCAAATGTATAAAGCCCTGCACCGATTGAACTTACTTTCCCATGCCTTTCTTATGGGGGAAAGATGGGGTAAAAACAACCCCTTAAATGAAAAAGTAAAGGCAAAATACGCTCGAGGTGCACACCCTCAGGTTTTCCTAAGTACGCATGCCAAGTTTCAGCTTTCTAGGTCTCTTGGTTTTGGAGTTAGAGCGTCAACACCCAAACTAACACACATTTACTTTTATTTATATGATAGTAAATTATTCCCTACGTAACCTGTCGCTTCTTCCCGGAACTCGAGGCTTTCCTCGGCCTGCCCGTTTTCTTTGTCTAAGCGCCCGAGTATTTTATAAAATGCCATCCCATTTAGTGCGCATTCAGGCTCGGAATTCCAGATTCCTTGGAGTCGATTGTTCAGGCTAGGTGTGGGGCGCAATGTCACCTCTACTTAGGGAGCGTGTTGCACATCCTGGAAGAGTGGGGCGAATTGGTTTTTTATTCCTCTTCCTGGAAGAATTTCCCTTCCCAGTGCTTCTCCTCCGCCCACCTCCCCCCACATCAATCCAATCTCCCTTATCCCGTATTCTCTGCATCCCTTTCTGCTGAAGTGGGAAATTAAGATTGTACGTGAGCGATAAGTGGCGCGGCTTACATTGCTACTAAACTTCTCTCTCTATCTTACCCTCTTTATACCTTTCCTTCCGTACCCTCACTTTTGCCCTTATCTCTCTGCTTCTATCTCGTTCAATCTCCGCTTTTTTTATACTTCCCTCCTTACCCGGCACCGAAATCGTGTCGCGATCTCCTCTTGTTTCCCCTCCTATCTCTTTCTCTATCTCTTCCTTTCGCGCTGTTTTGAATCATTTCCTAACTGTTTTACGACTGCGGCGGAATGTGTTGGATTGCTCGTTATTTTTTCCTAAGCTTGTATCATTAATTAATCCTGGCTTAAATGTATATATGAGACGATTGAATCTTCACCGTTAATCCTACATTGTCTTAGATTAGTATTGAAATAAACGTATTAGTGTATCGCTAAATAATCTGTCCTCAAAGAACTGCCTATTGTTGTGATAAGTTAACATGAAACACGTGGCATTTGCGTCTGAGGAACCATTTTTTTATCTTACCTTCTATGAGCCAATGAAAACTGCTATAATTGCAAGCTTTAATGTCTTCGGTATTCATTCTTTCAGGTTGAAAAATGATAATTTTGGATACCTATGGTGCTAACTACTATCTAAATACAACTTAGTGTTATTGCGTATATGGTCCAATGTCTAAGCGTTCATTAGAAGTTCCCTTGAAATTCTACTGTAATATGGAAAGATGAGACGATCAGTGAATTTTCTCTTTTCTAAGGGGGCATTAAATTGATGCCATGTAGCTCTCTTTTCGAGTTTTTATGTATTTCGCGAACATCTCGTAAGAAAAGTATCATTTTGCTACAAAAAATAGTTATCATGTGAAAAATACTAAATTTTGTCTTTAAATCTCCCGAAAATAATCTAATATCTATTGAATTAATTATCATTTTTGACTTACGCTAGGTTCCCTTGCATTACTTCATGGCATTAATGCTAGAACAACATGGCTCGTTCTCATCATAAACTAATATGTATTTATTTATTTATTTTATAACAAATAATATTAACACCTTCGAGGTTTTAAGATGTATACATCCTGTTATGATGAGGTTGTAAATACTTGTTTAATTGATATAATCTATAGTTTATTGTTCATTATTTGGATATATTGGTTCCTTTGGGGCTTTTTTATTGTCGTTGTCGAGTTATTTTCTAAAATTAATTTCCTTCGAAAGTCTTTTCTATTTTATTGTTCGCTTTATTAATCTACGTTGACGCCGTAAAAACGCTCTGGATCTAATTATGAAACTCCTTTCGCACCGTGTTATTAATCATCACAAAAGAAATATTGTACCGCAAACACTGAGTCGTTAAGTATTAAATATAGTAGAACTACCATTCACATCATATTTTCTCTGAAATAATATTTATATATTCCTTTTATCCTTCTGTGTTCGTGTTTTATGTAATTTCCAATTCTCCTGTTAAGGATGTTAATTTTATTTAACTTTCATTCTTAAATTTGTAGTAATTAAAGGAAAACGATTGTGTCAATAATCATGATATACATGTCATGGAACTTAATAAAATTTTGTTACCGCATTCATCTGCTTATGGTAAGGGTTCACATCTTCCGAATCCGTACATTTTTGCAGCTGCATTAAAAAATACCATACCCATAGACGAAAGTAGGTCTATATAGGTTTTTATTGCGGTTATCAACAAAATTCAGAAGCGAAAGCCTTCCGCGATAAAAAAAATGCCGGCCTCAAGAGTAAATATTCCTTGCGGGTTTTGAAAACTGCGTCAATTTAATGGCGATATCTATCCACGGGCGGTCTTAAACCTCCAGACTGAAATACTGTCTGTATGGTGCAAAGGTGCTTAGAACGTCTTTTTTATGGCGGAAGAATATACGAACTCGTAAAAGTGTGCGCTTCGTTCAGCTCTATAATAGATTTCTTTCGGTATCTTCGGGAAGAAAAAACTAACCCATTTGAATGAAAATGAGCTTTTTTCATATGGCTGCTATAATTTCGATCCAAATTCCTTCCGTATTGGGGGAGTGGGGTAAACAACATAATTGTTAAACGCGTTTTCTCTCGATCGCAGAAAATTGGACGATTTATTCCAATTTTGTTTTTTGCGTATTACAATGGTAAATTTCATTTGTGTGAGTTTTTGTGTTAACATTTACAGTTCGATAGCGAAATGTTGGAATCCGGTCTATGCATCAACATTTTCTTTGATTTTTAGAGTATCGTAATTATATTGTCTCGGTAATATTCCTTCTCCTAATTATAAAATCCGCTTTCTTTTTGGCAATGTATGTATTTATGAGGTTCAGCGAACAATTTCGCCCCCTAATTCTTCTTCGCAGTCTAAAGATGGAATAGGCTAGAATAGCGAGATAGGATTTTTTACGATATAACGGCAAAAGAAAGAAATATATACAGTATTTATGAAGGTTTGACTTGACATTTCTTTGAGATTTTTATTCTTCATTGCATTAGTTAATTTCATTCGTCAAATTCATTATTTGGTTTGATTCGCCCATTTCGTTTTGCATGTTCTTCATTTACATTCGAGACGCCCGATGTTTATTTTTTGAAAATTATTAATATTTATTTCGTAAAAATAATTGTTCGCTTATTTTAAATTTAGACTAGGTAAGTAACATGGAAGCGTCTCTACTTGCCGGGCGCATGTTTAGGTAAGACGCTCTGGGGATACCTACTATCTCAAGTTATTTCGAGTCCTGTACGCGTCGGGCCGTCTGGAGGCACTTGTAGCTTGAAATAAACTACATGTTACTTTGAAATTTTCATGCCATAAGTTAGAGGAATAATAGTTTATGCATTCCAAGTAAATGCAAACGCTTGATTCATATGCGGCGGGAATTTTATCTCTCTTTTCGCGCGCTTTCGGTTTAGCATATGTTCTTGCTGGAAGACGTTTTTTTTGCGAATTCAGTCATCCCAACACAGGAGTTTTCTACCAACCTGTTAAGAGCGTCAATTTTTGTACTAATAAGAAACTTTCATTCGCGTCTATTTTTATATGCTTCTCATTCTTATGTAACCATTTTCTAAAAGCCCATCGTTAGGGTCTCCAATGAGCGTGTTTCTTTCTGCCTGGCTTGTATTTAAAGTTTCTGCTTGAGCAAAATATGAAATAGATTCTTTTTTTTAACTTCCTTCCCCGCTTTAGCTCCCGGAAAGCAAACTTTTTTCCCCTATCCCCTTAGCAAAGAGAATTTTTGATTCCGCATTACTTGCCATAGGAAGCGTATTCTTTCGGACGTACGGACTAACGAACCTACGTTTTAGAAAAATAACAAACGCGAAACACGTCGACTATTCATTTCGACCAGCATCCTGGTCTTATTTTCGAACCTATCGTTAACGCCTCTGAGATGGAGAATAGAGGGGTGAAGGTGGCGAGGGGAATTTTTTCGCCGCTCACTTGTTTAGCGATTCCATTTTCCTGGCGCAATACGTCCTTCTCGAGGAATATAAACCGTAATTGGATTTCGAGAGAGGCTGATAGAAAAGGGATGTAGACTGCGCCGCCAACCCGCTCGCTCATTCACCTGTTAGGAAAATACTCGAATTTCACCCTAACAGCTTCACGTAGAAACGAGAGCGAACAGAAGGGGGAGGTTAAGGGTTGCGTAGAAGTGTACGGGGACGGTTTATTTTTGGTAAGGTGAAAATATAGAATGGCAGCGAAGGGGCCAGCGGAAAGGGAATGTGTAATGAGTTTAATTATTTAACCATACGTCACGTGGCCAGGAGCGGATTGAGTGACTTAAAAGTCTCCTAATGGAGACAGCGGGAGGCGATGATCGTGCGGTGCACTCGGACGGACATGGGTTGAATAGCGTATTGGTCGCGAAGGATCTTTCGAATTCCTACGCGTTGTCAATTAGATTTTCTCCCTCGGAGTGACGCGGATGCTTGTACGTAATTGCTTTTCGAGATTCTATCTTGTGTTGAGAATGCATGTGGTTTATGCACTTAAAAGTCCCATAGAATAACGAATTTCGACCGAATCTTGGCGATGAGGATGAAATAAGCGCATTGTTCGTTAAAAAATATATGGGTCGGTTTAAAAAAATGTTTTAGTTTGTTCACTTCTGCTTTTTTACTGCAGAAATATTTTTTCTCTTGCGAAAAAATTAAAATTTCCAATCGTCATCATCAATTGCCGGTCTACGGACAGTTTTGTCATTATACGTTGTTACTAGCGTAATTTTCCCTCAAAAATGACGGGTATCTATAAATAAATATTAAATTAAAATATAAACACTTCCCATTCTCTCTTTCTTCCTCTCCTTTCTCCCTCTCTCTCTCTCGCTCTCAGTGTAGCTGTCTTTTTCAGAGTGGTTGAATTACAAACGTAGCTCATTGATTAGATCGACCCTGGATCTTATGACACCAGTAGTGCAAATAGTTAAGCGTGACGAAGTTACAGACTCAGCTCATTATTTATATTGATTTGAACGATATTAAACCTGGCCATCAACACTCTGCCGTCCGCGGCCTTCTTAATTTCAAATGCGATTACTAAATTTTAAAAAAGTGTTAATTTAGAAGCAATTAACATAATCTTAAGTACGCTCAAGTTGGCATTTCGTTCTGAAATACGTATCGCTATGTTCACAGTCTGCTATTTAGTACGAAACTGTGTCGATAAATTTTATTCATCAACGAAAATTTTATTTTTCTTAATACTGACGGACTCGGAACTAAGTGATGATTTGTTTTTCCCGTCACTTTACTAATCAAAGAAAAAATGGTTATGTTTGTTGGTTGCTGAGAATTGTTACTTCGATCAGAAGAAGTTCGGAATCTTTTGCTTCCTTAAAACCGTCTAGGACAAAATGTTGCTCGAAAATGATTCCCAACTATTAAAACTCCACGATTACGCGCTACGGAATGGAAACACGGCTTTTAAATGCCAAAAATATCGATAGATTCATGAAATTCGACGGTGGTTCTAATGTTATTTGCATTTCATTCTCATTTCGAGTTTTGATCTCATTTCTACGAATCAGTTGATTCAACTCGATTTGAGCCGAAAGATGTAAAATGCATACCAGACCAGGAGTCATAAATTTATTGTTGGATAACGGCTTTCATTCGTGCCAGTTAATATGTGCCTGATTATTTTCTTATTTATTTTTTAACTGCCTCAATCGGACATAAATGTGAATTATATAGCCCAAACTATAAATCTTCAAAAAAAAATATTTTCTATAGTTCGGACCGAGTGAACCATATCTTTGGAAATTTATGAAATTGAGTTGCAATTAATTCCGTTTACTCTTATACTCCTGTGTCTCTTTGAAAGTACTTGAAGCCGATGAATACCCAACAGCAGAGCCGACTTGGCGAGCGAGGCACCCGCCTAGGGCGCGACAAATGACAATGTGCGCTTATAAGTTTCAAGTTTTATATTATAAAATATATTTGTTATATTTTATTTTACCTCAACTGCTGTTTTGAGAGGTAAAAATTGTGTGATATTCAAACCTTACCTAGGGCGCACAAATATCTTGTCCCACCTCTGCTCAACAGACCGAAGAGCATGGAAACGCAGAGGTCACTCGGTGAATTTTCAACGTGTTTCCTGTTGTTCACGGAGTAGAAATGATAAAGCAAAGGGAATAACAACGAGAAGTCCGCGTTTTTCTTTCGCCGTGTTTCGAAACGGTTAAGGATTTCTTTTGTGTTTCGGCGAGAAAATGCAGAGAAATGCGATCTGTTTGCTCTCTAGATGCGAAATTCGGAATCGCCCTTAAACGGCAGGCAGGCTTTTGAATTCGGGGAAACACACGGAAAACTTCTCCTTGCTCTGTGCACTCTTTCGATGGTAAAACGTGCGGTAAAGGAATATGCGATAAAGTCTCTATGCCCCATGGGATTCCTGGAGCTTAAAAGACCTGGAAACCTTTTCAAAAAATCTAAAAATCCCGAATTTAATACGGGCAAAAAAATCGATGTTTATTTGTTTTATCGCGAACGATTTCAATCGCCATTTATCGCGCGAAAATTAATTTTCCCATGGGAATTAGGTTCGATTGTGCTTTATTCAGATAGAAGCTTTTTTGAAAAAGATAGTAAAACGCTTTCTGCCGTGGTGAAAATAATATTTTCTTGCATGAAGTTGAGCGTTTTTCAATGAGTCGCGTATTCGGGTGCCAACATTTTTTGCCTTTTCTGTGGAAAAAATTAATGAAGCCCATTTTAACCAATCTGATCCTTGTGGAAGCGGACATTTCTTTATCAATTACGGTACTAAACCCGCATGAAGTGATGTTTCGTGGAAATAATATCTACAGTTCTGCACTTACTTTAAAAATTGTTTTTCCCTCACTCATTTGATATTCCCTTTGATCAACAATGACTGATAGGATAGGTTTGATATTTCTGTAACGCTTTTTTAGCATGCAGAGCGGAATTGAAATTAATGATTAACGCTGTGTATTTTTCACCGCATGTAGCGATATTTTTTGTGCTGCCATGCCTTATAAAACTCATTATTTCTTTTTAATCAACGGATGAGATAGAGAACATTTGTAGACACATGTCAATCGGATAGAGAGGGTGCGAATTTAAGCTGCGAGGTCTTGGTCCTCTTTTCGTAACCACAAATCGCCAACTATGATAAGATATATGGAATAATTAATATTCAACTCTGCGAATTGCCACTGTAGACGGCAACATAGTAGCAGAAATGTGCGTTTGATTTGGTCGACCCTTTTATGGCTGCATCATTCCCCTTTGTGATCCATGCCACAGCAAGGGCTATTCTTCGGAAAAGGCGTAAACATCTTATAGGCACAGATCCGCGCAACATTTTTGTCAATCAAAGGTTTTTCATTAAATTCCCTGACGAAGTATCACAGCGCCCCAATCAAGTATTATATAACCTGCTGGAAAATAGGTGAACAGTTTTGGTGAATGATGAATAGTATTCATTAAATGCCGACACATGTTCCAGAGAGTGTCTTTATAATTTTTTGAAATTGTAAAGAATAACCATTTTTATTACTCTTATTTCCGCAAAAACAAACTATTTCATGAAAATGCTTCCGTATGTTAAAAATATCCGTCCAAAATTTCATTAATAGAGGATGAACGCGCGCGTATCATGACACAGACAAAGGGAACTTGATGGTATTATAGGCAATGTAATTCCGATTCGAGAACGCTTCTTCGTGAGCGTCGATGAAAAATGTGCTTCGGTGGCCATTTGAGAATATAAAGAGAGCCACTAAAAACAACCGTGTGTGTGCTTTTTGTGATCGTCATACAGACGGAAATATTGAACGCGTGGTATGGCCTTTGTGAAGATTAAAGGACTAAAAGGTTAGCTGCAGAGAGGCAGAATGTGTTTTTATAGGTAGGCTTTTATTTTATTTTTATGCAATTATTCTTTCATCGTGTCCTATTTATTTTCATGGCTTTCTGTGCCCTTTTCTTCGCCTATCTAACGGAAACATTTTTGAAAATCTGTCTGCGATAAATACTAAAAAATATTGGCTTTGATTAACGTAACTTTTTCATTCTAAAAAATTTGTTTTCAACGCTGTGGATTGTCGAAATTTACTCCTTTTAATTAAGGCGGAACAAGACGTTATACGCGAGTTAAAAATTTCTTAATTTTTAAAATGGAAAATATTAGTTTAAGTACGGCGTACGAGTTCTCCATCCTTAAAGGGTAATATCGTACGCGAAACTCGTGTTAGGGTATTTTCCCCCATGCTAATATAAAAACCTCTGGCGAAGATTGCTTTAAATTGGATCGGAAGTAATCCGAAACTTTAGGTAGGTAATTCCTGTCTACGTGAGGTGGCCTTAAAATTTTTTCGCTTTTTGGAACACGTCCTATTTTTTTAAGCACCGCCTTTTTTCGGCGGTAGAGGAGTACCGATAAGATCGTGCTCCAGAAACTTAGTTGTTCAAAAAAATCTCACTGCAAGGAACTTCGCGATTAATATGAACAAGTGCATATGAATAAGTCTAATATTAATGTCTTTCCAAATTACTATAATGGCTATTGTATTAAAAGTAAATGTGTTATGTTATCTATGTATCAATTAACTTCCATTGCTGAAACGTTTATTCCATGCAGGTGAAAGTTTCAGCGGTGGGCAATCATTTTATCAAAATAACATCTCCTTAGCACAAGAAAACTCAGAAATGGAACCACGCCTCTTTTTTAAGTACTAGGGCAGGAGTGAGCAAACAATTTGCGAGGGGGGTCTCATTAGCAGTACGCTATAAGCGAAAACGAATAATAAATATCCTTTAATGTCCTAACTTCAATATAAAAAGTTTTTCGCCAATATTTTAGACTACTACTATGAGATTTTTCGTATCAAATTTCCCAATACGCTTTCGTAATGGCTTCGCGGGTCTTGCAAAGTGCTCTCACGGGTCTAACGCGGCCCGCGAGCCGTAGTGTGCCCACCCCTGTCCTGGGGAAAGATGTCAAGATTTTAATCTATACGAATGCGCCTTCTGAGGTAGCCGATAGTAGTAAGTGACGAGAGAAACTTAAAAAAAAATACGCGCTAGGGAGAGGGAGAGGCGGACAAAAGTGAAAGTGTCTACGCGAACTCGCTTAAAAAAAGAGGCACAAAAATAGCAAAAAGAGGCGAACGGGGAAATGAAGTAAATGGATTAACCTGCAAAGAGAGAGAAAAAATGCGACCGCGTCGTCAATTCGATTTCCCTCCCGCCTTATCTGCATATTAGTTGCAATTTCGGCCCAAAACTAGACGGCGGAATATCCTCTCGAAAAGTGCAGACGCCTGGAATGCGTGTGGCGTTTTGTTTTTCCTCCACTTTCGCGCCCTCTTTAGGACGAAAAATACGGCCGGAAAAGAATATTTTAAACCCTATTAACAAAAATATATATTCTGCTCTACGAAGAGCTTATCGGTGTAGACAGGTCTTGTCCATTAGTAGGGAACTAGGAGAACACGTTTTTAAAGCGAGGAGTGTGGGAGGGGCGACAAGGATAATTGGGACCGTGTAAAAGTAGAAGAGAGGGCAGACAGGGAAGGAGAAAGAGGCTTCGATAGCGAGGCTAAAGGGTGTATGTAGGAAGAGTTTCTTGAGCGACTAATGGCCCGAGTGTCTCGACCTCCCACACATCATCCAACCCACAAACGCCGCTCAATGATCCCGCCCTTCGCCCCAATCCCTTCTCCCTTTTACCCTTCATCCTCCTCCTCTGCCCCTCCCCCCTCTCTCTATCTCTCTCCCTCCCTCCAATTCTCCCTCTATCTCTACAGGGTACTGCAATTTCCTCTACAAACAACTCCTTTCAGTGTGTGTGAGAGAGAGGAGGAGAGATCCTGGTGGTTGAGACACACACACACACGTCTGGCTTAGCTTTCCATTGAGTGTCCCCTCTCAAGGCTTTAAAAGTCTCTTCTTGGTCCGTGACTCATTTCCTTGCGATTGTTTGGGGAGTAAGGGATTAATCCAACTAGAGACGAGTTAGAGGGGGAGGAGATGGAGGTTTGAGGAGGATTTTGGAAGACTAGTAAGAGGAGGAGGAGGAGGGAGTCTAAACAACCATCTCCATCCATCAAGGGAGAGGGAGGAGGGGGTGGAAAGAGACGGAAGAAACTCCCCTACTTACTCTCCCCTTCCCCACTCCGTGGTTTAAATGAATCCAGCCGACGCTATATCTTTTTTCCCGTGAGCTGTACGAATAATGGAATCGAGAGTTTACTCACGGGGTTAATGAATATTAAAACACGACGAGGAAGGTTCTTCTGATTCAGGAAGAAATGGTCGCGCAATGAAGACTCTCACGGACACTTATTTACAAGGAGACCGGTGAGATATTCATACGGAAAAAGGAAGTATGAATTTGCGCCAAAGGATGTTAAATTGAGCGGAGAGGTTTTAATTTTTGAGATCCGAGTTGTTGAAACAGAAGATGATTTTCTTCCCGGGAGGACGATGCGTATGCCCCGAAAATCTCGCGGGAAATCTTATTGTTTTTTTTGTTTAATCGGAACGTGAATGTTGGCTTCATGTTTGCGGACGCTGACAAAATAGGCTCAAGTAGGTTAGTCGTCTGGGAAATCTGCGGTTGAGGTTTCAAATACTTTAATTTCCTTCGCCATCTGATTAATAAAACGATGATGTCCTTTGATTCATTCGGTATGCAATGCTTTTTTTAAATACGAGATTATACGAAATGGTGGCGTTTCGACGGTAGTTTTCATGCAGAACAAGTTGGAGATAACTTCTAATTTCCGTCTCTTCATCTCTATCATTATTTGTCTTTTAGCGAACACGCTCGTCTTCAAACGCTCCTTATTTAAAAATCAGTTTATTTGTAAAATATTTCTCTCTTTGAAATTCCGCTTTTACGATCGAATTTTTAGTTTTATAACTGAAACACTGTCATCAGCTTTACACGTATTATATTTTTGCGTTTTCTTTAATCCAAATTTCTTTTCAAATTTCCATCGTAAAAACAATATATTTTATTAATGGATAGGTGTAGAAGAAAATACCCCATCAAGTGATTTATGTGTATGGTTGCCGCTGTTAAATATAAATAGGCATGCAAGGGCTGGTTTATGAGGGCTTCAAATAATTAAGCGAAATCTTTGTAAGGCGACCACCCTAAATTCAGTGAAAAATGGCCGCTTTGTGGGGTTACCACTTTATTGAAGTTTACGGAAATAATTTTGGCTTCAAAAATAGCCGGTCATCGGTGTGACCGCCTTAGAGAGGCCGCCGTTTTGGATGGTTTTAGTGCGTATAAATAGTAAAACAAAGTTCTAGTGCTTCATTTTTGCTGATGCATAGAACTGCGCCGCATGCTTTACTTAATTGAGGTCCATTTCTAAACGCTTATCGTAAAATCTTCCCAGTAATTACCCTATACATTCTTCTCCTCCTGATTAAGATACCTTAAAGCGGAATCGATCAATCAAGACGCCATAGTGAAAGGTAGAAAAATTCAATGTAACCCATCACGCGACTAGCCCGTTTCCATGCCCGGCCGGCACTAATGCGAGGTAATTTATGGGGAAGGAGAGAGGAGGCGGAGTATAATACGTTTGTAAATGCAAGAGGAGCAAGGTTAACTAAGACAGATGAGCGTTAGGTACACGCCGACCCCCCAGTCGAGTCCTTTTTTTTTGTTTTTTTTTTTGGCGTTCGCAAGGGTCGCAGAAGAGAAGAATTTCTCGACGGACAGCGAAAATGGCTGCGCAGCGGGCAGGGAAAGGTCTTGCCAGTTGTCACGTACAATGAAGATAAGTCTTGCTTACCGTTCCCCAGTTCCAGCCTCGTCCTAGCCTCTCCCCCTCCTTCCTTCCCCAATCCCCCGCCCAACCTCGGTAGCCGGTACACACATGTTGCCCCACATATATGTTTTCTTTTTTATTCCTTTGATTTTTTTTCTCTTTTACCTCTTACGACTCCATCCAACACCGTCCTCTGTCTCGGCGTTGTTTATTATTGGTTTTTAGGGCCGTAATTTTTACTAGCGCCTACCTAAAAATCGAGGCGGGATCTCTCTTTTGTCTTTCTCTATTTTTAGCCTTTACCACCACACAATCATCCAGATAGTTCATTAGCGAAAGGCTCCGTTTTAAGAGTGGAGTTGTGTGGAGAGGTGGAGTTATGTTGAGGTGGAGTTGTGTTGGAGATGTGTTGGGGTGGAGTTGTGTTGGGGATGGAGTTGTGCTGGGGTGGAGTTGTGTTGGGAGTGGAGTTGTGTTTGGAGGGTGGAGTTGTGTTTGGAAGGTGGAGTTGTGTTTGGAGGTCGGAGTTGTGTTTGAAGGGCGGAGTTGTGTTTGAAGGGCGGAGTTGTGTTTGGAGGGTGGAGTTAAGTTAGGGGTTGGAGTTGTGTTGGTAGGGCGGAGTTGTGTTGGGAGTGGAGTTGTGTTGGGAGTGGAGTTGTGTTAGGAGGGTGGAGTTGTTTGGGGTGCAGTTGTGTTAGGAGGGTGGAGTTGTGTTTGGGGTGAAGTTGTGTTGGGGGCGGAGGGGTAAGGAGGATATGTATTAAGGAATGTTACCTTCGGTTTATTTACTACAGTCTCGTGTATGATTTTTTTATTCCTCTCCAAGGTGCTTGCAAAAAAAATTAATAAAACGAATTAATTAGAACTGAATGACTTACCTAGACAGAAAAATAGTTGGGACGCAGGCAGGAAACTTCTGTACTTATATATTTTGCTAAGAATATTTTTTAGTGAGCTACATTTTTTATGTATTTATAAATCAGCGAGATAAATATTAATTTACATTTTATTCTTCATCTGTTTACTTATAAATTTATATATATATATATATATATATATATATATATGTCAACAAGGTGTTGTAGCTGATGAAGGAGTAGTTCCGAAAGCTTCTACGTTTGTGATGTTTCTGTGTTTTAGTGATCTTTTACGTGTGTCGCTTCGACATCCCCGGGGCCTCGCCAACCTGAAGTCGTCTGATTGGTGAGTGTTCACTGGGTTTCCTCATCCCAACACCTTGTTGACATCCATATATCCATTTTACCTTTCCTTTTCCGTAAGCTGATATATATATATATATATATATATATATATATATATATATATATATATATATATATACATACATACAATTATTAAATTATCCAGACATTTTTAACCAAATAGGTAGTAAAACATCAATCCGTATACTCATAATTCTTTCTTTTCAGACTACTCCCTACATTTTATTCCTCGTGTGTGTATTTATATAAGAATTTATATTCCGTGTACAAAAAATTATTAGAATTCTTTTGTGATTTTATTATCGAGAGTCATTGTCCTGTTATAGCTCTTAATAAACTTGGATGACCTGCTCGTTCTATTTTCCACCGCTGTACGTATCACTTCCTACACTGTTTACGTCCGTTTTAAATGGGAAATATGAAAGGAAAACGTAGAATGCTACTTCATTGAAATATCATCTGTCGAACGTGGCGATTTCAGATTGACGCTTCAACACAAGACTCAAAACGATACGGCCGCCTGAATGATTGATTTTTCCCTTTGCAAACCAAAGCATTTTTATCTGAAAGTTTATTTTTACCCGCCATGCATCATCTATCTTGTTATTGGAAACATTTTTTTACTTACTATCGGTTTGTTCTCTCCCTCTCTCTCTCTGTCTTTCTATCAATCTTTGATAATTAGGTCGCGTTCACGCCAGCCCGCATGTGAGCACGGTAGCGCTCGTCGCATGGAATATAAAAAGGAACAATGAGCACGCCAATCATTTTGTTGAATAATTTCTGCTTGGACTTTCCGATAGAATTCAAGCCGAGTCATGGAAGTTTCACGTCTATTTGTGGTATTACCCGACATCATCACCGGTGGATCTCTGACGCAAATAGATTATATGCTTTGTAGTAATGAGTTTATCATTCCATGAGCTGGATGTTTCTTGACCCTCATGTTCTGATTTTCAGGTTGCCTTATTTTCAAAAAATTGTCGAACGTACACAAAATTCAAATGATTAAGAAATCTCATTGACTTTACCTAGTGGCTTGGTTTAATAATGGATTATACAGGTAAACCTTTTGGAATTTACAACAATTTAGCAAATCGTTCCCAAATTTCATTAACATGGAGTTATTCTCAAGTGGTGATTAACCTAATTTTATCCGCTAATTACCAGAGAGTCGTTATTTCATCCTTGAAATGCACATTTGGCTTGATAAACATTTTCGACGATAGCCATTCTATATATTCCCTTGTACCATGACGAGACCTTCAGGCTTTAATGGAGAAGTTTTGGTGCATTGCACCCTCTGCCGTCCACCGCTCTGGTGAATTTAGGTGTAGTATTTTTCCTATCGGAAATAGCTTAGGAATGTTATGCTTTTCTCTATCCGCTCAATGTAGAATCCTTTTCTTGCACAGAAAGTTGTGTTTTACGTCAATGATAGTATAAAGCATATTAAAGAAAAAACCCTCGCAATCCTTGAAATTATGTATCATCACTCGTCATTGTTCAATTGATAAATTGCGGCTGTGGAGTTTAGGCCTAAATATTTCACCCTCTGTAATCCCTGCTTTGTTCGATATATACATCATAAACTCGGGCGGTTGAGCCCATGGGAAGAGAGTCATATCCAAAGGTAAAATAAGAAAGAAGAGAAGCGCAGACTCTCGAGACTCCTTTGGAAGAATGGCGGAATGGGTTTGGAAAGTAGATTAGGTCGGACAAAGGAGTTGGTTGAGAATGGCGGAAAGGAAGGGATTTTGGCATAAATCATTTGAGGCGCGCCGCGGATGTAACTTCTTTCCCCCCTTCTCTTCAAACTTCGCGTTTTTTTTTCTTCCTTCTCGTCTTCGCGAAACACTTATTTACTTTTCAGAATTCTTTTTCGAGATCGTCTGTCCGCGCCGCAATGTAAAGCGCACTCCCGCTACTTTCCAATCCATTTATAAAAATAAGAGCCATCTCCGCCATCCCTTCACTTTCCCGTTCGAGTTTACCATTATCTGTTTTTTTTTACTGTTCCTCTAATGTCCCTTTTTATTGCGTAGGTCTATTCTTAATTCGAATTTTTCTTTCCGGTAAAATCATGCATTCGAGCCACCCTCGTCTCGATTTTTAGGTATCTCGGAGAGGGCAATTTTCTGTCGGTTTCAGTTTGATAGCTCTAATCTCGTTTGATCGAATCTTTTCATTGAAATTTTCTGTTCTTAGTTTTTCGCTGCGTTTAATGCGCCTTAGACATACTCCAAATTTGATTTCTCGAGGAAGATGCATTTTCTGTTTGTGTTACTCTTCTATAACTCGAATTTCGGATTTTTTGTCTTTTTTCCGACGCTCGCGTTTTTGAGCTACGACTAGATCAAAAACTCATTTCTTCTTATTCTTAAATTTCATCTACTGCTATCAATGATTCTTCCTCAGTCGCCGGACCAATTCTTACGGCCGATCCTACTTCAACGCCTATGCTCCGGAAGATTTTCAATCATTTAATCCACCCGAGAGTTACGGACCAGTCGCTGGGACTTTTATTCCATCGATCGTCGCCGTAATTTTTCTCCCCGATGTCGAACAGTTTATTCTCTTTCCCCCTCTCCCCTTTATTTACCGATCGAGAGCTTAGATTCTTCAACTGCTGGCCTCCATTTCTTTCGCCCTGGGTCTCCACCACGAAGAAGTCAAGCCTCCGCTGCCCGTAACGACCGCCCCACTTCAATTCCGTTTCCATTCATTCCGTTCGGGGGCGTTGAAGAGTACAATTGTTCACCTGCTCACCTAAAACCCGCAACTCCAATTCCCCACCCTCCTTTCTCTCCTTCTCTCTCTTCCATTCTCTTTTTTCCACTCTACTCACTTCCTCTCTCTCTCCTCCTATCTTCCTTTCTCTCCTCAAACTCGTTTTATTTTTTTCCGGCGGAGGCTTCCTTCCCAGTATCCCCCTTTTCTCCGCAATCTCTTTAGAGAATCTCTTCGCCTCGGATGTGTTCGCCACCTACGTTACGCCAAACCCACTTGCCTTCCCAGAGTTCCAGACAAACTCAATCCCCTTTCTTTCTCCGCCCTCCTCCACCGTCGTTTCCTTCCCTCCCTCGCCCCCCACCTTACTCCCGACTCGTCCTCCTCTTTCCAACCCTCCGGCAGCCCATCTCCCTTCGCGTTTTTCCCTTGCAAATTCACCCGTTCCCTCTTTCGGCGCCTCTCTCTCTCTCTACCGCCCATTCTTCTTCCTCCCCCGCTACTCTCCTCGTCTCAAAGTGTCGTGAGCTGCCATCTTTTTCGGCGTTTTCATATGTACATTTTTTCTCTCTCTCTCTCTCTCTATCTCTCTCTCTTTTTCTCTCTCTCTCTACCTCTCCTCCCATTCTTTCCTTCCCCGGCTCCTTTCCGCGACACGTTCCTGGCAATGTTTTTCGGTGAATTTCCTTCTTTTCCTCTCTCTCTCTTTCTCCCTTTATCTGGTTATACTCTCTTTCTCACGCTCTTCTCTTGGATTCTTCTCGTCCTCTTTTTTTCGTCTTATCTCCTTGGAGGATGTTTTTTTTTCAACCGTGCCGTTTAGGTCGCGAGGTCACGGGTTCGCGTTTCTGCTGTCTTTTTCTATAAAGTGAGTGGTTTTTTTCCTCTCCCACTCTTTTTGTGTGCGTCGCCTGACTTCCGTATGAATATTTTTCGGTGCTGGAATTTGCGTCGCTTATCGTCTTTTCGATTTACTCGGAGGGTCCCGTCAATTTTTGTAAGCGTCGGCTTTATTAATCTCGAACGTTTTTGCTTGGTTTATTTTTACCGTTCGATGCGGAATTTCCGTAAATGATCGGTATTCTTATGCGGTTAAGCGTTGATTTCAAGCCTGTTATAAACGCAATTTTAACTAAATTACAAACTTATTAACTGAGGTTTTGAATACACCGCGAGTACAAGTTGATGTGGTGGAACGAATTTTAAAATGTTTTTGCAATAGGTATTCCATGACGATCATTTTACGTAAGCATCTTCAGTTGATTATATTGTCCGAAAAAATTGGCGTAATCGGTGTTCATCACCTGTTTAATGTTTATAAATATGAATCAGCAGTACTCTTGTTAAGCTTATTTTTATTTAAACGAGAGGGCATATTTATTCATTTATCTGGTAACGGCATATTTTTGTGGTGCTTTTTTATTTTTTTTTTCTTGAAAAGCGCGCATGTTGCTTCGTTTTTTATTTTTAATAATTATAATTATTGCCATTCAATTGATGCAAAAATTTATGAGCGCCATAATCTCTGTTGGGTATTTCCATCGGACCAGTTGATGATGGCTTTAAAGTCGAAAGGAGTCATTCATTGTTTTAGTAAAAAAAGCTGAATTCCGCCAACAACAACAGAATTCCAACGTATGACACAGGTGTTTCGTCCTTCTTATGAGAAGGCCTTCATCCAAAGTTATATCCAGAGGATTTTCAGTGGAGGACGTACGAATTCCAACGAAAATGCGTTCATTAGCACTCTGACTGTCGCGCGCTCCATAAAGTTAACCGTTTCAAACGTCACATTTCAGTGAAGCTGATTCTTCCGCGGTGAAAATCCCCATTGCACCTTTTTTAATAAAAAACTTATATATGTATATCCGCCGAATTTATACATTTACTTCATTAACATAGACGTCTTAATTTATCATTACCATTAACTAAAGAAACTATTGCGGGGAACTCATTGGCTTTCGGAAATCTTATTTATAAGCGCGCTTTGGGAAGTTGTGTCTCCTCGAGTGTTGCCACTCTATCTTCTCAAGCTCGAAATGTTAATGCACATTACGAAGGGAGTTAATGCAAGGAGGACGCTGTACGCTAGCATTTTGCAGATAAATTGCAGTAATTGCCGTATCCTACGTCGTGATGACAGCGCGAGACTGAACAGTGAGCAAAAATTTTGAAACGGGTTACAACTTAGGGACATTAAATGTTTCGGAGATAGGACGCGGATTGGAGAGAGTTATATAATCACTCCTCGCTCTCAGAAGTGTTCCTAGTAGATGTCTCGATCTTTAGTGTTTTTATTCTAGCCCCGTTTTGGTTTTGGCTATTATCGTGGTTGGTTTCGCACTAATTTAACTAGAAGAAAGATTGCACTTCATGATTGTTGTGCACAGATCTTTCAATGGCGTGTTTTACTGTATTATATAGGAACATTATGAAGTTTTAATTGATTGATACGGTCAAAAATCTTATTTGGACGATAGATTTTAATGAGGATCTCACCTACTAAAATTAATCAAAATCTGTCCAGCGGTCCAAGAGATGATAGACGCGACAGACAGACGAGTCGTGTCCATTAGGCGTTCCCCTACAATCGCTTCGCTGGTATAGAACACCCAAAAATCTAGCGGTGATAATCAAGGCGTTTTGATATTTTTCTTTAAAAAAGTATTGTAATCGTGAAAATTTTTAAACGCCGAAAAAGTAGTTTTTGTATTTCCGTCTGTCTGTAGTCTGCCATTTATCGAGTGTGAGCAGCTCTGGGTGCTTAACGGTTTGACATAATCTGATAAAACTTCGTATATGTATAAGATACCGCATCGCATTATAATACATCGAATTTTACAGCCAGATACTACCACGCTCTAACTAGAGTCATCAATTTAAACACTAGAAACGTACGGGCTGCTAGAAAGTAGTATATTGCAGCAACCTATTCTCATCCTCTCGGTGAAGAAAATTGTGTTCGAAAAATATCTCCAATTTGAACATGAAATGTTAGCAATGAACGTAATTAAAAGGCTAAATCAAAAATGACTGAGAAAGTCGAAATGGCTACTATTCGGCCATTATAATTATGGGCGGCAGGTGCCATATTTACGAGAATTTTCTTCAACATTATGCGTGTATCACATTTTATGAAACCTTGATTATTATCATCGGCATTATCCATTACAGTGATGGAATCGTGTAATTATTAATGCCGTGGAAACCCGATTATTTTTAAATTATTGTTCCATACCCAATTTTTTATTCCAAAATTTTTGGTTAAAGGCATTAAAAACGCGTCATTTTTTAAAATGAGCCCTCGGAATTTACTGAATGGAGTCCCTCCTGCAGATTTGGGATCCCCGCCACCTTTCCCGTCAGGACTAAAAATGGCGGTGTTTATCCAGATAAAATTTTCTTGGCGAGAGAATTGAAGTGCATATACCCTTCCGCGATAGAACCGGTAGTCAGTAACCGCGGGCATATGTAGGGTCCGACTCGACTGGAAGTTGCTCTCGTTTAAAAAGGATATAACAGATGGAACGTGGAGCTCTTCGTGAATAATATATCGACAGCCTCGCTCCGGAATTCTGCCTCTAGCTTTTTCTACCGATATTGCCTATGCGAGCACAAACAATTTACTTTCAAAAGTATTCGAAAGAGAGAGAGAGTGAATGGTGCAGTTATCTCTTATATTTTCCTCTCTCCATCCCTCTCTTCCTCTGTCCCTCTTAACTCCCTCTCTCCTCCTCCCTCTTTCCTTTTCTCTCACTTCCTCCCCAACTCTCCCTCACTCTTTCCCTCTTTATCTCTTTCGCTAGTGTCCGTCTACCCTCTCCCTAACTCTCACTCCCTCTTCTCTCAATTCCCTTCCCTCCTTTCCCCTCCCTCCTTTCCCCTCCCTCCTTTCCCCTCCCTCCTTTCCCCTCCCTCCTTTCCCCTCCCTCCTTTCCTCTCTCTCCATTTCTTTTCTCCTTCCCTGTCCCCTCTCTTCCTCCATCCGCATACCTCCCTGTCTCACTCACTCTTGTCTATCTTTCCCGCCCCTCCATTACTCTCTCCCTCACTCTCTCTCACTCCCTCCCTCTCTCACTCTCTCTCCCTACATACCTCATTCTCTCTCTCTAATATTTCTTTATCATCTTCAGGAATTGTTTTTACTTGTTTTTCATTGTTTTTGTTTTTAATTTTTGACCATGTTTTTACCTATGGTATTAATATTCTAAAATCGTACTTGAGAATTAGAGACATGATGTTATGTGGATGAGAGGCCTATCAAGGTCTAACCTCGCCAATAAAGGGTCAAATCAATCAATCAATCTATCCCTCTCTTATTTCACTTCCCATCCCTACCTCCTCTTTCTCTTCCCCTCCCGCTCTCTTGCTCCTTCCCTCCCTTTCTTTCTCCTTCTCGCTCCCTCCCTCGCCTTCCCTCTCTCTTCCTCCCTCTCTCTTCCTCCCTCTCCCTCCCTCTCCCTACCTCTCTCTCTCTCTCCCTCCCTCCCTCTCTCTCCCTCCCTCTCCCTACTTCCCTCTCTCTCTCTCTCCCTTCCTCCCTTTCTCTCCCCCCCTTCCTCCCTCTCTCCCTCCCTCCCTCCCTCCCTCTCTCTCCCCCCTCTCTCCCTCCCTCCCTCTCCCTCCCTCTCTCTCCCCCCTCTCTTCCTCCCTCTCTCTCCCTCCCTCTCTCCCTCCCTCTCTCTCCCTCCCTCTTTCTCCCTCCCTCTTTCTCCCTCCCTCTTTCTCCCTCCCTCTTTCTCCCTCCCTCTTTCTCCCTCCCTCTTTCTCCCTCCCTCTTTCTCCCTCTCTCTCTCTCCCTCCCTCTCTCCCCCTCCCTCTCTCTCTCTCCCTTCCTCCCTCTCTCCTCCAAGGAAGTTTTTCATACCCCGATAACAAGCGCTCCCGCCGCCGCCTCAAGACTTTTGTTGAAATTTTTCTAAATGTGATTCCTTTTGAAAACTTTTACGTACCGTTTCCCGACACACATTATCGAAGGAATCGCAGCGGCATTTTTTCGGTTCGCGGTCTTCCTTTTTTATTTATTTCTGGAAGAGGTTGGAAAGATTTTTAGAGGAATAATCGTTCCTTTGTCGTCCCCCATTTTTCTCTTTCGCACAGCGCGCGCACGCACACATATATATATATATATATATATATATATATATATATATATATATATATATATATATATATATAACGGCTTACGGAAAAGGAAAGGTAAAATGAATATATGGATGTCAACAAGGTGTTGGGATGAGGAAACCCAGTGAACACTCACCAATCAGACGACTTCAGGTTGGCGAGGCACCGGGGATGTCGAAGCGACACACGTAAAAGAACACTAAAACACACAAACATCACAAACGTAGAAGCTTTCGGAACTACTCCTTCTTCAGCTACAGAGAGAGAACTGATGGCGGTGACACTGGGTGGAGGCATGGGGGTGGAAGGGTAGTGCGGAAAGGTCGAGGATTGGAAGATACGGAGGGGGTTGGGGATTGGTAGGGTGTTGGGAGAAGACAGAAAGGGAGTGAAAAGCTATTGAAGGTTGAGGCCAGGGGGAGTGAAGGAGTTTAGGAGATGGATATGCGAAAGCTCCCACTAACGGAGTTGGGGAGCCGAAGCATTGTCGGGGAGAGCGCGAATGACTCTCACTGTGAAGCAGTTGTTAAACTTTAAATTATGTTTGTTCGCATGAACGGCCACCGGCAGCGGTCGTTTGAGAATGACGCTGTTGTGGTGGCCGTTCATGCGGATGTTGAGGGGATTGCTGGTGAGGCCAACATAAAAGGCGGGACATTGGGTGCATCTCAGGAGGTAAATGATATTGCGGGTGGTGCAGTTGGTGGTGGAAGTTATGGGGTAGGTGATGTTGGTTGTGGGACTGGAGAAGGAGTTGCAGGGGGGGTTTATTGGGCATGTTAGACATCGGGGTCTACCGCAGGGGTAAGATCCGGCAGGGTGTAAAGGCGTGGGTGCTGGGAGTTCTTTCTTCCATAGAATATTTGCCAGATTAGGGGGACGGCGGAAGGAGAGCAGCGGTGGTCTGGGAAATGGAATCTGGTGAGGGGAGGATGAGAGGATAAGGTGGGCGGCTTTCAGGATGTTTTTCAGAATGTCGTGGATGCCGGGGAAATACAGGGTGGTTAGGGTGAGTTGGAGGGTGGAATCGGTGGTGGTGTGGGTATTGGGGTGGGGGTTAGGGGTGGCGGGTGCGACTGCCCGCCGGATTTGGTCTCGGATCAGATCCGGCGGGTATCCGCGCTGTAAGAAGGCATGTTCGAGGGTGGAGCAGTACTCGGACAGGGAATCTCTGTCCGAGCAGATTCTCCGCCCTCGTCGGGCTAGGGCGTAGGGAATAGAGGTTTTGGTGTGGAGGGGATGGCAGCTGTCGAACTGGAGATATTGAAGGCGGTTGGAAGGCTTGAGGTGCACGCTGGTGTGGATTTTGTTTTCCCGGATGGAGAGATCGACATCCAGGATGGTGATGTTGGAGGCAGAGGAGTGGTGGGTGAAGGAAAGCGTGGGGTGGGATGAGAGGCGTTGTAAAAAGGATTGTAGGGAGTCGGGTCCATGTGTCCAGAGAAGAAAAATATCGTCAATATAACTCAGCCATAGGAGTGGTCTGGGGGAAACGTCAAGAAAGTGTTCCTCCCATTCACCTAAGAAGACATTGGCATAGGAGGGCGCCATGCGAGTGCCCATCGCGGTACCTTTTATTTGTAGGTAGTGGCGCCCTCCGAAAGAGAAGTTGTTTTTTTGGAGCACCATTTCAGCCAGCTTCGTTAGGAAATGGGAGGATGGTCTTGTGTCAGGTGGTCTGGAGTCCAGTAATTTTCTCAGGGCGGACAGTCCTTGGTTGTGAGGGATGTTGGTGTAGAGGGAGCAGACGTCTATAGTGGACATAATTGTGTTAGGTGGGAGAAAGGAAGGGAGTGATTTTAGGCGTAGCAGAAAGTGGTTTGTGTCTTTGATGATGGATGGGATTTGACGGACGAGAGGTTGTAGGTGGGAGTCAACATAGGCAGAGATGCGTTCCGTGGGAGAATTAAAGCTGGCAACAATGGGGCGGCCGGGGATGTTGGGTTTGTGGATTTTTGGGAGTAGGTAGAAGGTTGGGGTCCGGGGTGTGTTGGGGATCATCAGGGAAATGGTGGAATCAGAGAGGCCTTCTTGTTTTCCCACGGAACGCAGATATGCAGAAATTTCGGAGGAGTGGCGGTCAGTGGGGTTGGAGGGGAGAAGAAGGTAAGAAGTTTGGTCAGATAGTTGGCGGAGGGCTTCGTCGTTGTAATGCGAGCGGTCCATTACCACGGTGGTGGTACCTTTGTCTGCAGGGAGGATAATAATTTTGTCGTTGCGTTTCAACGTAGAAATTGCGTGTCTTTCTGGTTTCGTCAAATTGTCGTGGTGGTCGGGAAAGTTGGGCTGGGCGACTGCGTGAATTATGTAGTTAGCATATTGCTCGATGGGATGGTGGGGAGGAAGAGAGGGGGGGATGTATTGGAAAGGGGGTTTGAAGGCAGAAAGGGATTGTGGAAGTGAGTCGGGGGAAGATGAGGAGTCAGATGTGGGTGGGGCGGCTTTGACCTTGTTGACATCCATATATATATATATATATATATATATATATATATATATATATATATATATATATATATATATATATATATACGCTCCCGAAATCAACTTTTTTGCCTCCTTACTTCTCCGAATGGAAAAAATATCGATAGAGATATATATAAAAAACGACGTTTTTAGGGGCATTTTCTGAGTTATCTCGTCTCCATTCTGTTGTGAGATAACGATCCTAATGGGTTTACACGCAACGGTTTCTTTATAAATGTTTTTTTGTAAAGAAGTGCGGTTTTTTATATCTTTCATTAGCTCCCGGTTGACTTATTTGTTTCTTTTTCGTTGCGAAGGACGATGTTTATTTTTAAATCGATCGATGAAACTGTATTTTTTCCTCGAACCGTTCTTTTATTTTTATTTCATTTTTTGGACACGTAATCATTCTTCGCAAGCGGATATTAGCTAAGGAATGATAAAATAGAACGAGCTGACTTGTTGCGTGAAAGGTGGTGTTTTTTTAAATGAAAGAAGATCGCTTTGCTGGTTTTGATATGTTTTTAAAAGTTAGTAAGCAAATCGCGAAGAAATTTTCACAGAAACTTAAGAGAATACGATGTAGATAAATGCACGCAATACTAGTTTACAATGCCCTCGTTACAACCTTATTGAACGTAAACTTTGATCCGTGATTTTGAAAAATAACGCATTTCTCATTCTTTAAAACGTCTTTTGATAAAGGTAAAAGTAATTCATCCACACTTTAAAATATTTTTTTTCTATTCATCTTTGTGACTCCAAGTTAATTCCTATCAATTATCGTTTCATTTGAAAAATGGACAACTTGAAGGTGAGTTTTCGAATTGTTGGAAAATTTTGGCATGTAATGTGTGTCAGTCGAAACAATGCCCGGGACAATGGGTGACGCAGCCGGGGCGTTAGAAAAACATTCGCAAAGCGACCTAATTACGCGTAATTGATAAAACTTCACCTGGCGTTAAAGAATACTTAATTACGCCAATGTTTTTGAACATTTTATGAAATTAACCCCCTGTGCTCGATTTTAAATTAGCACAGCATTTCTTCCTTGCATCTATACCTGACATCAACTTCTCACCTATATTTTTAATACTCAGTGTTTTGTGTGTTTTTTTTGTTCCCATAACCGGTCATGAAATAAATTTGTGTGGGTGTTGTATAGTTGTTCTTTTCTTCGAATATGATTATCACTTGTCACAATCAGTATTTTTTATTGAAAAACATCGTGTTTTGGCCGTCGTGTTTGTTTAGTCAACCATAAGACGTCGCGACGCGTCGTTGACGTTTGTTCATTAGCTACGAAACTTCACCCGAGTCGCTAATACTCTGGTATGCTTCGTGAATTAGCCTCCGGAAAACCTGCGTATATTGATGACAGGCTTCATCGGGTGGAGTTGATCCGTAAAGTCGCGTCGTGGGGGTTTATTTATTTTTTTTGGAAAGCAATCATCCATACTCAAACGTTACTCAGTGACGTCTTTGGTCCGTAATCTGTTTGACGTAGTCCGATGCTCACTTTTTTCAAAAGCACGAGTGATCCTCTTACGGAGATTGTTTCGCATACGTTTCGCTCATCTTCTCGTTTTAATTTATTTATTTTCTTTTATTCCGGCGATCAATTAATATTTTCCCATCTAAAAAAGAAGTTTCATTTTTTTCAATTTCGCATGCGCTCATTTCGAGACTAATACCTCCTAATCCTCCCTCCCCTCCCCCCCTTTTTTAGGAGCCTGATACCCCTTTCGGATAGCCGTATATCCTTGGGTGCAATTAAAGAACGTAATCCCATTAGCCGTTTTTTTCAGGAAAAAAGAGAGGATGGGCCGTAACAGGTAACCTACCTCCCTCTATAGGGAATTTGTAATGCCCCGTCTCCCCTCCCCCGCCCCTCATACTAGGTTACGTAGCACGTCATTGGCTGTCTTCCCTCAGGGCTTTTCGATATTTCGATTCGTATCGACGACGACTCGTCATCGGGTTTTTGATCTCCTCAATTTATTTCGTCATTATTTCCCTTCCTCTGATTCGTTAGGGTCACGCTGCTTTGTAACGGGCGCCTCGCTCGTTAAAGCGCTTGATTATGTCCATCGTAGTGAGTGATAGAGAAATAGTGAGTGTCTGACCTTTGCGGACGTCCGATTCCGCGAAATTCTAAGTCGGATAATCCACGGAAAAAAATGGCAGGCATGATATTCACGATACGTACCGAAAATATGGCTAATTTTCGGCGCTTTTTTTAATCTCTTATTCATTTGGCTCATCTGTCCGTCTGCCCGTGTACAAAATAGCTCGAAGATGACGTTATTTACAAACGCCGAAATTCTAGGATAGATAATTCTACATTACGGCTACACGTGGTATAAATTTGGTCGGTATAAGATCAGATGCCGGGGTGTAATAGTAAAAAATCGCTAAAAGTACATTACTACAAATGTAGGCAGCCAACAATACAGCGCATCTGCGGTACTTTACTCCGATGGAAAGCGAAAAAAAGCGCCTTATATAATTTCTTCTGCAATTGTTCCCTCACATGTTCGAAAATGGAGTGTATCGCTTCTGGCGACCTTTTTGTAGCATTCCGCCTACGTATAAATGGTTATAGGGTGCGTATGAGAATTTATTCCAGAATAGCGTTTTTTTGCGACACCTACTCTTTCAGATTAACGCATAACCGACAATAGATGATCGACGTTTAGAATTCGTCCTAATATCTTTGTGACTGATGTTAAGTTTCCGTTGTAAGTGTAGATTGTTCTTAAAGTATTGGTGCAATTGCCCGCCAAAATGACGGTATGCATGAATAAATGAATTTAAATTAAAACACCTCTCATCCTCCCTCTCCCCTTAAAAACTTAGCTCACTTTCTCAGCGATGTGTGCATGCGTGCGCGCGCGCATGCCGGTAGTGCGTATATTGGAGCTTGACGGTATTAGCCACGCGTCACATAGCTCATTATTTAATAAGTTGGTTCTATGTCTTTCGCGCGTTAGAAATCATGTCAAGCTATTTAAACGTGCCGTTCCATTAACAGTCATATAAAATGGTTGCTTAACTTCTCAACTTAACGGCGAAGTAGTCATAGTAGCGGCGTAGCGATGCTCGTACGTGTGAGCAATGAATGTAAGCGCGGGTAGGTCATAGGTGAGGCATTTAATGCTCGCGTGAAAAGCGCCCGCAATTATAAAAGGTGAAGAAATGCCGAACTTAGGCGCATTGACGCATTCCCGCGACTTTGTGATTATGACTGTAATTTTCTGCGGCGTTGAACATGGGCTTGCCTTTCTCGCGATGAACCTTTTGCTATCTCGATTATCCTTTCCTTTTTCTGATGCTGTTAAGTATGGATCCTCTTCACTTAAATATGTAAACGTCTTCGTGGCAATTATTTAAGCAGTGTAATGCATGCTAAGTTGAATTCTCCCCTCTTTAGCTGCTGTAGTTCCTTTCTAATAAATTTCTTTTCTCATTATCATTTATTTGTTATTACAAAACCCAAAAACGACTATTAACTGGCGTATTACAGTGGATTATATAACAGAAATAAATTGAGATAAATGAACAATAATATATCCAAGCATAACAAGTAGTCGATCGAGGAGGAGAAGGGAAAAGTAGCCATAGCAACGACAGCGATGAGGCAGGTAATAGGAATTAAGTACGAGAGAGAGTTAGGATCTAATTACTGCGGTACGGAATCTGGTGGAGGATGAGAAAATGCCGAGAAAGGCCTTCTGGATGGATAACGTGTTGTAGGTTGGTGGAATAGGATGAAACATAGATCTCCGGGAAATGGATAGACGGAATGGTGGAGAATGCAAATATTGCGAGTAGGGAGCGGGTAAAAGTGTAGGGAGAAGTAGGATAGAAGATCGTCTGATCAATATCGTCCGTTGAAAAGAGGATGGAGTAGGTTTAAATCGAGTATATTGCGTCTGGAGGAGAGTGAGGACAAATCCAAAGAAGAGAGAATTTGATTTCGGTTACAATTGTGAATGGAAGGTATACGATTTCGGGCTATTGCGACAGAGAAGTTGAGGGTACGCTCGAGAAGCCTGAGGTTGGATTGCGAGGCGGAGGACCAGATAAATGAGCAATACTTTATTACAGGAAGCACACAACCTCTGAAGAAAATTTATAGGGCGTATGGGTTTCTTAGGTCTGCGAATCTGTAAAGAATCCCAAGGAGGGGCATGATTTAGGAGGCAAAGGACTTAATGTGAGGAGAAAAAATAAGTTTGTAAGTAACTCCTTGGTCCCTGTGGGAAGAGACTGAATGGATAGATTGGTCGGAGAGTGGATAAGTAGTGGGATGGATTTTGTGCTGAGGAAGAAGGTTAAAGCAGTGGATTTGCTCGAATTGACCCTCATATTCCATCGTGAGCACCACTGAGGAATGGAAATGAGAGCACACTGCATGGCTAGACTATCAGGGATAGCATCTATTCCCTTAAATGCCTTGCAGTCATCCGCGAATAAGAGTATGCCGCATTCCTGCGGGAGGATGTTGTCAATAATGTCATCAACAGGGCAAGCAATAGGTAGCTAAGGACACTGCCTTGAGGAACATCGGAGGAGACTGGGACAGGTGGGGAGGAAATACTATCGATAACCACAAGTTGTGTACTGCTGAAGAGTAAATCTTTAAAGGAGAAGAAAGAAAGAATGGGTCCATAGATGTTAAGAAGAGTTATCTTCATTTTTCGAGGTGAAAGGGCGTTAATCGTATTATAGCTATAAAATCAGTCGAATCTTAAATTCATGGAAATTATTCTTGCTTTGACGCAAAAAAAATTATCCCAAAAAAGAGACTCGTTGATTTCCTTTGTGAAAAAAAATAGCCGCAGCTGTTGCTTATTCGTGCGACATGATGAAATTACCTATGCAAATTCTTTGCCCTATATCTTTCCTGAACATAAATATGTTTGAATTTTAAAATACATACATGCTTTCTATTTACATTATTAAATTTAAAGTTGCTAATGCGCGTGAAAGCGTAAAAAGTATCAACAGCACCAACCTTCTAGTCAAAAAATCTTAAGACTCGTTTGCTTTGCTGAGTCATCCCAGAGTATATTTCTTCGCATTTACTATTGGGATACGAATAAAACAACGGTGATAAAATTTAACGATATTGCATTCATAAAGGCAATCAAGGAAGGAAATGGTGACCACTGATCTGAAATTTTCAATGCGTAAATGGGTATTCAGTTCTAGGGTGACGCAACTCGCGCAACGCTGCGTAGTTAGATTTCATAAATGTGAAAATTAGCGTACCGCTTGTTTAGAATTGAGGAAATAAAATATTTCTCTTACAAAAACTATATTATCGAGAAAACACGACCTTAAGATGGAATTCCACAAAATTTAGGCTTTAGAATCGAATGAAATATAATTGCCGAACGTGGCGTAAACATGTACGTATGTTTTTCTCTTTCCTCGATAGATGTCAAGTAGGTGCATTTAGCCTCAGAGGGAAAATATTACGCAGTGAATAGCTATGGCATAAATTAAATGTCGCTATCGCACACACACACGGACAAAGCCAAGCTGGCTTTATGTATTGTTTACATGACAGAAGCTAATCTGCGCGTGAGAAAGGAAGTGAATGCATTTGTTTTTAAAAGGATATATTAGGTACTTTTTTCCAGCCAAGTGCGACATACCGGAAACGCTCGAGAGGCTATTCCGACGCGTTAAGAAATCAGAGAAATGGCGCAACTATTCTTACACGTAGCGTCTAAGTATCGCAATGTATTACAAGTGCTCTCATGCTCTCGTGGCTCTTAAAGTTTATATCGTTTTTTTTTTATTTTCGGGAAGCTCGTATGTCGCGGAGGGATTCTTCCGACGTCCTTATCTTTTCTCCCTCTCTCTCTCCCTTGAGGTGGGGAGAGCTGGTCTTTTTTATAAAAAAATGGGATTTCCTAGGGAGGGAAAGAAAAAAAGTGGTTTGGCGGGAACTCTGGGTTTGGCGAGCGAGGGAAAGAAGGGCGGGAAAAAGAGACTCGGGCGCGCAAATGAAGAGACGCCGCAGGATGGCAGCACTGTGTCGCTGCGAGGAGGTGGTTGGTGGAGCGAGGTGGCGAGGGTTGTGGGAGCTATAGAAAGGATGGGAGAGAGAGAGCTTTTCCCTCGGAAGAGTAGTCTTTTCCCTCCTTTATTTTTTATCATCTCTCCGTCGAGACGTAATGACGCCTGAATATCCCCGCGGACATTTTCGCATCCAGCGACAGTCATTTTTTCTCCTACACCTCCCACCCCCTCCCCTTTCTCTCTCCCTCCCTCTTTTCCGTCAACGCTTCCACCTTCTCTTTCCCCCCCACCCCTCCTCTTTCTCTGTCCCTCCCCCCCTCTTTCTCTGTCCCTCCCCCTTTTCCGTCAACGCTTCCACCGTCTCTCCCCTCCCCTCCTCCCTCACTCCATCGCTCCTCCAACCTACACACCCCTTACCACTCTCTTCTTCCTTTTTTGTACTTCTGCTTTAGCATTCACAATGCGGACAGGACGAGCGTATTTTAGCTCGCTTTTTTCGTTTATTTTCGCGCTTGGAAATGTGTTCTCCTTAATATTTTTTATGGATCGCGAGGTGCATTTTTCCCTTCTTGCCGGATGGTTTGTAAAGAAAAGGGATTAAACGTGGAAGAAAAGGCGATTCTAAAAAAAATTGTAAATATGTTAACAATGAGCGCCGTTACTAAGTTAATCTTATTGAATCCCCGTTTTGGTTAATTTGGAGTTAATTGGCTCAAAACGAGAAGGATGTTTAGCGAGGTTTCTTTTTTTTTAATTTCTGGATTTCCGTTATCGCTATGATGCAGGAGTGGTCTTTTAGTTCGCTTATTGTATAGGATCTGGAATGGTGCAGGAAAGTAATGCGCATTTCTCCGGAAAGAGGATTCCTCATTTTCTGACAGCTTGTGTCCTAGCGCAAGCATTAAAAATTACATGATTTCAGAGAATTTTACCCACGTCCTACGTTATGATGCAGGTCTCTCGTGAATGTCTCAAAAAATTAATGTCTTTTTTCTCGATTTGAAAACTTTTTTGTTTGTATGATTCTCTCTCCTCGGCTGTAAAAATGATGAATGGATTAATATGCGAGGAGAATTAATGTTGCAAAATGTTGTCCCTATTTCACGAATTAAAAATATTAATGTAAGCTTTTAAGAATGCGATTCGCGCCATCAGCTTTTAAGGATTAAATTGTCTTTTTTTTTAAATAGGGCGCGTTATAATTAAGAGCCACGCGTAATTGAACTACAGCCCTTATTCTTTATATTTTGCCTGAAAGTGTTTCCGGAAGACATTACGGAATTGGGAGCCAGCTATATAATGCCTAGTAATTCGAGCGTTACGTAGAGTGCGAATTGCTTAATTGACCCAATGCATCGGCGCCAAAAACCAGCGCGCGCATTTTCGCAACGCTTGCAACGTAATGGCGCAGCGAAATGAGACTTTTTTTTAAGTGCCTCTTGGGCGTAATGGTCTTCGAGTGTTTGTGAAGAAAATTGGCAATTATTGCTGCGTTTTTACGTGGGGGGGGCAGAGATGAAGGGGATAGGAGATTAAGAGGCGTTCCAAAACGCCTTTTGTTTACACAGATGTGATGGGCCGAAGTGCATTCGTCTGTATTAGCCGCTTTCAGAGGGGCACTTGACCCTCTTAAAGCGGCTCGAGGGCCTGATGTGTTGATGGACAAGCGCGGGCCCTGATGCCCTTTTCGAGTGCCGCCCAAAGCGGGTTTTATCGCCCCTGGAGTGTTGTTCTGACAATTTTCCGCCGACGCCGACTGCTCGAAACTCTCGTTTGTTTTCAATTCCGTCCGGGATTGGTCCGGAGTTCTATTTTCGATTCCAGATTCGATTCTTCGAGCCGCGGGTGTTTTTAGTTCATTGTATTTCAAAAGGGCGAAATTAACCAATACGGATGCGCAGTGAGAGCACATTACCGCGGTTTATTCCAGATTACCGACCCTTTTTCTTTCGAAAAACCTCTGGTCTGGCTCCAAACTGTGCTTAGCCAATGCTGTACATATAGTGTTCCCATTTGAATTCATATTGTAATAAGACGTGTTAGCCTTACTCTTTATGTCGCTGTATTTCTGTCTTAAGCTAGGCTAGGTAATGAGTCTTTGCTCTTTTTCATGACTACGTATATTTAAATGTAACATTTTGATTTATCATGTCCATCATAATAAGGAATGTTATTCTTAATATATATAATACGAACATATTGATTAAGGTTTTTATTCTGGAATAATACTTCATTGATTATGTTGTATAATAAGGTTGATTACATTGTTATGTCAAGTTGTACGTTATCTTGCTTGGATTTGTGTCTTCTATACTTAAAACTACGCATATTCACTTTTTATCGCTGTATATTTACAATTTATAGCGCTTAATGAATTGGAGTATATTACTGCAGCACTATTTTGCCTTAATTACCTTATTGGGCCGAATCTAAGCCGACCCACAAAAATTACCTCAACTTTTAGGGAATAAGTTTTTAGAAAATATTTGTAAAATTGAGAAAGTTAAAAAATGGGAAATTAATTTTAATGGCAAACAAATAAGTAAGATAAAACTGAAGGTAATAAATAGTAAAGTAAAATTGATAGGCTTTTTATTAAAAGTAATGGTACATGATATTAACAATAACAAGTTTAAAATTGTTTATTTTAATATCTTACCATACCCTGATCACCATGTGTTCTTTTATTTAATCGTTTCACTCAATCACTGTCTTCTTCTTCACTTGAAGAAACATCTTCATGCTTCCCACTCCAAAGTACTTCACTGCCATCTAAGGAGTTAGAGACTTCTTGAAGTCTCTTATAATTGATTGGGAAGATATGGTCTCACAGGTTTTCTTTATCCATTCACCCGATTTTGACACCTGAGGTTCGTTAATTTAATTCGTGAGAGTCAATAGATACAAGCAAGTAGCCAATCATTGCAAAGGCGTCGCAATTTATCTTTAAACATTTTGTTCGCCACAACATCCAAAACCTGTAGTTGTCCAGCCTTGCCTTCTGGAATGACCCTATCAGCATACCGTGCAGTTGCTCTTGTTGCCTCCGATGTGTTGGAGGGTTTTCTGCATGTCTTCCTCAAGTGACGGCGATATTTCTTGGCTTTTTCCGTTACAGCTGGTTTTTTCAGGCGCCTTCGCCCTTTTATCGGGCCATCCTCCTCTGGCTAGACGAGTATTCAGATTGTTTCGCAATATTTTATTAAGTTCATCTGTTGTGTGGCCATCCAATAATAATGTGCCATGCTGTCTCACAATCAGTTGTACAACTGGACGACGGTTCCATAATACCTTCAGATATTCCTTCATTAGCTCATTCAACATCCATCCATTTTCTTGACAACGGAAAATTACACCACAGAGGAGCTTCTCCTTCGGTATTTTTTTCGTTTTAAGATTACGTAGGGCAGAAGTTTGCGGTCATCAGCTAATACTGTATGCATAACAGTCACCCGTAGCTTCTCGTTAATATTTGACTTGACAACAACGGATTTGCAACATTTACCTTCAATGGTTCTTCCACTAAGTATGCAACTTACACAGCAGTTTCATCCGCATTACCCACTTGTCCCAATAAATAATTGTGGCTCTTACGGAGCTTGATAATATATCGTTGGTAGAAGATAAGCTTCTCTTCAAAATCACTTGGAAGTCTCTGAGTCAGTGACGTGCGCCGACGAAGCGATAAGGCATTGCGTTTCATTTCATTTTAAATTTGCGTCGTGTGTTGTTGATTTGTGAGGAATAAGTCCTAACCTCAACGTAATCACCCATTTTTATTAAAAAAATTCTCGTTAAATTTTAACTGGTATCTTTCGCGTACTATGAACTACAATTATTATCTATATGAAAAAACATACAATTTGGTGTTTCAAAGCAATAATAACCGAGAAGTCTTTTCCGTAAAGCAATTGGGCCTACTAATGGTGTGCCACCTATGGAATCATTAATGCATTTCTGCAACACTTAAGAGGAGAAAACATTTTTTTGGCGCTAATTTAAGTGGAGGTGCGATTTTTCACGTCATGTTTTGTAAGTAAGATTGGCCAATACGATATTTATTTTGAACGATGAGATTCAAAAAAATACTTTTCAGCTGGGAAATGTGTCATCTATAATATAATTTTTTGTAAAATTTGTTTTGCGATATTTTGAATCATCTCACGTTTTTCGCCCCTTTCCTGGGCACAATGATGCGACAAAAAAGTTACTAGCATTTCAAATTATAGTTATATTAATTAAAATTACACTAGAAATCTTTTGTGTATTCTTTTAGAAATTAGTGGCGAATATTTGGGGCTTGAATACCTAAATTTGGCAGAAAAATTATACGCTAATGCCCTTATAATGATACTTTGTTTTCTTCTTGCCACGAGGCGAAAATAACTCGCCCATACGTTTCAGGTTAACGCGGGATCTGATATTATCAACCCGCTCATTCGTGTGTGCGGTTCAAATCGATCTCGTCTCCGACGCCGTACTTTTGGTTGACTTTGCAGATTTTTTTCCAGAAAAAAAATTAAAAGACCGGTCACGCCGTGCTTTATCCGTTGGGCTAAAAGGGACGGTGGGCGGGGAGAGTGTGTGTGTGTGTGTAGGGGGGGATAGACGTGGGAGGGGCGGAATTTAAAAAAATCGGCCATCTGACCCATGCAGAGCGCATTTTCCATCGTTTCGCTTTCGTAATATAGCGTGTGATGGACTCGCCCGTGGGGACATTAAGGTGATACCCTCCCCCACAATTCCTCCTTCCAACCCGTTTACCCTCCCACCTCTCTCCTTCCGCCCCCCCTCCCCGCCCCGCGTAGGTGGTGAACGGGAGAAAGGGGTTTTAGGCAGGTTTTTCAAAAAAAAATATACCGAGTTTTAAAAAAAATCCCCGGGCTTGTCACCAGCGTAACCCAAAATAATGACTCTGCAGGAAAATGCGAAGTGGAAAAGGGAAAAATAATGTTATGTGGAAGAGAGTACGGCGGAAATGTTTTTTTTTGTCCTCTCTTTCTCTGGCCACGGCTCGTTTAATCCTCCGATTTTTTACGGAATTTTTCATTGGCCAATTAAAAAAAGAACGCGGTTTTTTTAATTTTTGTTCAAGGTGTTTTGATACGCCTCTTTGGATCCGAGTAATTCTTTTCGGTCTTATAATACACCTCGCTGCGTTTCCATTTTCTCGTTCGAACATTCGTCGTTGTTTGCGCGGTAAAAAAATAAATAATTTTAATAAATCTCGGACGTTTGTGCTTATATATAGTATGATATGGTCGGTTCTCGAACCATCTATCCATTTCGTTTCCATTTTTATAAGCCGAATTAAAAATGCTCTTTAATCGATGCATAACAGTATCGTTAAACAAAGAGGAACTGTGAGGAAAAACGTTCAATGCTACCCGCAGTTCTTTCCCTCGATAAAACTTAATTGGATTGCGGACTGGGAGAAAGACGAGGAAAAAATATATTATAACAACTCGGGATAAGCTAATTATAAAAAATAGGTGGGAGCAGATAGGTAAGAAGAGATGGATGAGAAGGAGTTAGCGGGATGTATTTATAAAAAAAATTGAGGGAGATAGAGAAACGAGCCGGCGAGGAGAGGGAGAGAGAGAGAGAAAAAAGGCGAGGTATTTTAGAGTATCTCTTTCCCTCCTTGACAAGGACTGAGGAAGATAATGGAGCGGTAAGATGGAGTGGACACGGAGAGAATTGAAAATGACAAGCGGGGGGATTTTTGGGGAGGCGTTGTGGAGGGGGAGGGAGAGAGAGAGGGATGGTTAGTTGGGTTGGAAGAGGATAGATGGCGGTAAAGGGGAACGTCAAGTCTCGCGGGCGGGGAAGAGGGATAAAGGGGAGGGTGTGGGAGGGGAGCAGGTGCGACCCATAAGCGGAGCAAGTGGGGAAAAGAGCTGGGAGGGGAAGGAGGGTGCGGAAGACCGGCTTAAGAGACGCAGTAGCAGCGTAGTACGGCTGCGAGATTATTATTTTTTAGGCGGGAGGCGTTTGTTTTATTTTTTGCGCGTTGGGGGAGGGTGTCTTGAGAAAAGAAGCGGGAAGTGGCTCAGTGGAAATGAGAAGAAAAGTCTAAAAGGAAGAATAATATAGACCTTTGACTTTTTGACGCGGGGCGTTTTTCTTCTTTTTTCCCTTTCTCTCTCTCTCTTTCCCTCGAAGAAATTATTTTAAAGAATTTTCCTATATGTAGCTCAAATCTTGATGGCTAGATGCCGCGGATGTTGGTGAGACTAAAAGTCAAAATTGCATCGCTCATGAATGTTGATTCGGCGAAGTTGCTCGCGAGTGTTGGACATTTCGTCGTAAGAACTAAAAATTATCATTGCCAAAAATGAAGAATATGCGGGCGTAGCCGCAAAAATTATATAAATATTTGCTCTCATCCACCTTATTAAAATTGCAATAATTGTAGCAGTAATAATAATTCTTCTTCATTTAGAGGAGATATTTAGGTTGTAGGTAGTTTTTTTTTACCAAGAGTGGCCCATATTCATTATTATTTGTCAATCCGACAGTTGGTAATACGTACCGAAATTTCCTGCCGTCAAATTTTAACAGGCAGAATCTCCAAATTGGAATTCGCCGCAAGTTTAATTATAACCCATCCATCATTTTATTTTTAAATGGGGTCACATCTTTACAAAATCTGATGTGGCCACCACATGACTTTCTCCATATCTGTAATATTTATAAAAATTCCAAATAGGTTAGATAATAATAAATATTTTAAGAAACTGCGAGAAAATTTTAGAATAAAAATAACAGAAGTAAACTCAAACCATAGCCTTTCAATATTGGATATAGCCACAAAGCTCCAACAATTAAAAAAAAAGAAACTAAGCGTCAATTGTTAACAATAGTCGTCGGTAGGTGGCGTGGTGGTGGCAGCTAAAAATATAAGATATCTCTTAAACAATGCATCATTATAAGAAAAATGTTTCTAACAAAGGTTGTAGAAAATGAAATTTCCTACAACATTTATTCCATTGCATTTTTACATTTATCAAATATAAAAGCAAATATTTCAAAATAATGGATAACTGACTAGAGTAAACACCCACTTCCGGTTGACCGATTTTCACCAAAAACTAATCAGTTCTTCTGACTTTTATAAAATGTTAAATATAATATTTGGCGTTGACCTGTGTAATAGTTTTTGAGATAGAGCATCCACAAAAAGCTATCACGTACACACACACAAACACACAGACAGCATCGAGAAAATGATCAAAACGTGTTCAGGGGACCTCCAAACGTATATTTCCGTTGAAATTTCGAAGTCGATTTTTTTCATGAATACAATATTTCCCCTATACTACGTACATGGAGAAAGTAATAAAAACGTCTACTTTTAAATAATGCATTTCCGTTTCGAGAACCTTATCATTGCTATAACACTCAATAATTCTCGACACGTATATAACTTAATTTTAGAGCCCATCTTAAGTGCGGCGCCACGACCACACTGACAAGATACGAAAAATTGATTGTAGGACGGATAGATACAAGGGATCCTTTTTAGGTGTTCTTTACCAGCGAAACGGTAATAGCGGATCACCTTATGGGCACGTCTGACCCGTTCGTCCGTCCCAGGACATCGAACCGGAACCGAAAACCGAAAAAAACCGTTATTTTAGGTAGTGAAACCGAACCCGAACCGAAAAAATAATATTTTACTGAACCCGAACCGAAACCGAAAACCGTTATTTATTCCTTTCCATTTTTCAGCATAAACAGTAGGAGCGAAAGAAGGGTTTTTTGAAATCCTCACTTTTCAGCACCGAATAAGGCAAAGGCTAATGGTTTGCTTGAGATTACATTACTATTGCTTATATTGGAATCGGGAATAATGGAATTTTAAAATACAATAAATGTAAACTTATGAAAGAATAGCAACGGTTTTTCATCTAATTAAAGGCTAAATAATAAATAACAATTGTAATAGCTTTTATACGAGATAAAAAGGAAAAAAGTTAAATTCCTATAGAACAGCATTAGACGGGATCGTATAAAAGGAACCGTTTACAAATTGAATAACGAAAAATGCAAGAGGGAATTCGTATAATGTTTTACTGTTCGTTACATGGTGGGGGGCGCTTACGCGATATTACGTGCGTATATCTATTTTTGTCTTCTTGACTTTCGATAGTGAAGATGTATTTGATCTAAATAAAAAATAACTTTAATTTAAAATGATTATTTTGGAATTCTCTTGAAATTTTCCCAAGAAAATTCAGTCGGGGCGAAAAAAACTGGTTCGAACCGGTTCAATGGTGGTTTCTGTAGCGGAACCGAACCGAATTTTTTTGTTTTGTGTGAACCAGAGCGAAAAAAAATTCGGTTCGATGCCCTGGTCCATCTGTCGTAACTTTCATCTGCCAAACCGCTAGACGGATTTTATTTAAATTATGTATGAGTGATCATTAAAATTTATCCCTCAATTGTGATTTTTAACCTAATCGTCAATTAGAACTTCCACTTTACATAATTACTTTAATAAACGTATACTCGTATCTCGTGAAATGGCCTCCATCAAGCAACAATAAAATACAAAACTTTTCTCTCCCTAGCTTTTATATGATCTGTAAGGTTTAGATTAAAAATTTAATCGGATAGAGAACAACATTTAATACAAGAAAATCCACGAGACCGCATACTTGAAAGTTATAGTTTCGGAGATAGAAATTGTAGAAAATCCCGCGAAAAACATCGCATACTTTGTTTATATCTATCTCTATGGCGGTTCTCTCGGCAAAAAACAACTGAAATCCATGTTTTTCTATCCCACGCCCTTATATGAATTGTGAGGTATAGTTTAAAAAATTTATTCGGATAGAGGACGCCATTTACAATTCGAGAATATCCCAAGCAAAACATCGCATATTTTGTTTAGATCGATCGCGAAGACGCTTCTCTCAGCAAACAACAATTAAAAATCCATATATTTCTCCCCCATTCTCTTATATGGTCTGTGAAGTATAGATTTAAAAATGTATTTGGATAGAGAAAAACATTTACTACAAGATAGTCCCCGAGACCATATAATTACGACTTAGTTTCGGAGATAAAAATTCGAGAACCCTCCAATCTTTCGATACCGTTTCATACTTATTTCCCATTAAGAACGCCTTTGAAATCTCTGTGTATTCCATTTATGGAGTATACTTTTCCATCTTGTTCCCGTAGACAGTAAATGAGCAGTAGAGAAAATTGATAAATCGGTGATATTCTCCCCCTTCCATACCCATTGCGGTGGCTTGCATAGTATCTATTCAGATAAATAAAAAGTGTTTATTGAGATGGATTTTGAAAGAGTACACCACTCTTGTTTTTCTCTTGTTTTTTCCAGTTTTTTTGTCTGTTCCCATACAGATATTATCTGCGGAAATCCTTTATTAAGATCTCAGAGAATTCATTTCGTACGGCTTGCATTGGTCAATTTTATCGCCCCTGTAATATTCGACAGATTGGGAAAAAATTAGGATTTATTAGTTCTTTCATGTGCGATGCATCGCCCTTTTTGTTCAGCATTCGTAAAACTGCCCCATTTATCGTATAGATGGTTTAATTTTTAATGTAGATCCTATTAATCCGTTTGATATTGCCACTGGGATTGGACTGTCGACCGTTTGATTTCTGATGATCAAAGACTCGAGTAAATCCTCATGCCTTGTATGGATATAAA
Source organism: Tanypteryx hageni (assembly GCA_028673005.1). NCBI lineage: Eukaryota > Metazoa > Arthropoda > Insecta > Odonata > Petaluridae > Tanypteryx > Tanypteryx hageni. The sequence goes on from CM054115.1 coordinate 135,157,373, forward strand.
AATCACTGAAATTTATTGTAATGTGAGATGCGGACGGCTTTCACCTCTTTCCGTGCTATTCGGATGAAGTGGGATCACAAAACGCGTGTGAACTCATCGAAAAGATTAAAATTATCGAGTTGAGGCTAAAAATGCACGTATATTTCACTCAAAAATATTGAACACAAAGGAAAGTGTTGATGCTACATTCCATGCATGCGGGCATGTGCTGGACCGAATCCTGCAGAGCAGGAGAAAAAATCTGCATTGACCTGGAATCGACCCCGGGTGTTCCATTTGCCGGGCGGATTTTCTACCATTGATCTACCGAGGCAGACTAATTCTTATATTTTCGGAATGGTGTATTCCCTTCACGTCGAGGTCGGGCTAGCAATGCTAGTATCAACATTCTCCTACAGACGTCCTCCAGGAGGATCGCTCAAATAAAACCCAATAGATTACTAGTAAATGTTTAGATCTCGTTTGTTTTACTGTTGTGAGGGACAGGCTTCATTCACCGCTCTGTTTTCCTTGTCCCAAAATTTAGTTTGGTCGTTCGATTGGATTTCATCGTAACTTTGGCAGAGTCAGACAAGGGGAACGCAGAAGCCATTACATTTAGCAGGTTCTATAACAGAGCATAAAAATTGCTATTAGGCACTCGAGTTTTCCCAATATGAAGTCGTAATTTTTTTACGTCGGAACGTAAGTAACACGGCGCTTCGTTAACTTCCTCGACCAATAGGATAAAAAACCCCGTTCTTTTAGAAATTCAGCCCTGTAAAAAAATAACACGTCGCGTTAGCTCCATCTTCCTCGTCCGGCCGAGTATAACTGCCCGTTAAATAGATGCTTTAAGGGGGTTCCTTTTCCTTCCTTTAATATGCAAATTCGGGGAGTGGCATCAGACGGGTCGTTGAGGCTGTTTATGCCGAGTGGCGTGATGGGTGCTGAGGGATTCTGGGTAAAAAGAGGGGAGTTTTTTGTGTCGGGATGAAGAAGGGGCGGAGATGGATAATGAGGCGTAATAGCTCGGTAGCGAACTGGCGAGGAGAGAGAGAGAGAAAAAGAGAAAGGCGAGGGAGGAAAAGAGTCGAGAAAAGGAAAAGAAAATCTAAAATGCTTCTAGGAAACCGCCGTAAAAGTTGTGCTTTTAAAGCAAGAAGTTGGGACAAATGAGGAGAAAATATGCGGGAGAACACGTTTTGCGCGAGCGAAGTTGTATTTTGTCGTGCGGCGGCTGAAAAAGTTGAGCGTGGAAATGGAAACGTGACGCATGCGAGGGTGCAGTTTCTTTGGGGAAGAAAGTTGCCATAATGCTTCTGTCCGCCCGTGTAATTTTTTTTAATATTCCGAAATAAGTTGCATTTGTTTAGCTCGGTTGTATTTGCGGGATCTTCAATCGGATATACTTGGAAATTTTGGGGCGTTTTTGAAGGGTTCGGCTATTCTTCGTAATATTCACCTCTCCACGTTCTAATTATATACCAGGCGAAAACTACTGTTTCCTTGTTGCGTTTAGACCTAGGGATGGCGGACTGTGCAGGCTGGACATAACAATGTGGTGCAGGTGTTAGCATTGCCGGCCCTTTTAAAAAAAACACGGTATCACAGCAACACGCGTTAATGTTTAAATAAAAAAACGGACCTAGTCGCATATACCTTCGGAAGACTAGGGGAGGGAGTATTTGTGTCCTTATATTTACACAAAGTGGTTTTTAGGATGACGATGGAAATTTTACAATTAACTTTACTTTCGGCTTAAGTAATATTTTTTTAAAGTGTCGAAATGTCGACAAATATTAAACTCTATTCCCTTTTGAATTTTGAGGGAAGCAGCTACCATATTCATTTTCGGAGGAGTAATGGCGTCGAAGCAAATTTACAAAATTGGAGTAGTTGAAGCGACATTTCAAAATATTCTTTACACATGGTTACTATCGCATAGTATATTTCGATCCGATATAACGTAATCACTCCATCAAATTCCCGACCGTGAAAATGAAACCAGTATTAAATTGGAGACGGCGCTCCTTTTTAAAAACGTGAGCCATTCTGTTTAAGTTTGTACGACGATTGAAACGAAAGCGGTACTTTTCTTGAGTGATTAGATCAATTTCGGGAAAATAAGGAAAGGAAAGAAACTCGATTTTGCTTTTTTAATGCGAGTGAATTATTAAGATATGGCCCTTCTTCCTCCTCGTAGGAGCTGCAAGTACGGCTGCAGTGTGGAAAATAAAAGAGAGGAATAGTAGCCACATACAGAGGGAAGAAGACAGATTTAGAGGTTTAATTTGGGAAAGGACTTGTGGCGAAAGGGGAGGTGTCGCGAAAGAGGTCAGCAAAGAGAGAGAGAGAGACAGTAAAAGAAACCAAAGGTTTGAAAGAGAGAAAAAAAGGGAAGCATCTTTATTAAGGACGAGATTGCGACCGTGTTGCCACACGCGCTGCAATAAGGTAGCAACTGGCTGAGACAGGAAAAAGCCCCTTAATTGACGAACGAGTTACAATTTAGTTCTAATTTCTAAGGAAAGACGCAGTCGCGCTCGAATTGAAACTTTTAACATGGCGAATATGAAATGATGGTTTGGCATGATTTTTACATTCATGCGAGCAAAGGGGAAGGTTGATGGCGAATTTGAAACGAAAAATTTCATCGGCTAAAATTAACGTCGTGGGAAATGCGTAGAGATGTGTCGACGGTTCAAAGAAAGGAAGTAATTGAATGCTATTTATTTGAATGAGAAGTGTGCTACCTAAGACAGAGAAAGGTAAAAAGTCGCATGTGGCAGAAAATGAATGCAAGAGAATGTTTATGAACGCCTATATTGAAGATTTTTTAAATCAAATCTCGAAGGAACAGCTGAAAAAATACCATTGTTACCTCGAAAAAGAACATTATTACGGAAATTGAACAGTGAATGTAAAAAAAACAATATCTGGAGAAAAATCGTCGAGAAAATTATCGATAATATAAAGTTTATAGGAGGGAGATTTTTTGCCTCAGAGCAAAACACCATTCAAGTTCATGAAAAAGACGTATGCATAAAGAGTTCACAGAAGATCAAGTTTGTTTGGAAAGCGATAACGCGGACATAATAAAACAGAAGCTACGAAAAATATAATTGCGACAGAGCACTTATAAAGAGTAGCCTTGAATGCAATGTGAAATACATAGTATGAAGGAATACGAGACATGCGAACGACCGTTTGAGTTCCGATATCTCGATATCTATTTTATTTCTTCCCAACATTTCTTCTGTGCGACGTTGTGGCTCCAATGACCGAATTTAATAGAGCCAATCTTAAGGCGGCTATGATATAGGATAAAGAGAAAATATGGGAGTGAAGAGTTACAAGGCAGAGAAAGGGAATGGAAGGCGGTGGATGCGGTCATTGGAAGCAGACGCTCTGAGAAAGAATGAAGTTGTGAGGATGAGGAAAAGCGAAAGGAAGAGAATGGTTCTTTGCGGGGAGGTGAGAACTGAAGAGGTTGCAGCAGCGTTGCAGTGTCGGAAACAAATGGAAAGATATGGCAAGTCGCCCTGGACTGGTTAAGGTGCTTGCGAGGAAAGGCGCGAGATGGAGCGGGCGAGAGAGAGAGAGGTATGAGGGAGGTGGTAAAGTCAGAGGGAGGGGAGAGAGGTGCACCAGAGGGCAGATTACGAGCAAAAAAAAGGAATGGGGATGTTATAAGGTTTTTTCCCGAGAAGCAGGGGGAGGGAGAGAAGGGCAGGGGCGAATTTTCAGGAGGAGAAGAGACTTTTTTTGGAGTTGGCGGAACACTCGACCACTTTGCCCCTCTCCCCTCTCCTCGCTTCCCCCCTCCGTATTGCTTCCGTGAGCTAACGACCGTGCAAATGTCTGTGCGCTCTTATTCTCTTCCTCCCTTCTGCCACTTTCGGCCGACTTCCCACTCTTCCTCACCCCCACGGTTAAATATATATATTTTTTTTCGTTGTTTCTGAATGCTTGAAAATAAAAGGAAGGCGTTTCTCCGGCCCCTTTTTTTACCCCTCGCTAATATTCTCTCGAATTTCGTTTTCGTCCGCTTTTATGTCCTTAAATATCTCGTCTCTTTCGCTCTCTCTCTCTCTCTCTTTGTTCGTTTTTCTCTTTTCGGAGGATCCCTATTTTCCGCGGGTTTATTTTCCCGTTCCCTTTTCCCCTTCATTGGCGCGTATCGTCTTTATCATCTTATTTTATCCGGTGTTTCGTCTCTTGTTTTGTGTCGCCGTTGTTCGGTTTTTTCTTTTACACGGATTTCTCTTTCACTCGTATCTTCCGTTCTTTCGTCCCTTATCTTTCCGATTTTTTACGTAGCGTTTTGACATTTCCGTCTCTTTTTTCCATTCTTTTCTCCCTATTTTACTATGTGTGTATATATATATATATATATATATATATATATATATATATATATATATATATATATATATATATATCCTCCTTCGAATTTATCGTAATAAGTCTTGTTTGGATAGGTCGACTATATGACGCCACATGTTGGAGTCGCGATAATTTGAATTCTACTCCTCTATGACGTTTTAAGTGTGTACTTGTAACGCAAGTCTTCGGTGCAATTGGTCCGAGTACTGTTATTTAGGTGCTGATGATAAATATGTATTTATTGCATTTCATGTGAAGTTCTTACTGGAGATCCTTTGATTGTCATAATGTCTTTCCGTTAGCCATAGAAAGGTTGAAAGAATCAGACGCGCGCTTCGGCTACAAAGCAGCCCTAATCAGTGATGATTCAACGATGGTAGATTCTAAAAAAAAACGAACCTAATTGATGCATTTGATTTCGGCTATAACGTGAGCTCCATAATTTTTTCTTGAAAGAGTATATTTTATTGTTTTTTATTCTTCAAAGCATAACTGTCTGTATGTCATCTCGTATTCACTCCTTCATTCCATACTTCCGCTAATCTTTTCGTGGTAATTCACCTTTGTAGCTTCTCGTTTATTCTTTCTGTATCAGCGTTTTCCGTCTAATTCATATCATTCCGACAGAGGCGCTGCTCGTTATACATTAGAAAACGTTTCAATATTATGAAGTAATTTTTCAATTCTAAAAGGTTCCGTGTGGTGTTATGCCGTAGTAGTTCTTCTCAGTACAATAGGAGTCTGATTCATTGTTTTCTCCTGGGAGAAATCGAAATTCTGTGTTATTAAAAATATTTTTCGAAAATCCTTTTGCCATTGAGAGTTATTATCGCCGAAATACAGTGGAGCATCGATTATACGAGCTAATTTGTGATGTGCCACATTTGGGTTATCTATTTGATCCGATAGATTGACAGATAATTCGAATTAGGCACGTCACAAATCATTAGGATAATCGAACATTAACGGCAGCTATCGGTAAATGAAGTTGATGTCCATTCCTAATTCTGTTCTATTTCTGGCGATGTACATGCTCATGTAATACGGCAAACAGGAATAAACTTGTCTGTAACATTTCATTCGTAATGAAAATTGATTTTATGTTGTATCAAAATCGATCGGAATTTTTTGCTGCTAAATCAACAAGACTGAAGTTTTTCTGAGAAGGTATAATGGTGTTCGGATAAAACTCAGGTCTCGCATAAGAACGCTCCATCGAATCGGAATTTTCAAATATTTTGTATTTTCCTTCGCCATAAATCTTGCCGCAACCTCTTGCCCCGGCGAAGGTCATTATACTTGGTTATCATTCTTTACGTAACCCATCCTTATCCCGCCACATCTCTTCTCCCCTGTCCATCCTTTACATACATCTTTTATTTATTTTCTCCGCCCCTACCCGTACCCCCACTTCTCACTCTCCCTGAATTTTCCCCTTTTCCTTACAAATCTCTCTCTCTCTCTGTCACTCTTCTCCACGCTTTTCGTTCGTCACTTCGCTTCCCCCTCTCCCACCCAAAAGCATCCCTTTTTCTCTCCCTTCGTCGTCCCTCCCGTCTTCATATCCACCTTCTCTTTATTTATGCTTCCCTTGTCGTTTCTCGGGCTACATCCCTCTCCTTTTTAACGCTAACGCTTCCCGCTGCTCTTCTGTTTCTTTGCTCTCCGACCCGTCGACATCTCCAGCTTCTCCACCTCTTTTCTTCTTCCTGCTTCCCTTCCTAAACCTGCAGGGGTAAAAAAGAAAGAATCGTTCCGCGTAATGCTTCAACTCCGTGCTCCCGTTCTCCGAGGTGTCGTCTTTTTTTTATTCTTTATTTTGGATAATAACAGTCTCTAGGGGCACTCTTTCGCCGTCTTGCGCTCGCGCAAAAATAATTAAAAACGGGGAGTCGAGAGGTAATAATAATCCGATTAGGTTTAAATTCTTGTTTTATAGTCATTATCATTATCGTCGTTATTTCGTCAGTTAAATTCTCGGACGGTTGTTACGTAAAGAAAAGATCCGAACGAGCTTGTTTTGTTTGTTATTCGCGCGATTTTTCTATTTTCTCGCGAGTATTGTTCGCGTTATTTCAAAAGCGATTATGCATGGCGGATTTGTGTTTTTATTAGGAGGGAGGTGGGGGGAAGGGACTTCGTAGCATGGTAACGTACTTATTTTACCGGTCCGGGTCTCTTGATAATTTTCTTCGCTGCCGGGAGTTTTATTTCGTTCGGTAAGTGAACGAAGGTTTGCTCTCTTTTCTCAGGAACATAATGCCGGGCGATTTAGTCGGAGATAGGAAAAGAAACGGTGTAAATAAAAATTTCGAACAAAGGCTTTTAAAAAATATATATACACAACCGCTTCCGTTTGTGAGTGATAGAATAATGAAATTCGTTTATCGGGGTGAATAAAAGTCAAGAATTGAAATAAGGAAATAATGAGCTCCATAGCGGAAGGAATCATGATATCACGTGACGTGGAAATAGGTTGTATTTTAAGGTTCCCTCCACCCCCATCGGAGTTAGCAATCCGCGTCCCCTTTCGTATTTAGGGAAAATTGTTTTAAAATTGAGAATTTTGATCTTTTTGGAGGATATTACGTGTTTTGGCTATCTACCTCCAAAATTGGCAGATTCTTGATTTTTTTGTCTTTTTTCTTGATGTATAAATTAACGAATAATATTAATCATAAGTATGAAATAATATAATGTAGAAATAGATTTTATTTTAAGATTCTTTGCATTCTACCAGGAGTTGACAATTCCTGTTGCTTTCAGCATAAAAAAAATATTTTATATCGAGAATTTTAGTCCATTGGAGCATCTTCCACGACTCATCTGTTGGATAGATCTACGGAAGAAATTGGCTGATTATTTTATTTTTTGTCCCTCTGTCTTTTTCTCAAAACACTTGCTCTATTAATAAATAAATATCAAATAAGGTAAATAAACTTTGAGAATGCTCTGATGAACGACAGTGGAGAGACAAGGGAATTGTGTAAATCATTGACTTTAGATATGTAGGAATAAATAGGTCTTCATAATTTATAAACTGCATGTATGGTCTCACAATTTTATTTCATTTTGAAGGAGAAATATCCTAAAAATTGACACATTGATTTAAATAAACTGGTGGAATATATTTCTTTGTGGATATTTACTATAATATTTACTATTTTTAGATTAGTTATTATCATCATCTGCTCTAATATCACTAAATTACGCCAAAAAAATAAGTTTTAAAACCGGGTGATCGGACTATTCTCTTAAATACCAGTTGGGTATTTCGCATTTTACCCGCGGATGTAGACCGATCAATGAATTATTATTAGTAATTTATTGTAAATGAGTTGGTAAATAACTTAATATCGTCGTAATGCTTGCTTTCTTTCGCATCCTTTTATCCCTTTTTTGATGAAAATGCTCATTTCCTTATGCCTAATTACTTTCCATTTTAAAAGGCGCCAAACGTCCCACTCTCGTTTTCCCTTACGGCGGACATTTTCTTCATTCCTTTGTTTTTTTCAACGTCAGTGGCATAGATTATACATTCATGCACGTACGTGCCCCAGCGTGCTCGTTTCTTAGCGAGGCGTCTCATTGATTCCACCGCCCCATAACCACCCTTAGAACAGGTATCTTCCCGCCCGGACAATTGTCCGTTGCCGCGATAACGTTCCTTGCTTGCGGCTCCGCGTTATGATTGCCGTTCTACTTTCCGACCTCATTTCAGCATGCCATTCCGCGCCGTTTAACGCCTTTTGAGGAGCATCATAGTACGGCGCTTTACAACATTCCGATCCCCTAGGGCTCTCTTCTGCCCAGGTGCATCCTATAAGCCCCTCGTGCACCTGAATTGCATTCTCCGGTTGTTTTTTCTTTTTAATATCCTTAGGGTCCGCGTGGCGAGCATTTCGGAGGGCGCCCGCTTTCGCCGCTCGATAGCCTCCTTTCCTGGCCGCATATCGCGAGTCATTTTTTTCTCGAAGCATTAAAAAAAAGGATGAAACAAAGGAAATGATACGCTCCGGCGGGTTTTTTTAATCTTTAATAGACCGCGGTCCCTACCTCGGAAGAGGTAACGTTTTCACGATGGCTAGGAGGTGTGCGCTAAAAGAAATAAAATGGTATTGTTCGGCGTCGGCCGTCGAGACTCTCGAAACGACGCCGTTATCTTTCCACGCAATGTCGTTTTTTTTCCTCCTAACCATATATTTCGTCGTAAAACTTTGCCTTTATTTGATCTGTGGCGTTTCGGCGGTGAAAATTCGGCATTTTTTTTTACTTTTTTACGTGTCCTAAACTTATTTGGTGATTTATTTATTTTTAATTTGCTCGACGGACTTTTTACGATGTGCGCTATTCATTTGCTAAAGAATGAAAGGAGATGAAGGAGATTACTTTGGACATCGGAATATTTTATGAATTTTATCTACCATAAACATTCAATAGATGGCTCTGGACACTATCCTACACTAGGAAGCGCACGCTCACGCACGAATTCTCTCACACGCAAGTTCTATTTTTCTTAATTCGCAGGAGTCTCTTCGTCTTGCTATTTCATCCATTCACGGCAACTCTTATCGCCCTTTGATTACCGTTTTGTAATATCCTTCCTCGTAAATTTTAATCACTCCAATGCTGTCTTATTACCGCACAATACCTATATGAACTCTTTTTACTTTTGATATTTTGATATATGATTAACATATATATATGATATAGGAGGATACAAATGTCCAGCCCAAACTACACGAGCTAGAGAGCTGAAAGTTTCTGCGTTTGTAGAGGTCATGGAGAAACCTCCATAAAAAATAAGAGCTCTCACCTAAGTGACATGGGTTCGACTCCAGAAATTCCGATAATTGCGTTTTTCCCCATAAGAAAAGCGTTGTGCCATTTTTGTAAATTAATTCCGGGCACTTTCCGATAAGCTGGGGAAATGAAAGTTTCAGTGTTACTAGAGGGCCAGAATACCTATTAGGAATTGGTATTGGTTTTGCTTACATTGTCCCGGGTTCGACTCCAGATGCCCCGGAAATCTCCCATAAGTTAGCATGGGGAAAATTTATTAGTGTGTAGATCAATCTAACATAAGAAGAACAGCGAGCTGAAATTTTGCACGAATATAGAATTTTGCTCACAACCATCCATAAAATTGAAATTTTCAAAATTGTTAATTTGTATGGGTTGTTTTTACCCCATTTGTAAATTAAAGTTTAATAATTTTTATCTCAGAAACTATAAGTCATAGGTATAAGATTTTGCAAACATTTTGTAGCAAATTCTATACAGAAAAAACGAAAATCTTGAAAAAGTTCATTTTGCTTTCCGAGTCCTGGGTTCGACCCCAGATGCCCTGGAAAATCTCCCATAAGTTAGCATAGGGAAAGGATATTCCAGTTTGTAGACCAAACTAAGATGTATAGGGAGTTGAAATATTGCACTATTATAGTATTTTGCTCACAATCAACCAGAAAAATCGAAAATTTTAATTAATTAATTAATTTTTAGGGGTTGTTTTTAAGTTAATAATTTTAATCTCGGAAACTATAAGTCGTAGATACGAACTTCTACAAATATTTTGTAGCAAATTCTATATAGAAAAATGAAAATCTTTGAAAAGCTCAACAGTGCGGCCGCTAAAAATTCGCAAATGTTTAAACAAATTTTTAAAGTTTATGTATTTCCGAATGTGTTATGAAGCTGAATTTTTTAAAAGGCAGAATTTGTAAAAAAACGAAATAGGGATTATAGAAATTTTGATATTTTAATTTGTTTGACTTAAAAATTCTTAAAATTTAAACAAATAGATAAATGTTTAGGCACTATCGAGCGAACTAGGGACCTGAAATTTTCAAGCCATTTAGAGCTTAGTGAAAATGCACAAATAAATATTTGAATATCTTCATTTAAGTTATTATTGCGGCCGTTAAAGCTTTTTTAATATTTTGAACAATTACATAAATATTAGTTCGCCTCTTGGTGTGCTTTAACTTTAAAATATGCCAGAAATGTGTGGCATTAGTACCCCACAATGGAAAAAGTATAATATTCTTAAAATTGCAAATTTTAGGTATTGTTTTACTCCAATATTGTTCCATAAGTAAAGAAAAGGACCGGTGCAGACGTGAAATCTTTTTAATTAAAAAATATTTCAAATAATGATATCTTTTTTAAAAATTTAATGTTTTCTCAAGGTTAGATAAAATGCTTGCAGAATGCAAGCACCTTCTACTAGTACATATACTATAACCAATACCCAAACGTTTTTTTTATCATTTTCTTGCGTGTTCATTTCGATAAATGTTTGGCGGATATATTTATGACGTTCAATGCAACTGTGCTGACATATATGATGATCAATGTAGAATTTATTGAGTTTTTTCGCGGTCGTCATAGCTCTCCTGTGCTTATTACAATTCTCTTATTTTCTGATGAATTAAAAATCATAACCTACTTTTAGAAATTCGCGTAACTTTAAATTTGAAGTTTTATGGGCGCGTGTAATTTATCAGAGTTATGAGAAACCAGTGTTTAATATTGTACTATTTTATACATCCGCGAGAGGTATGAGGAAATGTCATCCATATCACACCGTTTCCCACGGCTTTACACGACCCCACATTGACGTCGAAACAACCCATGTCACCGCGCTTACAAGATTTAATCCGAAATTTATTTTTTTAAGGCCGCTAACGTAATTTGTAGTCTTTCGTCTGAACTAAAGTATTGTATGGAACGAATTGAACTTTAAGCGACGCCTACGCATGAAGTGGTACCTTTTTATCCGAGGCAACGGCGAGGAAACGGGAGAGCGAAGGCAGAGAGAATCGTTTCGTTTAATCTCTGAATAAATTGAAACAAAAAACCGTTCACAGAATACTGATCCGATGGAAGTAATAACGCGCCAGGCCCGTCAGCGTTTTACTCGTTATCATTTCAATTACGTCACACCTTTTCCAAGCGCGTGCACAACATGGCTGTCATGCGCAAAGTTGCCCAGGTGAGCTTTTCCAGTTTGCCCGATGCTTTGACAGGCGAGTGGTTGCCCACCCATTTAATTCATTTTTTAAATCCACGTGTTTTCCTAGAGGTGGCCGTGGGAAGGCTTAATTGTGCCAGTGCCTATAAGCTTTGAAAGCACGTCCCAGAAATGTACGGATAGAGTGAGAGGCGAGGCATAGAACAATTATGTAACGATAATACGAAACTTCTTCATTTCGCAAGAATCAACTCCATCTCTCGACAAAATCGCCAACTACCCCCTCCCCTTACTTAACCCTTATTGCGTTTATTTTAAAATCTACTAATGTAATTATTTAGTCCGTCACTCCGTCCGTCACACTTCCGTGTCTGGTGAACTACGTCTACACCATTGAAGTTATAGCAACCATATTTTCAGGATAGTTTTGGCTGGTGGCAGTCATGAACCCTATTAATTTTTTGGGGTCCGTCCGTCTGTTCGTTTGCCTTTTAGCAGGATTTTAAAAACCCTTGACTAACTATCTATACGTGTCCGTTACTACGGTTGCAATGTAATTGTTATTAGATTAAGAAACTATGAATGCGATTTTAGTATAATTTACGAAAGTTTGTTTAGTTTTCATCAGCCATTAGTTTTAAGATTAAGGAAAACATATATTTTGTGATATTATAACGTATGCCTACATTTTTTATTTAAATTAAATTCGCCCTTAATACCTGATTCATCAGTTCTTGTTTTAAATGTAGCTTTTGATATCTGTGTTCATCTATAAGAACCCGCCTTTTCTCCTTTTCCCGTCCTTCACGAGTGCGATAACTCGGGCTTCTTAATACACGCCCGGAGGCTTCCATGGAAATTCTCTATCAAAGTTTTTTTTTATTTCTTCCCTGCCTTACCATTTTGCTCGAAACTTTTATTGTCACGCATTCCAAATGAAACTTTCATCGCTAAACTGCGTCCTTTTTTAGTCGCTTTTCCGCTTTCATGCTAAATCTTTTTATTTTCAGATCAACTTTATCGTCATCATCATCACTGGTTTCATTGAAATCTTTCCAGTTTCAGTTTTTCTCTGCTTTAATCGGTCATATAAGCATGCACAATTTTAATGAGTCATACACCGACTGCTCAGGAATTGATCCGCGGCTTGGACAATAGTCATTATTCGTCTCGCGTGCATCACGAAACTTTTTCCTTCGCGTAAAACTTCAAAGTACATATTGTTTTCATTTTTCCCTGCTAAATATTTTTACGCAACAGTTAGTGTTGCTGCATTTTAATCCATACGTTTAAATCAAGCCTAGGCAAGCTTCTAATTAATTGAAATGCGACTCATCATCATAGGTAGTCTATCCGTAGACAGGTCCGTGATTATTCATGGTTAAACCTGGTTCTCCATATACTCCTATTTTCCGCTGTCCTCTTCATATCTTGATAACTCTCTTTCCCTTTCAAATCGTCTGTCAGATGAAACCTTTTACTACCTCTTTCCCTTTTTCCAAGTTTTCCTTCTAACGTCTTTAATCATACTCTCTCTCCTCAGGTAATGTCCAACCCAGTTAGCCTTCCTCTTTCTAATAGTCTGTATAATCATTCGCTTCTCTCCTACTCTTCGTAGCACTTCATCGTTTTTCATCCTATCCTTCCATTTTATCTTCAGCATTCTCCTCCAAGTCCACATTTCAAAGCTTTCGAGGTATTTGATGTCATTTTTACTTAGCGCCCATGTTTCTACCCCGTACAAAGCTATATTCCATGTATAGCATTTTATGAACTTCGAAATAAGACGTATTATTTCAATGTTTTAAATTACAGTAAGTTCCGACTTTACGTCGGAGATGCGTTCCTGAAAACTGCGACGTATAACGAAACGACGTGTAGCGAAATATACTTTCCCATAAACATAATGATTAAAGTACGGGTCGCATTCCTGGCAGACATTTTCTGACATATCTGCTCTCCAAATAATGCATGATCCAGTGCATAAGGCATACTCTGTCATAAATAAGCTAAAAAATGAAATAAGCAAAATTAATACACATAAAAGCGGACATCTGATTGCGAGACGATTCTGAAGTTGAAACTACTACACACATACATGGCCATTCGGCAGTGAACAAATACATTTTGCCATCATACATGGGATGCCAAAATGAAATTTATAAGTATAACAATTATTTTTATGTTGCAATTGTAATTTCCCGAGTCCCGCCTTTAGGTCTTCGCGAACGACTTCTATGCGAAGCGACGTAACTTATAATAATGAAACATGCTCCTTAATTCAATGAAAACTTTTATGCGAAACGATGTATAACGACGCGACGTATAGCGGAAAATTACTGTACCTTTTACTCATAATGTTTTGACCTGGTTACAGTTTAGTCGTTTGCTTTTTCTTTCGCTGCTCCAGTATTCTCTTCAGATGCAATCGCCGCGTTTCAATCGTGACTGTTCATGAAAGGTTATTCGTATATATTTTTTCAGTTTTGTTCTTCTCTTCTATTCTTGTTTACTTATGTCATCTTTTTTTTCTCTCTCTCTCTCTTCTCCTTTTAGATGAAAAGCTACCCGCGGGTTTTCCGCGAATCGTGCAGGCGCCTACTACAAAGGTGGTCGAGATTGGACACGCAGCGGTGCTCCTATGCGAGGCTTCTGGGACTCCCCCGCCCAGGCTCCATTGGCTGCGGGACATGGTGCCGCTTCACATCCGGGCGCACCCGAGATATCATACCCTCGAGCAGGGTGAGTTGAATTTTCAATTTAACCCTGTTACGTGGACGGAGGTGGATAGAGAAGTGGGTAAAGCCGATCGTCAAATAATGGGAGTTAGAAATTTTTCATTCTTCGCTTGCGAAATTCGTAGTGGAAGTTTCGTGATCGCGAAAAATTCGATTTTTTAAAATGAATATTCGCGTTTTAAGATATCAGACCGTAATTATTATGGATTGGGATTGGGTGCATCTTAGTCGAAAAAGGTGGTTTTTGCAAATAGGTCATCTGCGCACGGTTCTAGGGGCTAATCAGTCTAACAGAATCTGAATAAATTCCGTTCTTATATTGAGAATCATTCGGAATAGAAGCCATGCTGAAGTGAATTATATGGGGCGATATCGTAGGATAGTTTATTCCTGTCAATTTATTTATTTATCAACATATCGGTTTGATAAGCAGTTGTTGCATCGGTTTGATTATAACTTGTCTAGTTGTAGATATAAATGTAATAAATAATAATACCGTATTTAGCAAAGTACCACGCGCCACTGAATAAATCGCGCATCCCATTTTTGAAACAAGTATTTTTTGAAATAAAACTAATTTATTCAATTGAAGTTGTAAAAATTACAATATTGTTTACATTACTTGCCAAATAATAGCTTTCAATGCATTGTTCTTCGTTTTTGACCACTGCATTTTGGCAGTTGTTTCCCTGCCATTCAAGAAAAAATTATTTTTTCAGTAAACAGTAATACCAGGATGGAATTTTGAAGTATGCTGGGGTTTTGTCTGCGTTAGCAATTAGTGAAATAATATGCAAATGTTGCTTCCGCAGTTTAATAACATACTTCTGAAGATGCAACAATTTTTCTTCATACCCATCAAGAAGCCGTTTCGCGATCTATTGTTGCGGTGGCATCTGATATCTCGACGCGCGCAGGTCTTTTCGCTGCCTAAAGACTAAGCCCCGGATATGACGCGTGCCGTGTTTTTCGATGCGAGAATTTCAAAAAAGTGCTCGTGGTATTTGGATAAATACTGTACTTAACCTTTATTTTTCAAAAATAAGTGTATACCTAGTGGCAAGTGACATTTTTGCACCCAGCTACCGCCAAGCGCTCTCCACTCTTGACGGCAGAAACGTTTTCGCCACGAGTGAAACTGTGCGTAAATACGTATTATTGTAACCAGCGACCTTGTTGTGTGGACCTGAGGCTTACGGATGTGAGAATGGTTCTGCAATGTAAATTTCACCCATTTTTGTTCAGTTTCGATTTTGTTATAAAGCAAAGCATACACCGTAATTTTTTATCTCGTCTTAAATTTGAGAAAGAATGCGACTCTGCTCTCTTATCGATAAATGGCTGGATGTTCAAAGAGAGAGAGCATGTTTATAGTGGCTGCTACCAGAGAATAGTTGAAACCCCGAATGGCCTTGTTCTTCATTTACACTGGGATATAAAAAACTGCTAATTTTGGCAATGAGTATTGGCTATGGGAAGTAACTATTGATTTTAATTATACGTTTGCCTTCACAAGAAGACCCCAGCTTGGCGCTCGTGAGCGCGACAGTGTTCTCCTAATTTCGTGGGGTGCTCCCCAAAAATTATATCTCTCGAACACTTAGCAGGTTGATTAATGAATTCATTTTTACCTTATCGGTACAAGTATAAGATACCTTTATGTAATAATTAAGTGGAAGGCATTCGTGTTTAAATGTTGTTTTTCTGTGCATTCGTCGGCCGTTTTGTCGCACCAACAGGCATAATTGGATCATATATGCATTTTATCTTCCCGTAACTCTTGATGAAAGAAGATATGTCACTGTTGTAATCATTGCTGGAAAAATGTAGCTACCTCCTGCTTTTAATGGCATACAGGTCGTTCTTCGTCCTCTTTTATTAGAATTCGTTTTTCTACGCTTATCTTTTTCCAAGATGGCGGCGTATCTCATTTTTGATCCTGAATCATGAGCGGTTCATTTGTATAGAGCAGCGAGATCTCGAAAGAAAACGCGAGAGGATGGTTAGCACGCACGCGAATCGACGGGAGGTAAGGTACGCGTGCGGAGGTGGCGCCCTAAGCTTATGGACCGGATGTGGTCATCAACTGAAAATACTTCGTGTTGTATTTACGCAATTAACAGGAAAAAGAAAGACGTGCTTGTACGGCGAAATCTCGTCCCATCAAGTCTGCGCAGCGTGCGTTGCCCTAATTAACGCTGAAATTATGTTATGCCGAAAATGTTTCAAATAATTTAAAATGCTCGACGTGTCTCACCGACCGTCATCCGTCTATTACTCGATCGACCTTGTGATTTTTGGCTATAAATGCGTTATAATGGAAAATATAGTTTAGAGAACTTTATATTTAATGTAATTTAAACTAAATCACGTTGAAGTACATCCATCCATCGCTTTGCGCGGTTTCCCTTTTTCACGTTTTCGGTTTAGCACGGTTTTACTTTATAAAACTTTTTCGAACTGTTTCGGAACTACGAGTATCTCCGATAATTGGAAATTCGTAAAATGTTTAATTTCGTATCATAGGCTGTAATAAACAATAAATGAACCATTTCTCAATGCAACATAACTAAAATGTCGTATTTTGAACTGGAGATGGCGCTCAAATGTAACCTCATGTGCCGTACCCTACAAATCCTGGGCGCCAGGTCGCCATGGCGCCTAATTTCAAGTATTCAAGTTCCAGAAAAACAATAGTGTAAATTTTATATTCTTGTTCATAAAGTACACGTTTTCAAAATTTCGTTAAGACTTTCTCAGATATATAAAGCTCATTTTATTGTTCTGCTACATGATTTGGCAGAACTAAATGTACATGACTTAATTATCATTGCCGATTTATCTGTATATTAAGTGCGTTTTGTCATTGTCAGAAAAGAACGATGACACTTAACGTCTATCATATGCGAAGGTCACGGGTTATCCCACCGTGGCAATGTACCTTGCTGCTGATTGATTTTGCCTCGTCCGAGGACTTGCCACTGCTTTGCCTGGCGGCTTTCAGTGATTGGTCTGTTGTTTTCATTCTTGCCGGTGGGTTCCGTTACGGCGGATTTTTCGGCAGTCCCGCGTCCGAACAATGTCCCACATACTAATGTATGTTCCCAGCTGATTCAACTCTTGCCTACGCGCAATGAGTATCAAAGAGGTAGTACAATGAATAGCTGGATAGCAAGGGAGAAGAGAAACCCGGTGCCGGCATTAGCGTACTCTTGACCGAAGAGAACAATATACCGTTACCTTTTGTCCTCGAATGGTTATTGGACAACACTGATCCATGGCCTGTAAACTACGCTATTGAAATTTCATTAAAAGTATTTATAGTTCCTTTTTTGGTTGCAAATATCGCCTAAAACATTAAAATTTAAAAAAGTACGAATATCTAATATAAGCATTTGTTGGAAAACCTAATTTGAAAAGAATTTGATAGAAAATATAATTGTCGTGCACTTTTACCATACTACCATCTCTTGGCCGTACAAGGAACTGTTGTAACGTCTGAGATAGTTTAAGTGTTCTCCACCCGGAGGCAATGTAGTATTTTGAAATGCATTTCTATAAACTACACCCATGCACAGTCTTGATGTCCATTGCATTAAATTATTGCCGTAAAAACATTAAAATAAAAAGTACGAATATCTAGCAGCATTTGTCGCATAACAATTTGAACAGAAGAATTCTATATAAAATATTTTTGTCATGCAATATTTATTGTATTACTGCCATCTCTTAGCCGTACAAGGAATTGGTATAAAGTTACGCTGAAACAAATGTGGGAGATAGTTTCAGTGTTCTTCGCCAGGAGGCTTTGTAGTATTTTGAGATACATTCGTAAAAGGGCACCCACACATTCTTGATTTCCATTTCATTAATTTACCATGCCGGGAGGCAGTAAGCATACCTCTTATTATATTGTACAAGGGTGGGGTGACTTTTGCCAAGCGCAGTTAGTTTACAAAACCTCCTGTAGAGGGTGTGGAGTAACATTGGAGTGCTGCAACCTGGAGGAACACTATAACTAATAGAAGTAGTGTTCAGTTTATAAATGTGTATTATACTACACAAAGTGAAAGGTCGTTTTGTTTACAGAGTTTGTATGGTTACTAGCAACAGTATAACAGTATATAGTTAGTAATGTTTGTATATAAACTTTCATATTCGCTTCGTTTAACAGTTTACACATTGAAGCTTCACTTACGTATCGGTAAGAATTAAAATCAGAATTTCTTTAATACATCGAAAAGTACATAAAGCTTCAATGTATACAACACGCTATATTAATTTTAGTTAGTATTTCAATAAAAGTCTTACATTATAATATTAAATGAAAGTAATATAGATCAATGGTGCGCAACCATTATTAACCGTGGGCTACTCAAACACGGGTGATTTGGCGAATTGCCACGAAAAGTTTTTAAAACATAATAGTAATATATTTACAAATCGAATTGTATTTATGTTATTAATATTTCTTAGACTACGATTAACTGTTTGGCTTCTTTAATATGTAATACTAATCCATTTATGTCTATTCTCAATAGAATTTCTGCCTTAGATTTTAAAAAAATACTCTCCAGCCTCCTGTTTCTCTTTCTATATTTATACGACTTTTCTCTGAAGTACATTCACTCTAATAATTTTAACTTATCTTAACTTCTTGAATTTTAGAATCCATGCCATTAATCCTTTCATCTGATAATAGGAACGGATTCGTAAAAAGTGCAATGTTGCTTTTTTCTCCTCCGAATTCGCAGTAACGAGATTCATAGGCCCCTCTAAGTCCATCAGGTTTTTCAATATACTTATAATAGCTAAATTTGAATATGTCATTCAGAATTTTTAGGTGTTCAAAGTGATCCAGTCTTTTCTGTCTTAGATGCGATGCCAGCATATTAAGTTTCATCTTAAACGACATTATATCATTAAAAAGATGTGAAAACAATTTATCTTTTCCTTGCAGTTTTACATTTAAAGTATTAAGATGACCAGTAATATCTACTAAAAATGCTAGGTCACTTAGCCACTCGTTATCTCTCAAATTTGTTCTTTCCTCATAGACCTCATCTATTTCTTTCAAAAATTGTAGGAGCCAACGCACCTCGGCATGCAGAATAACATCGCCGTACTCTCCTTCCAACATTTCGCTGTATTCTTTGAACTGGCGGTGATACAATCCTTTTGCTCTAATTTTATTGACACACTTAACCACAGTAACCATAAGGTCATTCATTTTTAAATTTTTCCACGCAAGGCTTCTTGGTGTATACTACAGTGATATGATAACAAAGGTCGATTCAAAAAATTTCATGTAAAGCCGTGCACCCATTCTTCTTCCCTGTCATTGCCGGTTTGCCATCAGTACAAAAACTTTCCAGCTTATTATAATTAAGGTTCTTTATTTCTAAGTATGATTTTAATTTTTCAAACAAATCGGTACCTTTTGTTGTCTCATTGAGTGATTCGAGACTAAGAAGCTCCTCAATTGCGTGCAAATCTTCGCTTACTACCCTTATAATAATGCAA
The DNA here is from genome assembly GCA_028673005.1 of Tanypteryx hageni. Classification (NCBI taxonomy): domain Eukaryota; kingdom Metazoa; phylum Arthropoda; class Insecta; order Odonata; family Petaluridae; genus Tanypteryx; species Tanypteryx hageni. The sequence goes on from CM054115.1 coordinate 135,176,975, forward strand.
AGCTGTGTAGTGTCGCAAATGTCCATAGATTCGTCCATTGCGATTGAAAAGTATTTGCACTCCAAAGCTTAACAACATCGTTCGCGATTTCTTCCACTCGCTGCGTTATGGTCTCTCTTGATAGCGAGATATCCCTTACTTTTTTTTTCAATTGTCGAATCACCAAGTCGTGCAGCGACAATTTCAAGACTGGGTTTTATTAGCTCTTCACCAGCTGAAAATGGCTTCTTTTTTAGAAAGCAGAAAAGCAATTTCGTACGGCGCCTCAAGCATAGATACGCATACATCACTGCACTTCTTAAAAATAAATTTCTGTTTGTTAATACACGAAATCTTACTGCGTACATATTCACTGCGTAATTTCGTGCCACCTTTTATCCTTTGCCCTTCAATCTGATCTTTATGTTTAGTCTCATAATGCCTCCTCAGATCATATTTTTTTAGATTTTTAATTGTGCTACAACACACCAGGCACACAGGTTTACCATCCAATCCCAAAGTAAAAAGAAATTCTTCATCCTACTCACTATTAAATACACGGTTACGAACACACTCAGCTTTCCTTTTAAGCGATTTGCGCAAACTCATTTTGAGGGTTTAAAACACTACGTTCCGGAAAATAATGACGAAATTGATTCAGTTTTAAGTAATACCAAAATTTAAATTATAACGTTACACAAAATATTAACACTAGTTTTAAAGAGTCACAAATTAAATGCACACTAATGCAACACTCCGATTTTGCTACTGAACAGGAGAACAGCTTCAAGCCAACTGACCTATGGAAATACAGAATGTTTCGAATCCCTTTACTGCTTGGCAATGATCCTCATGTATAGGAGTATGCGTTTCGTTACTTTCCCATATGTGCACTTCAGTTGATCCTACCCTTCTTTGGTTAATCTAGTATACCAGAGGCAGATACCTAAAGTTACACATCTTTGTCCTTACTTCCTGTGTGGATATTTATTGCATTCAACCCGAGGAAAATTTACGATCTTTCTCTTCTACAACTTTTTCTTTTTCCTGCCACGCCTTACGCCTTTGGCCGTCAATAACGAAAGCACGAGTTTGTAAAGAGAAATTCTCAGTTTTTTTTAAGTCTGTTCTATACTATTTATAAAGAACCAGGCGCCCGCCAGGATTGCCTTTTGGTGGGGTTGAACCATTGAGTAAACCCATCTGGTACATACAGATTCCACAGTATAGGGTGAGAGAGAATTTAGAGTTTTTAGAGGGCTGAAGCTCGTGAGTACCCCCCTCTGGGTGAGCCCCTCCAGGTACTAAAAATTTTCTTAAGGCTCTGCGGGCCACTTAGGAAAGGGTCAGGGGCCACGAGTGGCCTGTGGCCCACAGGTTGCGCACCACTGATATAGATGCTGTATACGTATAAGTTTCATTTAATTATCGGTATGTATTTATATTTAATTTCGATTTTATTCCAATTAAAGTTGCAATACCATCAAGTTCATTGAATCTTGAAATAGAACATGATTTAACTCGAGAACCAAATGTACCATTATTTAACGTAAATAAGAGGCACGTAGCGTGGGTTATAATTGGGAAATGTGATAGAGAATGATGAGTGAATGATTAATTAAATGTGATTAATAATTAAATTAATTATTGGATGTCATTACTGGTTTTATGGCTGGAATCGTTCACTTTATCTCACGTGTAAAAATTTACACCCCAAATGATCCAGAAATTTCTTTTAACATGCATTGCAGACAATACGCGATCAAACTTATATCATGGCATCGTAAATCGTAAGGCCAAACCTTAGCCAAAGTTGGAATTTTTACGCCTGGACCTTGGTTTACACATGGAAATATGTGGGGTATTCAAGAATTCGAACACTAAATTGTATATAAAGAATTATTGCAAGTTAAATAATAACAAAATTGAAATAGGCCCCTAGTATTTTATTGATGCTGCGAGCAACGCTGCATAAGCAGCTGGTAGTCATTATAAATTTATTGTCCTGACGATGATAAAAAATATCCGGCAAAATTATGTAGTCTGCGCAGACTCCTAGGTTTTGGAGCTGGCGCCTAAATTTTTAGAAAATTTGTCGAGCCCTTCTCATGTTTTCTTTTGCACGTTTTCCCTTCACACGACCATTTCTAGAAACGCGTGCACACCGCCCAAAGCATTGGTCGGGTGTACTTTATTTTTTAATATATAGTTTTTAAAATCCGTTTAAAAAAATGCGCTTAGTTTTTTTTTCTACAAAAGCGAAACTACTTGTTTTTAAGCTCATTTCACTTCGTTCGTGTGTACTGTTGTTAGAGGCGCCCATAAACCTACGCCCACTCACCATATCGAAGTACATGCCTGGAAATTGTCCTTTGTCTCCCAGCCCACACCTTTATCTATTTTCAAAAATAGCGGGTTTGGCTATGTGTACTTATTTGGTGAAAGGTTTTTGTTTTTTTATGAAAGTGTCACACGAGTTCCTAACAACAAACGTATTCCGTTATTGGGCGCACCCTCCCACACGTTTTATCTCTCTCTTTTCTCTGACCTTTTTCGCTTTTCATCTTTTTTCGCTCCACGAATCTTTGTCGGAAATGTCGTGCAGCCAATCCTGGAATATAATGCCTCCCTTCTTCCTCTCCCTCCGCGGGCGTTTCACAATTAACGAAAACTCCTTTTTTCGCCCGTTAGCCCGCTAGATAAGTTATGACTGGCCGCACAAAAGAATACTTTGTAATGTTTTAATTGGTTTCCTTCACAAAGGTTCCTGTCATATTTTATTGGATTTGGCGCGCGGACGATGCGCGTTTGTTTCTCCTCAAAGGATTATATATCGATCGAATGTGGCTAGCGAGATGCAGTGCGTTTTTTTAATATAATTCATTTTCGAAATTTAGGGAATTTCACTCATGTCCAGAGGTGGCTGCTATATTTGGCCATTGAATCTATTCAAATCGGATATTTCGACTCCGATTCATAATCGAATCATTAAAATCGATTCTTCTCATATTATTTTTAAAGGGGGAAATCGCATTCAAATATGGTTGATTTCTTATTTACGCGAAATTTAACGTAGATTAAAGTAAATTTAAGGAGCTATCAACACAATGAATCGATTCGAGTGTTTCTATTATACCTTTGAAAAGCAAAAAATGCTTTATAAAATTGTGAAATTTTATTTAGCTGACGTAAATTAAAATAAGACTTAAAGAATTATGCAGTGTTGTCTTTCGTTGTCAGAACCTATCACAGGTCTCTAAAAAGACCGTGAGACATAAAATACATGCATGTATAATAACTTCGAAAAAATCTACAAATTCAAACTTCAAAACCTCATAGAAAGTTAAAAGTGAAGTTGTCCTTCGAGGCTGATTTTTTTTCTTTCGATCAGCAGTGAATTGGGATTGTGTCATTACTATTGGTTGAATATATATTTATCGTTAGGTTTTGTCTTTTAAATATTTTTCTATCAAACGCATCATCAAAAATATTCGCATATAATTTCTGACATCGTTATATGATGGGTTCTTGGCGAGAAATAGTACATCATTGGATTCTCTTTTCCAACATTTCTTCTAAACAGCTCTTTCTTAGTTCGTTCGCGACTCATTATTTTTGTTAATCTTTTGTTTAGTCTAGAAACGTGTTATTTAGGACTTTGTATCGCAGATCCCAAAAAGTAATTTGAAAGTAGGCAGCAATATAATATTTAATTAATTTTTAAATGCCTTATTAACTTTATTTATTTCTGAAATATTGAGTTCACCTAGCGCACCGTTTCTGAATCTTCCCGATAACACGGGCCACCTAAAGTACAAGAATCTATCTGAGGCCTACCTATAAGTCATTACGTATGTGTGTATATATATATATATATATATATATATATATATATATATATATACGTAGATCCTCGATTATTCGGCGATAGATTATCCGACTTCCGACATTATCCGGCGATCCTGGCCGATCCGGCGAAAGTTGCGAGTAATTCGGCGTTCCAGTCCGGCGATAGCGCACCGCGTGGTGCCAAAATGTTTGGGGACGATCGCGAGTAGTACAGTAGGATCTGAGTTGTACGTAGGCTTGGTAGGATTCGATTTAAATCGGTAAATGTCGATAAACATCGAATTTTAAAAACTTTTATATTCGATGAAAATGAATTGTCATCGGTAAGTGTCGTTTTTTCACCACAACATTTTCTACGAAATTATACGTCATGATTTTAAAATTTGCCTTGCCACACTCAAACTTGATATATTTGACTACCAAACATCCAAAGCGGAAGAGAATTCGAGAGTCGTCATACCAAACGGCCACACAACATTCGGAATTCATTACACTTTCCTTTCTGATGTCACTGCCGCGGAATCCAAAGCCAAAGTTAAGGGACAAAACAATATGATTGGTTTATCGCACTCTGTCTTTACCCTCGACCGGATCCGATAATCCTTACGCGCTTTGGATTTCATTTACTGAAAAGTCGGGAGACGGCGATTGTGTTCTGTGTGACAAGATCTACCGACCTCCTCCAAAAACCAAAAGTAAAAGCTTTCCTGAAATGAAAAATCACTACCGATCCTTTTAAAAAGGAACCCGTGATAAAATTTATATAATCCTACCTCCGAAAGTGCTTAGCTTTTTTGCATTACTGTCGAAGAAGCATTGTTCCGTATATGCACTCGGGGCTTTTTCCTGCGTTGGTTACTCAACAAGGTATAATTTTTTAAATCAAAACATTCATTCATACATTAGGTTATATATTTTATTCACGTCACATAAATTTTTCGACGAATGATCACGATTTCGTGAATAAGGGGCGCGAATTAACGAGTAAAATATACTTTCTGAATTATTCCGAAAAATTAACTTCCAGGTTGGTGATCGAAGTCGAACAACGCATTCACCAAAATATAGATAACAACAAACAAGGCAGCATAAAGGCATGCCTCGCTTAGCGCATGAGAGGCGTTCCGAGACATCTGTGCGCTATCAGGATTTGCGCTAAAAGAACAGTTTTTAACATAGCACTTTACCCACTTGATTTTTACTATTCAGAAATTTTTACTATTTTTATCTTGCAACATGACATTTTTATATGTTAATTTAAAGTCAAGAAAGCGAAGTGCCGTATTTACTCGTGTAATACCTGCACTTTTTTCTCCACAAGTTCCCATAAAAAAAGGGGGTGCGGACATTACACGATATTTGCCCCTTCATCTTTTGAGGGTAGGCCACCCTCGAAACGCCTACTAACCTGCGTGCCTGGCGTGAGATGAGTATACGTTATATTCGATAGCCACAATATGCCGTGTATTTATTTCCTCGATTTATAACCAAGGTATTTTTTAATGCTTAGAATAATATAATAAGCACGATAGGTATTTATCAAACATTTTTTTAAATTCCTTGCCAACTGTCAGTAGTGAACCTAAATCACGTAAATATCTATGTGAATAGAAGAGTGAAAAGGTGATGTAAGAGAAATAACTGAATTGCATATATTTTTCATTAAAAACAAACGAATTCTGTTAGATTGCCTTTTGATTCGTGACATGCTCAAATCACATTTTACCGTAAGTGAATTTTTTTGGGTTCCTTTTGCGTTACGCAATCCTAAAAGCATTTACTTTTATTGCTCTGTATAAAAGCAAAGAACACAATATTGCGATGGAAATGTGTCACTAAATAGCTGCTGGAATTGTTCGTTTGTGCTTTCTGAAAGCGTTAAGTAATACATTTCATCCACAGAAACGTGAGAAACGCTTCTATGTAACCGGTCGCAGTGCGTCTAGTAACCGGTTTATTTTTGGTGTTATCTCCGAGGGATTAGACACGGGGATTTATTTTGAGCATGGACAGTTTATGTTTATTTATGTGAAATTCGCTATCTTTCTAGGTGAATAATGGCTGAGTTAGCGTGATTTCGCAAAATTAGCGAAAATTACTCATTTTAAATTAAATAACTTGAGAATGTGCAGCGGCTCAAAATTGAAAATTTCTGTGAGATCAAGGAGCTAGACTCCAAAATAGGTTTTTGAGTTGTCTCAGTGAAATATAATGGCAATGGATGTGAGTTTTTCATGTTTACGTGTGTTAAAAAAGTACTAAAAAATCATTTTTTGAAGTCATTTCTTAAATATTTGCTTGTAGCCATAATTATATAATCAAATTCGGCTCCAGATAGATTATTCAACCGATATTGCTGTAAAATATCAAAATTTTGGAAGTGCGGACATGACACGAGTTACAGTTTTTACCAGATTTTTAGCTCTGAAAACGGGGGTGCGGGTGTGTAGAAAAGCTTCAAAAAACTAATTTTTTATGATGAAAATCAAATTTTCTAATAACATTGGCGATGAAAAAACGTATTATAAAATAAATTAGATATACAAAATATTAAGTATTTCTGGTGGGTATATACTTGGTAAAACATCAATGTAGTGTGTTATCTTGACATGTTCCTAAAATTCTTCATGATTACGAAGATCTTTGATGATGATTGGCCAGCGCAAAAGTAAACAAAAACGGAATACGAGAGATATTACGATTCAGCAGCGCCGCCGCAGCTTCAGACACGCAACTATAGCATAGATACCAACAGCAAAATAACATCAGAATAACAAATGACTAACGATAGCTAAAGTTAAAGTTGTCGTGAACCTAATCTAACCCAATCTTAAGCGAAACCCCATCCAAAGCGAACCCAACCCTGCACACCTCAACAGTAACGTTAATAACTTTAAAACTTCCGATGTTAGCGTCACTGCAAAAGACTGTGGAATTGCGGCAAACCAATGTAAACAACATAATAAAAGTGAACGAGTGAAATAGAAATAAAGTTGATAAGCGTATAAATAACAAAAATTTGTCTTTAATTAGAGTGGAATGACTCTCTGAACAGAGAGTGAAATACAAATGAAGGTAAGTGAGAAAATGCTGGGACTATAATAAAGAACCGTAACATTTAGGAGCATTATTTTAAAAAATTTCAAAAATTAAAATTTTAGAGTTATACGTAACTGAATTGTTCGTCATTCTCGTAAGTCTATATTAAAGTACTGTATTTATGTTTTTAAATATTCCATGCTTTATTTATAACATTTTGTACGGTAAACAAATTCAAAACACTAAACAACACAAAAAGCAATGTTGTAAAAGAACGTTCAAAAATAAGCTGTATAAAAACTTGGATGTGATTATCCGGCCTTTTTGAGAATCCGGCGACCCCTTTCCCCCTAAGCCGCCGGATAATCTATGACATATATATATATATATATATATATATATATATATATATATATATATATATATATATATATATATATATATATATATTACTATAAATAGCAGGTGATTAGAAAATTTATTAAAATTGTCATTAGTCATTTATTGCGCTTGCTTTTTTTAAGTTATTAAGTATAGCGATACTCTTGCGACAGTTTTAAAAATAATTTTAATCGATCTTAATTTTTTCCAACTTTTCGCTTCCCACCTCAAATCCTTTAGAGGCCCACTCTCCCCTCAAATATGTAGCTATCTCACTCAGCGTGAAAATTACAAACTCGGCGCGATAGAATTATAAACATAGCTCTTTATGTACATAGATATAGATGTCCCTGAATCTTATCCCATCGGTGCACCGGTGTATACAGCGTTCCCAACAAACACGCAGACCTGGGGGGGGGGATCGTTACACGCAGAGCAACGGAATAAGCGTTTTATATTGAGGATTAAAGTTCCGTATTAGACTCGACGGCGATGGTTCCTTTGTACATGTCTATGGTTCTATGGTTCACTCTGCTGTTTCAATATTGTAGGACTCGCTTTATTTTACTTGATGTATACACTGCTAATAGAAAACCTCAGTTGTAACCACACAGTAAATGAAATATTTAGCACTAATGAGATATTTCACTTTTTTAACGTGCCTCCGAAGCTGATTCGAAAAACTGCCATCGCAGCGTCATTTCCACGTATAATTAAGGCAGTCAATGTGAATTGGAAGCAGCAACCTCCAAAAAAATCGATGGATTTATCTATAGTCCCGGTCTGGCGCCTCCGGATTGAGTCCTTTCCATCCCAAAACTCTATTCCGGCGCTTTTATTATCTATTCGGCGTTTTTCAATACATTTTTTCCTCCAAAATGTCATCACACATTCCCATACCCCATTCCATTTGCAAACTAAATCCATCCCTCTAATTTGATGTAACCAGGTCAAGAGCCGCCAGGGCTCTCGCCCTCTGTATTTTTCTGGCAAAAAAATTCAATTAAAACAGCCGATGGCTCCGATTCCTTTCTCGCATTCCTATTGGTGGCGCGGATGTCAGCCGCCCGGATGAAAAAATAAACGGAGGAAGAGGTCAGGCAATTTCTGTTTTGCCCATCTAGAATATTCGCGTCCCGTGCGTTTTGTTTTATTTTTTCTCGCAGTTCCTCCAGTGGCGTAACTGCAAATTGTGCTCCCCCTCCCGCAAAATTTCGAGCGCCCCCCCCCTTAAACGATCATATCAAAAAACAATTCTACATTCGTTTCGAATATGTTGACATAAATAAAAAATGGCTTTTTAATTAATTAGTTTGATTTGCACGCCATTAGGCGTTTTAAATTGTATAAATGAGGTTATTTTTCTTGTTGTTCTTTTTGAGTTCTAATTTTCTTCCTCTTTGTCGCAGCTCCGCTAGTTGTACTTGAATTTTTCTTCTCCATTCAAAATAAATAGGAAAAATAATAAATATGATTACAGGGTGTCTTAATACGCAATTCATTCATCATTCTAGTCTTCTGTCCTACGACAGGTCCTACCGATCATTGATTGGTTTTGCCTAAGGAATATACATGGTGTGGTGGTTTTCCGTTTCCTACCACACCGGACACACACAGAAGGGAGGAAGGAAACCCTGTCCCGGCATTTGCGAAGAGCACCAAGGGGGCCACTGTTTAACGTCCCTTCCGAAGGTCTCCTCAAACCTTACAAGTATGGGGACGGGCGACCTCGGAAAAAATCCGACTTTCGCAGGATTCAATACGTAATTAATAAACTAAATTTTCTCATACTTCTGAATCTCCCGATATCCCGGTTTTTTCTTCTAAAATGCAGCTGTGTACAGGGACGGATTTTCCACTAGGTTGGAACATGCATAGGGACATTGGCGTTTTAGTAATGCGATGATTATTTTTTATGTGATAGAATTTATACCAAGTTACTGTTAATCATCTCTAATCAATCCTAACTTTCGTGAAATAAATGGCATATATTTAGGTACGTATGGCTTAATTCTTCATTTTTTACGGAAAACATGAAAGTCGGGATGCTTTGCATAGAGTCGCGTGACTTATAAATCCGTCCTTCCATATGTAGCAATATGTGATAAGGAAATATTATACATGCATAACATTTTATAATGCAATAAAATATAAAATAACTAGTGCTTTTATCCTTACTAAATTACTTAAATGTTTCTTTCCTCAAAGACACCGAAAAATATTCCCGATTTTCTGGTAAGATTCACGGATTAGCCTAATGATGACAATAGACCAGAGGTACACAACTCAAAAGTTGACACGGGCAAAAATCGACCTTGAATTGGCCTAGGCGGGCCACGCTATGGAAGTGTTTTGTGCATAAAAATTTTAAATACAGTAATGTAGATTCAGTAATTACCGTAACAACTTTTACGTGCAATTTTTATTCGACAAGAATGAGGTGGCAAAAAATATAATTTACTTAATGGGAGATCTTTCATCGTTTTTCTCTCACCGTTCCATTTATATCCAGAGTAATTCTGGTAGTTGCTATTCTTGAGCTCTGATCTGTCAGTGCTGATCGTAATGGAGCATAGTTTAATTTCATAACAGAGAATATTTGTTCACACATGCGATAAATATCCATAACAAATTTTACCTGCATTTTTTACAGAAAAGGTACGCACCCGCTGAGTTAAATCCTGCCGGGCCACACAAAATGTGTCGGCGGGCCAAATATGGCCAGCGGGCCGTATGTTGTGCACCCTTGTAATAGACCCTTTTACCTTCCAAACGGATCTGATGGATCCAGATGGATCTCGAAGAGTAATGTTTAAGCGGCCTGCTAGGCTCTATTTACAGTGGATGAAGAAAATGATAGTTTCAGTAATAACTCATAAACAATGCTGAGGCCATTTTTGCGGGCCCCCATACCCTTCAAAGTTCCACACGGTGGCGGACCTGGTGGCATAGTAGTTACGCCCCTGAGCGGACGAGAAAAATGGACGATTCTACCAATCGAAAATTGGAGTTGTGTAGTTGGATTTATTTCTTGCGATAAATGTCAATTTCGATTTTTTGGGTGATATTAACAGACTTTGTCGATACTGCTTTTCAATACTTTTGGATGAATTCCAACGCAGTATTTTTGGATCTGTGTTAAGTATGCAAGTCTCTTAGTCCGGGTATAATTTAGTTTTTTATTCTCCTAGGAATCGTATTGCCTGCTCTGTGGGGATTGCATCTCAGTTATGTTATAGTAGGATTCCGCATGACACCGTGGTAATAATATTTGTTCGGATCGGGTGAAAACTACAAGTTATGCTAGAACTATCCCATCCCATATGGAAATGGAATAGAGTTGTTTGCTTATGATGTACGGTGGAATTGATCCACGATCAATAAAAAAACCGCTTTCCAGTATTTATTCAATTGATTACTAGACCTAAGTTCCAATGTACTAACGCTTCATCGCCTGGTCACACATACGTTGCAATTTATCTCGCATCAAATGTGAAGTTTCAACAAATGTTTGTTTTGAGCGAAATAGTGAATAATTGTTTCATTACAATTCGTTCCAATTAAAAGAGCTTCAGTTATATTACAGGATAATCGAATTATTATTTAAAGTGACGCAAAACTTAATTTGGTTGGTAACCACCTGCGCTAATGTGTTTATTTTCGATCTTTGCGTAAATTTAATAATGTGCAGAGCATTAAATTCAGTTTCTATGGTTCTCATACCAAACCAAGCCTTTAAAAAATAAAACATTTCATGCCAGCACTACTGTTTGGTCCGCCTCGCAAATAATTGCTCGTGGCTTATAACTTCCTCCATACACTACATAAGAGAAACTGCTGTTTTCGTGACAATAATCGAGTTGAAGGTTTCAACGGAAATGCATGTTTTAAGACCCTCTTGGTACGTTTTCACAATTTTCTCGATGATGTCTGTGTGTGATAGGAATTTTATGCGCGCTTTAACTCAAAAACTACCTATCAAATCAGTCCTCAACTTTATAATTAAGAGTTAAATTGGTAAATCAAGGTCTGATTAGGTTTTGGATAAAAATTTGTCAGCCGGAGGTGGAAGTTTCCTCTTGTCATTTTTCCATTTTTTTCCAAATATCTCCTTTAAGACTATATTTATGTAAACGCTTGTAATTATCGAAGTTGTATACATTCTAATTTTCTGCAAGTTTTGTTAGAAACATTTTTTCATGAAACATTTTAAGAATTATTCGTCTGAATTTGTTAATAACGTCCCTGAGTTATACCTTTAATTCCGTTGCTATGATAAAGTTTCTAATTGCTGAGAGCGGTGCCTACGTCGCCAAGGTTAATTTTAATTGCGATAAAAATTATCCCAATGCCATCTAGCGTTATATTTTGTAAACAGGCCATCTTGCAAATATTGGCAGCGATCCCAGCGCCGCTGACGGTAATTTTAATCGCGCATCGATATTTTGTTATCAGAGCAAAAATTACAATTTTGTTTACTTATTGTTTTTACAATATGAAAAGTGATTCAAAGTGTTTTTGACTGTGAACATTGTTGTGTTTAAAAATCTATTCACACGTGTAACTGTCGATAATTATTCTTGAGAACTCCGGTGTCAAGAGCTTTTGGAATATATTTTCAGCCATAAGAAGAGCTCTCTGGCGAATTACTAGATAACGTGTTTATCATCAAGAAAAATGAAGGTGGTGCGAAAAACTTGCTCAAAATGGGATATGAGAAGATGTCAGAGAGGGTTTGTAAATTGGAAAGAAAGTTTTTTATTTGGAGCGGTATTAGAGGAGGGAAAGTGCGGTATTATGCCACTGTAGCACTCCCTCATAGGGATCTATCTTCGCCTCAAATGAAACGGTATAAGGGATCAGTGATAATGTTGATGATAGAGTTAATAACTTCGTAACGTATACACCTTCATGATACCGTGCAAGTCACTTTATTGGTAGATGGCAGGGAGTTCCAATGGACTCGGGGACTTCTCATCACGCAAATAGACTAGAAAAAGTATAAATTAATCTAAAAAATAAAAATGTGCGAAAATGTGAAACTTTTCGTGTTCAAAATTGAAAAAGTCAAACAAAGTAGTAGCTTGGTAAAGTTCTTACCAAAGTACTTTTATATATCAAACTTTAATTACCATCCTATGTTAAAATTAAAACTGACTATATTACGTACAACGCGTTCAATGCTGTAAAATTGCTTAAAATCTAGCATTATAATATAATATATTATCTCGGGATAAAAAAATCCCGAGTAAATTTAAAAAAACTGGGTATTATTTTCTATAGCCCATTTGAAAACCGCGGAAAATTGATATTTTTTTGCCAACCTTCCCGTCATTAAATCACTTCGCAAGAAGGTTTTTTTCGAAACGGCGGATAATTTACGCACATAAACGACATAAATTACACCCAATATAGCAATTTAATATTTTTAAATAAACAGGCAATAATTATTTTTTAACAATAAGTATTCATCGAAAGATATATTTCATAATTAAAATGGACGGGACGAATATGTTGATTTAAAACCGGGTTATTCTTTTCCAAAAACAAAGAGAGAAAAGATAATGTTATTTCTCTCTCGGCCTTTTTGAAATTCGTCCGACTATTTTTTTAGACCCCTTTTCAAAGGTACTAATTCACTTGCACGGCCAGCTAAATGTCATCCCTAATTGAACTTCTTGGTTAGCAAAGAGAAGGGCGACAGGAGGCGGCCGAATCTAGTCTAGGAAGCGCCTAGAGAACTAGGCTACCGAGCTCGTCTCTCGAAGGTTCCTGTGCCTTGCGCCGGTTAGTCATGCTTTTGTTTCAACTTCCCCCCTTCCCGCCATGCTTTTTCTGCCAACTTTGCGCGCGCATTTATAGTAGAAACCATTTCCTAAGCAGAGACAAGGGTGAGAAGTGCAGGACATAGCGTGCAACGAGGTGAATCCCTTAGCCTCTCTGGATGAATCCGTTTCGTGTAAAAAAATAATACTCCTTTTACGCCTCTTTTTCTCTCCCTCTCCTCACTCTGTCTCTTTATCTATGTCTACTTCCTCCCCTTAAGGTTGCTCTCTATTCGTCGACGCGAACACAAGAGATTGCTCCATTTTCATTCTGCCCGTTAAATTTACTGGAATAATGAGTCTACCTTTCACATGACATTTTAATGTGGAGATAATGAAATATACCGTTTCCGAATTGAACTGCTATGGAAACATCAAAATTTATGACTCGATCCAATCATAAAGCAAATTATTCGTCGGTAGGCGAGTAAATAAATTAGCAAGCTTTGGCGGAGGAAATTTATTAAAACTTTATTTAGGAGCGATTTCATCGTGAAATTATTTTTAATTTTCTTATTAGCAGCTGGGTCTCGTCGCCACGAGCTCATTTTTCGTAAGTAACAACTAAGCATATAACATAATTTTTTTCGGCCTTCTTTACAAAAAGAAAAAAATGAACGCTTCATGTTATGATCTGTCCACATGTTTCATCTCCGAGTGCATCTCCATGAAGTTTAGCACTAAGGGCGAAAGGCGATAAGAAAATAGTTCTCATGACCCAAGCAGGGGTGCCACCTTTCTGTGAACAAAAAAATCAGCTTCCTAAACCGCAAACTCACATCTCATAGCCTTGTCAGAAAAAGGCTTCTAAGAAAATCTGTACAGTCGCTTATTTAACACGGCAACGTAATTAGTTTCCGCCTTGCATGCGTGCACGCTTAAAGTGTGCATCTTTCCCCTCTTGTTGTATTTCGCGCGAAGTGAAATTAATTTTCAGCTGGAGTTAACACCGATTAGTGTGGAAATCCCTCCCATGCATGTCGCTCAAACGAGTCCCTCGCCATTTTGAGTTAGCGCCAGTCACAAAAACGAGGGATTCATGGAGGGACGCCGTTAAAAACACGATTATTCCCATCGCCGGCGAAACTCCGCGCGAGCCGTATAACGAAGATTAGCATCCGATTTCGCGCACGTGCGCGTAGCATCTGCCGAAGCTAAAAACACGATTCGTGCTAGAATATATATCGCAGCGTTTGAAGATTCCCTGGTCGTTAAACGATACGAGGCGAGACAAAGTTTTGCAGAAAAAATAAAAATTAAAAAAAAACTGAAAAGGAAGAATTTGATAATTGTCCGCGTTTAAAGGAACGAGATCACCTTCCTCATTTAAGCTGACCTATTTCCCTCCCGATGTGCCGGAATTATCAGCCAATCAAACCACCCGATACAGGAAGAACGGTGGCGGGGAGTGGGTTGTATGGTGTTTAAGAGAACTAGTCGAAACTATAATGATACCCTTTAGGGCGAACGGTTTGAAAAGTAGAAAGTGGCACTCAAAAAAGGGAATTAGAGATGGCTTCGTTCATTTCGCCCGTCTCCTTTTATTTCTAGGAATCTCCCTCCCTTTTTTTACTTTCAATATTACCATCGCGCAGATTCTGGGATACGGAGAGCGCGATGGTGGCGCCCCTAAAAGCCGTTGCGAGCGTTTCCCGAAATAAATTTTTTAACTGAAGCGTAGGATGTACATGCAATGGGACCTCCTCCGATGAAATCCGCCTCCCTACAAATAAAGGAAATATCGGAAAGTTGTCGAGAATTCTCAAACCTAGTCCAATTGATATCTCTCTCTCTCTTTATCGTTCGCTCTTACGCTTAGCTTTTATTTTCCCGCGTGACAGCCTGAAAGAATGTATAAAGCGCAGTTAGCGTTGAAAGATGTTTTCTGATGAAGTTTTGTCTGCAAATGGTGTGAAGTGGATGGTTTTATTATTCGTGGTTCTGTTTATCCGCGATAAAACTGTTTCTACGTACGGCGCATACTGCGTGCAGCTGTGCCTGATCAGCATTTATCAACTGTTTTTGCTTTTTTCTAAATGCGTTACATTAATGATTCAGGAAGTCCATGGTAGATGAATAATTAATCAAAGTCATGTAGCCACTCAGTAACTTAAGAATACCCTTTTTCCAGAAAAGTCGAATTTTTCTTCGCGTGTGGCGGAAACGTAAGAAGTACAGGGAGCTGGTACTCAGGACGATTATTATTTTTTCTTTTGTAATAAATATACTCGGATCTGTACAAGTCTGTTCCAAATATAGGAGCTATTTCCAAAATCCAAGGGCCAGAGTAGATTTTAATGCGATGCGATTTGAAATCAGAGTTATTTAAATGTGTACATTAGTTATGGACCATACTCGCCCACGGTGAACGAGCGCCTGAGTTCGACCAGCCCTGAATATAAATATTAATAAATTTGATATGTGTTTTCTAGTGATCAAGTAAACTATTTCCCTCCCCCCTTTTCCCATATGCCCTTTATTTAGATATATACGGTTTCATTCTCCAGGAACGTAATCCTAGCTAGGGCCTACTCAAGTACCTGAGGGTAATAAGGTCAAGCAGAAAATATGGCCCACATTCAATATGATCAAGAAGTTTGGCATCTAGTGGCTAGGTATCATCACCTAAATAAGTATTCTTTAGACGCTCACTATCGGCTGCATTGGGAAATTGATCCCGCCATTTCTTGTTTTGGTGTGCACATGAAGCTGTTGTCGGTCGTTTTTCAGCTTTCCTATTATATTTAACCCTTAAGCGAGTGCTTTTTTATTAATTTTCGTTAATATTTATAGCCATATCTTATACTTCAATAGCATGACTTTGATGTTTAGATTAGATTGGTTGAAGTTTTTTTCTGTTTACATCGTGGCTCAACATTACCTCTAATACTGAGGTGAAGAAATAAGGATCATGCTGTGGGCCTGTTGTGTAGTTTTCTGTTTACTTTCTCAGATATGATAAAGTATTGTAATCGCGAGACAGAAAACTCACAAAGGAAAGATTTTCAGAAATCTTAACAAACTTTGAGAGATGTGTATGACCAGGTCAAATATAGCAAATTGATTTAGGAGCACTGGAATTTATCCATTTGACAAAGATGCCACTCCTGAGGAAGCATATGCTCCTATCCTACCAGAATAAAGGTTATGATGATGATCGTCCTTCAGCACAGTGGTTCCCAAACTGGGTGGCGCAGCTGGTTTTTAGGGCTCCCGCGAGAAACAAAACTTACTAAATAAATAAACGAATTGGATGTTTTGATAGGTAACTAGGGGTGTAATGTTTCCTCCGATAAATTGATTGTAGTGTAGTACGAGCAAATTGATGCGTCCTAAGGTCGTAATACCAGTATGTAAAAATATAAAAACCTTGTTTTAATGTGGGATGCCGTGAAATTCTATTCATCTTTGAAAAGGTGCCGCGCCTACAAAAGGTTTGGAATCACTGCTCTAGCGGAACGATTCCCAACGAATGATTTTTTTAGGGTTAACATTTCAATATTAAATGTTTTATTGCTACAACTTGAGTTTAAAAATACGAATTTGTGTTAAATTTTACGGATCTCTTTTTCATCACAGCTTCACGGACCGCGCAAAACGCTCTCGTGGGCCGCATGTGGCCCTTGGACCGTAGACCCTGGTTTGGAGCATCGGTTTATTATTTATTTATTATAGGCGCACGACAGAGTACGATTCCCCATCTTATTTCTTTTGTCAAAAAACCGGCCACGGGAAGAATTCTGGCCCGTAGAAGCAAAATGTGCTGACCGCGACCTCCAATCGCACGCGAGCGAAGAAAAAAATGTACACACCATCTCCGATGACCTGTATTTTATTCTTTCGTTTTTTTTTCTAACCGTTTGAATAAATCGAAGCGTCAGATATGTCTCGTTTCGTTCAGTAGGTGTGTTTATTTTTTTCCAATCGTATCGTTAGAATTGCATCTATATTCAAAGCGAGGGAAAAAATGTCAAGTTTTAGTTTTTTTCAAAAGACTTATTATTTTACTTTTATTTACTTCACTAGTATGTACGTAATCAAATATATTGAAATCTCAGGTACGGTAATAGTTTACTTTCTTGAACAAAGTTGACCCACTTTTTCTGCTCTCGATGGAAATTCAATCGTTACCATACCAAGAGTTCTCCAGCTCCCAATATTAAAAAAAATATCTGATTTTCAGTAAAAGTTTGGTATATGTATCTGCGGCCGCATAAGATGCAGGGGCAAATTTGGTTCGTCGTTTCTTAGTTCTCAGTTAGCCCTCACTACCGATATTCGAGAATGAAGAATTAGGCTGACATGGCAGATTAGTTGGTTAAAGCACCTCCCGTAAAAGTCGAAAACCCGGGTTCAATTTCCGGTCAGGTTCAGAATTGTTCTTCACTAAGTTGATATTTATTTTAACCCTTATGCGTTCACGCATAAAAACTAAATTTACATACAGTTTTTTACTAGCTATTAACTATATTTATCTATAGTTATCTCATTGTCTTTTGATTAAGTAGAGGTATTTTCTGCCATGCTTCAGTCTTGTAAACTTGGCTACTTACCTTCATAGCCCCATTTCAAAAATGGGGAATTAGACTGGCTTTTGTTCACATACAAAAATTATTTTTACCTACAGTCCATCTTGTCTTTTTGCAAAATGCTATCCGCTTATTGATATTAAGAGTTCAAAATGAACGACTTATAGTACAATCGTGTCCGTCGGTCTGTCCATCCCCTCAGTGTTTCATCTATGAAAATAAAGATTAGATTTTTATTAAATTAGATGCTAAGGGCTTCTGGGCAAAGAAATTAAGGAAAAACTCATCTTTCGATAGGTCTTCTTCATTCTGGTGTGTAATGCATATTATAGATATGTGTACATATATATTCCCTAATATTAGATTGTCTTAACTGAAAGTTTAAAAATTAAACTAAATCAAAAAATATTTTAGCAGAAAAAGATTTCTATTATTTTGAAATACTCTCTCACGTAGAAAATAAATCTTTAAAAATATTTGCAAGTATTTATAAAATTGAAGTCCATTGAGTTTCCAGGATTGATTCAGCATAATTTCAGATTGATTCAGTTAAAAGTCCAAAAGAGTTCAATGTTATAAAAATTTGCAAATATTTTTCAAGGTTTAATTTCTACATTAAAAAGCATTTTAAAGTAATATAATTGTATTTATGCAAAAATATCTTTTTGTTTTAATTTTATATCCCCTTACCTTACCCATGTCGAGGTTTAGTAAATTAATTGCATATACAACTTTTTTTAAATCCACGTTTCTGTTTTTTATAAATCATATATTTATATATATATATATATATATATATATATATATATATATATATATATATATAGCTTTCGGAATTATTCCTTCATCGGCTACAGAGAGAGAACTACGTTGTGATGTCTCTGTGTTTTAGTGTTCTTTTACGTGTGTCGCTTCGACATTCCCGGGGCCTCGCCAACCTGAAGTCGTCTGATTGGTGAGTGTTCACTGGGTTTCCTCATCCCAACACCTCGTAGACATCCATATATATATATATATATATATATATATATATATATATATATATATATATATATATGTCAACAAGGTGTTGGGGTCTTCTCTGGACACATGGACCCGACTCGCTACAATCCTTTTTACAACGCCTCTCATCCCACCCCACGCTTTCCTTCACCCACCACTTCTCTGCCTCCAACATCACCTTCCTGGATGTCGATCTCTCCATCCGGGAAAACAAAATCCACACCAGCGTGCACCTCAAGCCTTCCAACCGCCTTCAATATCTCCAGTTCAACAGCTGCCATCCCCTCCACACCAAAACCTCTATTCCCTATGCCCTAGCCCGACGAGGGCGGAGAATTTGCTCGGACAGAGATTCCCTGTCCGAGTACTGCTCCACCCTCGAACATGCCTTCTTACAGCGCGGATACCCGCCGGATCTGATCCGAGACCAAATCCGGCGGGCAGTCGCACCCGCCACCCCTAACTCCCACCTCAATACCCACACCACCACCGATTCCACCCTCCAACTCACCCTAACCACCCTGTATTTCCCCGGCATCCACGACATTCTGAAAAACATCCTGAAAGCCGCCCACCTTATCCTCTCATCCTCCCCTCACCAGATCCCATTTCCCAGACCACCGATGCTCTCCTTCCGCCGTCCCCCTAATCTGGCAAATATTCTATGGAAGAAAGAACCCCCAGCACCCACGCCTTTACACCCTGCCGGATCTTACCCCTGCGGTATACCCCGATGTCTAACATGCCCAATAAACCCCCCCTGCAACTCCTTCTCCAGTCCCACAACCAACATCACCTACCCCATAACTTCCACCACCAACTGCACCACCCGCAATATCATTTACCTCCTGAGATGCACCCAATGTCCCGCCTTTTATGTTGGCCTCACCAGCAATCCCCTCAACATCCGCATGAATGGCCACCGCAACAGCGTCATTCTCAAACGACCGCTGCCGGTGGCCGTGCTTGCGAACAAACATAATTTAAAGTTCAACAACTGCTTCACAGTGAGAGTCATTCGCGCTCTCCCCGACAATGCTTCGGCTCCCCAACTCCGTCAGTGGGAGCTTTCGCATATCCATCTCCTAAACTCCTTCACTCCCCCAGGCCTCAACCTTCGATAGCTTTTCACACCCTTTCTGTCTTCTTCCAACACCCTACCCATCCCCAACCCCCTCCGTTTCCTCCAATCCTCGACCTTTCCGCACTACCCTTCCACCCCCATGCCTCCACCCAGTGTCACCGCCATCAGTTCTCTCTCTGTAGCTGAAGAAGGAGTAGTTCCGAAAGCTTTACGTTTGTGATGTTTCTGTGTTTTTGTGTTATTTTACGTGTGTCGCTTCGACATCCCCGGGGCCTCGCCAACCTGAAGTCGTCTGATTGGTGAGTGCTCACTGGGTTTCCTCATCCCAACACCTTGTTGACATCCATATATTCATTTTACCTTTCCTTTTCCGTAAGTTGTTATATATATATATATATATATATATATATATATATATATATATATATATATATATATATATATATATATATATAATAGTTTCGTTAAAAAATAAACTATCAATACGCAACCGGACCTTTATTGGGGTAGATTGTTTCGAGTTTTTTCTGCATATATTTTTTCTCCGAGTAATGTTTTTATTTTATTTATTTTGTTTATTTATTTACCTATTTATTTATTTTGGTTGTTTTAACATAACGTCAGGACTTAAATATTTGCGTAAATATTGAAATAGTAGGTTTTTGTCGAGAAATTTTGGGTACATTTTTAATGCAGCATATTTGTACTTCTGTGTAAATAAACACCCATAGACTTGATTTGATTGGTTAGACATTTTTAATACAGTCGGTGAAATGCAACTTTTTTATTCGCGTTAAGGAATCATTTGATTTTTTAATTTACTTTTTCGGCGTTATGATGTTATGAAATGCCAAGTTTAAGGATATTTTGAGCTTTGCGTTTTACTTTTTTACTTTCTCCATGCGTAGTATAGGGGAAAGTATTGTTTTCATGAAAAAATCGACTTCGACATTTCAACGGAAATACGTTTTGAGGTCCCCTGAACACGTTTTGACCGTTTTCTCGATGATGTTTGTGTGCGTGTTTGTTTGCGCGCGCGTGTGTATGTGGCAGCTTTTTTGTGGGTGCTCTAACTAAAAACTATTAATCAGGTCAATGTGAAATTTTATATTTAACATTTTTGTGAAAGTTACGAGAACTGATTAGTTTTTGGTAAAAATCGGTCAACTGGAAGTGGGTGTTTACTGTTGTCACTTACCCGTTATTTTGAAATATTTGCTTTAATATTTGATAAATGTCACCACCACTCCACCTAACGACGACTATTGTTAAAACAATTGACGCTTAGTTACGTCTTAGTAACGCTCCTTTTTCTTTTCTTAATTGTTGGAGCTTTGTGGCTATATCCAATATCAGAAGACTTTTTCTCGCAGTTTCTTATAATATTTATTAATATGTAACCTATTTGGAATTTTTAGAAATATTGCTGGTATGGAGAAAGTCATGTGGTGTCCACATCAGATTTTCAGATATTGAACTTATATATGGATATATAAAAAAAATTTCGATAATCTCAAGGTTGTCCAAAACTCTTATTATCGCGAATTAAACCATATTCGCCTTACAAATCTTATAGGATAGATTACCAAAAAAGAATAAGATGTGCTCCAGGAAAATTGATCCCTTTTGCGCATTGAATATCGATTGCAATCTGTTGTCTGTAATATTCTATTTTGCTGATACAGATCGAAATCATTCATGTTGAAGATTCCAGGCATCAGACATTTAAGTTTTTGGACTAAGATGGAATTGACGAAAAGAATTTTCGTCATTCGAAATGGCGACTTGTTCCAGATCGTAGCGTCAAAAAGCTGTATTAAAGCGATGGTGTGATTCGGCATTCTCAAGTCGGTGCCAGCTGTAATATCATTAAGATCATTTGTGATATTTGATACACACCATTGTAATCTTGATGTCGAATTACATCGTAATAAACCAAAAAGGATTTTTTTTAATTTGGCGTAATTTATTTTGTAGCACGATTGCCCGCTCTTCCTCCACGAGGCTGCGCGACACAAAACGGGTGCCGTTGTCTGACCACCATTTCATCGGCGCAAGCTTTTGCCTTATCAGGTTCTCCATTTATAACGACGCCGCTATGAACTTTGGCGCTGTAATCGCTTCTCCGATATTCCCGATCGCACCCACGCTCTACGTCATCGACGTCGGTTGCGCCCGAGACTTCAAACGAAGCTCCAGCGAGCAACATGAGAGAAATTTCTCCGAGTTATTTTCAGGGCAGCCCTAATTCCTTCTTTTTCCTTTCCTTCATTTCTGGTTGACCGGCGCGGTTCCTGAAAGGGGTCACGGAAGGAACGATAAGCGTCGAATCAGGCTGCTTTTCTTTATTTTTAACAAAAGAAAAACGATTTCCTGGGGAGTCGCGGCGGCGTTGAGACCACGTCCTGCCTCTGCCGTTGCACACGTAATAGGGGCTAAAGGCATTAGCAGCTAGAAAAGAGAGGTTAGGGAGTGGGAGTGGGGGGAGGGGCGGGAGAGAGTCGGGGAGAAGAGAGACCAGGTGGGCCAAGTTAGCGGACGTGGACGGCAGAATTATTCGGTTGGAGAGGGAGAGAAAAATAGAGAGGGGATGTAGGGAGGAGAGGGGAAATCCCCTCTGGCGAGAGAGTCGCGTTTATATTCTTATTTTGTCGCTATTTGCGAGGATTCTACCGTAAAGAGAGTAATGCTGAATTTTCGTCCATATTTTCCAACTGAAACCGTGTCCACTCTTGCTGCTCTCATTCGTTCGTTCCTTCCTTCTCTCTTCCCTTGACTCTCTATCTCTCTCTTCTCTACACTTCTCGGCGAGTATTCCGCTCCAATAAACGGAAGATTCATTATTTTAAAAAGTCGGTACATATACATGGCACTAACTTTCTCATACTACGTATGAATCTGGTCTCACCACGCTCTTTCCTGACTGGAAGAAAATCCTACTGCTACAAAAACAACTTAACCGCAAAAAGATCTCCACGTAAATGGTTTTAATGCATTGATATATATATATATATATATATATATATATATATATATATATATATATATATATATATATGTGTGTGTGTGAAAATCAAACTTGATAAATTGTTGTGCCGTACATAAATATAAAATATTATCCAAATAGCCGCGGAAGCATTATTGCTGAACGAAGATTGTTGAGAGAACTGGGGAGAGCTGGACGTAAGATCGAGGTGTTATAATGTCGCTAGACGCTAAATATTTATTTTTTGAGAAATATGGCTTATGCAGTATTCTTTACAACTACGTGCTCTTTATAAAATTTTAATCAAAATCTTAGAGGCTTTTTTTAATAAATTGGCAATTTATGACAATCAACTAGAATAAACTACCCATCATTGTTACGCTATATCGTTCATCTCTTCCTAGTTTCTATTCTGGGTTATAATTGGCCTACCTACCAAATACCATTCGATTTCGTTGAACCATGTAGGCTCTAGACACGCGCACGGACGGCATGGCGAAAACAGGTTTTTAGGCGGTAATAGCGGAACGCCTTATGGGCACGTCTCGTCCTTCCGTCCGTTCATCTCTTAACCCGCTGGACGGATTTTATTTAAATTAAGTATTATTATTAAATTGCATCGCCCAATTGTGATTTTTAACTGCATCCGTCAATTAGAACTTCCACTTTTTATAAGTTCTTACATAAACTTCCATTCGTATCTTGTTAAATTACATCCGTCAAGCAACAATGAAATAACAAACTTTTCTCTCTGTAGTTCTTATTTGATCTTTAGGATATAGATTAAAACATTTATTCGGATAGAGAACAACATTTAATACGAGGTAGTCCGCGAGATCACATAATTAAGAGATATAGTTTCGGAGAGAAAATTTCGACAAAAACCCGAGCAAAACATTGCATATTTTGTTTACATCGATCTCTAAGACGTTTCTCTAGGTAAACAACAATTAAAAATCCCTGTTTTTATATCCCACGCCCTTATATGATCTGTAAGGTATAGATTAAAATATTTATTCGGATAGAGAACAATATTTAATACGAGGCTACATAATTACGAGTTATAGTTTCGGAGATAAAAATTGAGAATCTTTCGATACCGTTTCATACATATTTCCCATAAAGTATGCCTTTGAAATCTCTGTGTATTCCATTTATGGAGTATACTTTTCCATCTTGTTTGAAGTCGGGGACACCTAAAACGGATTTTTCCGTCGCAATCTCAAAGTCAACTTTTTTCTCGATTATAATACTTGATACTATATTGAGAATATGGTAAAGTAAAAAAAATACTCTGCGGGAGACAGTTGTGTGACGGCTTCCGTAGTGTGCGTTTCTTGTTTTCGTGATGATTTGCGAGCAGATTAAAAAAAGGGAGCGATTCTATGTTTGCTTTTCGCGTTTTTCTCTATTCTCCGCATCGTTCTTGCTTGGATAATGAGCGCAGATTTTGTTTACCAGTTCGTATTTTGTAAACGTGACTTATTCTATCGTTCCAAAAAAATCTTTCGAATGGACCCGGAATAATGGATGGAAAATCAATGCGTGCGTTCAATTCGACTGTCCGACAATTTCTGTTTTCCCCGTAAGGCTGGATGATAGACATCGCTTACTCCTAGCAAGTGGTAGTTATATCCGAGGCGAAGAGTGGGTCGAGGCTTTTGCGCATGCGGGATGGCGCGTTTTTTTTTCTTTTATTCCGCCATTTGTCTTCGAAAGAAAGCGTGGCTTACACGGCAGGAAACTTGCTGGCTGCAACAGATGGATTAGCGTGCGACCGCCGTGGCTTTCAAACGATGACAATCATGAGTTTGCCCCATGCAGGATGCGTTTGATAGTGTGCGCGGCCTAGCTAAGCGTGCGACGTGTATTTAACGATTAAGCTCTTTTAACCCGCCGTTTATTGCATCTGATAAATTCTATTTAGTGCGCTTCCTTTTTATGCTTTTGAGTGAATCAAAAGATCTTTTTAAAAAAAGTCGCTAGATGATTTCACGGAAATGGTATTATGCCCCACGCCCAGTATTTATTTCTGTCTCGTCAATTTTCGGTTCATATTTCATTTTTTCCGTGAATATTTCACCGACCTCTTGCTTTTACTGTCCAGGCAACTTAATTGGTGCAATTAAAATTTTGGTGGCTCGCCATAATGTATGCGTTAATTAACGTTTGCGAAAACGTATCAAAGAAACAGATAACTTCCATTTTGATCGTTGTAAAGTAGGCTTGCTAGTAGTTTGAATTTATATTCCTAACGAATAAGCTTTCCAAGTGGTGAATAAAATCAAAGAGGGACAATTAAGTTCCAAATCGGGAGTTCATTTGGTTTTTGTTGAATTCTAGCTCCAAATAGTTTCTCGGATTATAAAGGAATTTCTCTTTTTTGTCAGTTGTATTTTTTTACCGAAAAGAACCAAATATTCATAGATTACGCGAAGCTGTCATCTGATTGTAGGTCATTCTTTCCGGGACCATGTAAACGCGAGCTAGTTCTCTTTCCACGTGAGAAAACGGTGCAGATAACTGCTTTTAATTTTTTTGTACGAACAGATCTGATCCCATCAGCATCGTAAGAGTTATAAGTTAGCTTATATCAGACCAGAGCTCTTTCCAGCGACGCCTTAAAATTAATAATTGATAAGGTGTTTTAATAATATGGATGCAATGAAATGATATTGTATCTTTCTAGAAGGTTTGTCTGTCTACGCTTGGATAAAAGTCGAAAGTCGAATAATTTCCTTCGACGAAGATACGGAGAGAATTGATAAATATTGCGCGCCGACAGGCAGGCGTTATTTCCTAAAATACACATCGCGGCCGATTATTTTTTTTTATGTTGCGACGATGTTTGTAGTTAATAAGGCGTATCACAGCGCGCCTCTTTGGACGCGCTTGCAGTTATTATCGTTCCAAATTCGTCCGGAATATTAATAATAAAAAAAGACCTTCCGAGAGAAATTGGTGAGGTACGACGGCGCAACCCCGTGGCCCATAAACTTTTATTTATCAGCGCTTCTCGGTATTTCTCCCGTCATTCCTCTCTTCCTTTTTTATTGCGGGCTTCAGCCACTCTCCACTTTTTGATACTACCCTTCGACGATAAGGAACCCCCAGACGATGAGTTGTGTTTGCCTAACTAATCTCGCGGCAGTCGGAGGTCGGGGAAAAAACAATCTCAAAATGGCGGCGTAACGGGGGAGGGTTTTCAAAGCGTGCGGGTTAGATGGCTAAAGGAAGGAGGGAGAGGGGGGAGGAGAGAGGCGGTGGCGCACCTGTGCCGCTTCGAGCATATATAGTATTATAAACGATAACTGCCACAGTGGAAAAAAGTCACGTACTCCGGGTAGAGGAAAATCAGTCAGACACGCGAGGAGCCCGCCACCTGGTTTAGCGCCAATGAACTTTCACCCCTACCTCCGCTCCTTACAATCCTCTCTCCTCACACATAAGCCTCTCTCCCCCACTCCAGCCTCTCTCCCTCACTCCAGCCTCTCTCCACCACTCCAGCCTCTCTCCCCCACTCCAGCCTCTCTCCCCCACTCCAGCCTCTCCCAGACGGTTAAGGGACACAGATGTTGTCGAGCATTTATTTTTTCCTCCCTCTCTTTCTCTCTTGCCATCGTTACTTTGCTTCTAATATTTCTCTTGAATAAGTCTACTTTTCTCTCTTTCCCATCCAGTTGTTCCGCCTTTTTCTCTCTCTCCCTTTTTTCACTCTCTCTCCTTCTCCTGTCTCCCTCCTTTTCCCTCTCCCTACTGGATTAGATGGAAGAAGACACTATCTAGTCTCTGAAAATCGTCCAAATAAAGGCGATTACGTATCTATCTTCTACTTCCCTCTCCCTCCCTCTCTCTCTCTCTCCTCTCTCTCCTCTCTCTCTCCCTCTCTCCCTCCCTCTTTCCTCTCTCTCTCCTTCCTATGCCCTCTCGCTTTTTTCCCTCTCCATTTGTCCTTATCTCCCTCTCTCTTTCTCACTACCTTTCTTTTCTCTTTCCCTTTCTCCGTCCCCCTTCTGATATTCTCCACTCTTCTCTATTTATCTGCTGTTCTCTCTCCCTCCCTCGTTTCCCTATCTTCTCACCCTGTATTCACCTCCCATCCTTTCTCCATCGCTCACTTTTCTCCTCCTCCCTCTTTCTCGTCCCTACCTTCCTCCTCACTCCTTCCTTTCTATTTTTATCCCTCAACTTTCTCCCCTCCTCCCTCTTCCCTTCTCTCCATCTCTCCATCCTCTCTTTCTCTCCATCCTCTCCTATCTCTCACTCCCCTTCTCCTCCTCTCCCTTTTTACCCTCCTGTCTCACTTCCTCCTTCCTCTTTACCCTCCCTTACTATTTTTCTCCCTCTACTTTCTCCTTCTCTTTCTCACCATTCCTCTCTCTCTCTATATATATATCCCTCTTTTTTCTATTATTCTATCCCTGTATTTCTCTAATCCTCCCTCATTCTCTATAAGACTCTCCCTCTACTGCCTTTCTATTCTCTCCCTCATATCCTACCCTTCTTATCCTCTCTTTCCGCTATCCTCTTAACCCCTCCTTTTTATGTCTTCCTTTCCTTCATATCTCTCCTTTTATTTAGCCTTCTAACTATCTCCGTATTACTCGCTCTGCCTCTCGCTCACACTTTTATGGTGCAACGGTTATTCGATTGTCCCTTTCCGTATATATAAAAAAAAGAATCCCATTCCGTCCTTCCGATTGGCGTGGTCCTTTTTATTGGAAACCGTTGGGTGAATCCATAATTCCGTTGCGTCCGTCCGGTCTTTTTTTCCTTTGAATGGCGCCCTGAAATTGGCGTCGGAATGAGTTAAACTCTTACTTGGCGCAATGCCGTCGGATGTTTATCTCGAAGTTATGGAATGTAATGTTTTTCTTGTTTTTCGCGCGCCTCCAATTTTTCCTCGGCGAGTTATCGAACTATAGAGCGAATTAAATTGGCGTTATCGTCTTCGATATTGCATCCGTTTTATTTATTCTTTTAAGGCTGAGTTATATATTTGCGTCCTTTCTTTCCTTCTCTCGTGGCACTTAAGGATTTTATAGGCTCGGGGCGAACGTCTTCTTCCATGCAAGTATAAAGGAAGGATGTGAGAATCAAAAATCTTGGCGAAATGCTAGCGAGTTCTCTAGTTAATGTACCGTTTTCGAATTCGGAAAGTTATGGCAAGCTATGCGGGAGGTAGGTAAATTTGGAAAACGCCTTCCGTTTTTCATTGCGTTCTAGTAAAAAAAAAGTGGACTGAAGATCTTTGCGAATCATCATATATGCCCAGATCCAAGAGATACCGAGGCAATCCTTTATATCGGAGAGAGTTGGGAAATATTGGTTTTCTTTTATTTATAACAAAATCCATTTTTATGTTTTAAATTCCCCAAGTTACATTTGTATAAATTGGCAATTACGAATTATGCAATCAGTTCGACATTTGGATCAGTTTTACTATATTATTTTTCTTGACAACTAAAATTTAGATTTCATACTAGAATAACTGTTTCTCCAATAGCTGTTAAAAAGGCTGGAAACCCCTGATGCTCATTTTGGCTCCAAAACAGCCCTCATCAATGGTGATTCACCGGTAGTTCATTCTAAAAAAGAATTTTTACGGTCATTGGAGAAAAATGGTTTTTCAATTTTTTATTTCAGTCATAATAATTCGATCGTAAATTATATTTTATTGTCAATAATTCTATTACATCCTTGAATTACCTAATCCCCCTCTATTCTTGGCAGTTTCAACGGTATAGGCTGTTAAAAATCGTGATTAAACTTTTATATTATCCTATAACATTCGATACTGGGATCTGTCATTCATTGTGTTCCACGTCGCGCAACTCATAACTATCGGCGGAATGCGGCTGGATAATGATCGTAAAATATTTCGGCGATAAAAAAAACAAAAATTCTCAGTCGTATCTGAAAGTCGCGTCGATTTATCGAAATCGTCGCGCCATAACCCTCAGCCGAAGAACAGCGAAAACCCTTCCGAAAATAAAAGAACGGGTAAAGTAATTGAATTGATGGAGGTGTGCTATACATTTTGCAGTCCTATATATATATAGAGAGAGAGAGGGGCAGCCTTTTTTTATTTCCGCCGTCTCGCAACGCTAGCGCAGGACAATGGAATAAACGCATTAACAAATATCGCCCAGTTTAGGAGTACGAGGCGAGACATAATTCCCCTCTCTCGGGGAGCGGTGGGAAATGGAAGTTTTGTGTACGGCGACGCTAAATATAGGAGATGAGGTACGCGTTGTAAAATGGAATGCTGGATCGGCTCGGGAGGGCGTTACGCGCTCGGGGAGGGAAACCGATCCATGACGTCATCACAATACGGCGGGTATCGAAAGAACGGCTTCTCTCTTTGCCTTCCCGCGGCAGTGGCCGAGATTTATAAAAAGCTTCCCCGATCGCCGGCGCGAATCGTTTCGACAGGATGGAAGAAATGTAATCCGAGGGGGGTAAAATGTTAATAAAAATTTCGCCGAGGCTTTGATAAGAGAATTAGGAATTTCTATATGCCGCCTCTCGTGGGACTCGTATGACGGTTGATTGTTAATTTAATTCCTGATTTTTCGATTCCATATCCGTCGATTTTAAATGGCTTTAGTTTTCCGTTAGCGATTTTTTTTTAACTGGCGGGATTTTATTAATTAGGATTCCCGTTTTTTTACGAGGTCTTTCAACTTGCGGTCGAATCGAACCCAAATAGAAGAGGTGTTGCCCGCACGTCTGTTCTCGTCTTTCGTCTCCTAAACCATTTGGTTTATTTTTATTTTTAGAAATTCGGCGTGGGAGATTTTACACTGAATTTAGCGAGCGAATTTTTGTTCGTTCCTTCGTGGCCACTTTGAACATCCCCTTAACGTAAGAATGTAAATGAATTATCATCTTGTTATGGCTACTAGAAATGCCTAAGGCAAGTTCTTCATTTTTCAATTTTTTATACTTAACTGCACATTCTGGAACTCGAACCAAATATTTCGGCAAGCTCAGCCAATAATTATAATTCTTCATTTGGGTGTAGTAGGTAAATAAATAAAACGTCGGACTTCCTTGAATGTTTTCTATGACTATTTTTATGGTCCTTTCTTCGTTTTCAAATTTTCTGTCGCGTTTTTTCCAGCTCGTAAAATTTTCAATTGTGTGTTTTTTTCGAAGTATTAAACGGTTTCTCGAGGAATTCGATTTTTCAGAATATTTTAACGACATTACTTCGGGGTAGTCTTATGCAGTTGAATATTTCTTGGCTTTTCAAAAAAAGAAATTGAAAGCGAATTGATCGATTCGTCGGTTTGATGCGACCTCGATGCATAAAATATAATATCGCGTCAAACGATGTCATTATTTCTTTGAACATCGAATAACCTTTTATTGGGAAATGAATATTTCTTATGTTCCTTTTATATATAGTTGCCCCGAGTTTTTATAATGGGGTTTACTCTCCGAAATTTGTTACTTTTTTGTGGATTATTTAATAAAGTTGTTTTTCTAAAGTCAAATTTACGATTAAAATGCATAATATTGACGCTAATTCCATTGTTTGTATATTAAGTTATTCCCCTTTCCCGCGCATTTCGACCTATTTTGCGTTCATTAATCCCCGCACGTTGTAACTATGGAAACTTGAAGAAAGTTTTGAATAATAAAGTATGAATGATTTTCGTCGCCGTCACATTCACGAAGGGTAAACCTTTTGACGATTTAAAGAAAGGTCGGACCATTTCACCTACGGCCCTCCATGACAACAGAGCATCTCTTTCTCATACGCCTTCCTTCCCCATAGTGCGCCGGAGGTCAGCTGCCAAATCGTCACCTTCACTTTCCTTCAATTTCACTTATACGGCCTCGTGGAATGAGGCCTAAATCCGGTGGGAAACGGAGCCTGATCCACACGTGTCTCCCCTCCTGCCCCCTCCCCAAACCCCTCCTCTCCCCTCCAAAAAAGGAAGGTTCCATCCCAGGTCTCCGCCAAAATTTTATCGTGCAGCATCAAATTCGATTACTCTTTCTTCTCACGGCAATAAAATGAGCTATATCTGCGAGCTCGGAGTTTACGTGAACCTGACGTTTTTACGTCGGAAGGAATGAGAGAAGGTCCCTTTTTTTACTCATCGTCGTTTTACGACGGCCTAAACGTATGCATGGATCAAGTGCCGTAAAGTTCAATCCGTCGGCGTGGTTATATTCGGGCGACTCGTAACCTCCCATTAATGAAGTTAGACAAGTAGGCGCATGTTAATGCTTAGCTCTCTACATATGTGAACTAGGCGTAATATTCGTTCTTTAGCGACATCATTTCCGATGGTAAAATGTTTCTACGCGTGCTTCAGCGTGCAACTATCTAAAATACTTCTTGAATTCATGTGTTTGTGATTGCTTTGAAGGTAGCAGTGCCTACAAGAATTTTGCTTCGTAATGTTTGTTTATTGCATCGATGTTGTAGCTCGATATTTAACGTAATTTACGTTGACGCAATTACCTTGCAAGCCGGTAATAGCTTATGGTGGGGGGATGTAATTACGTCGTTTCTACACTCAAAATATAATCTCTATTGGCCTATCTTATCGTATCTGAGAAAAATTATCTTCAGTTTTTTTTTATTATTTCACCGTATTTTCTCGCTCACTGTGGTTTGCACCTAAGCTGATTACCACCACAGGCTGCAACAATGCAACGCGTATATCCTCAAATGAATTCGGGACCATTAAACTTTTCGTAGTTTCCGGCCGTCGTATATTTGTTTCAGGTATATAACTGCTCTGCGTTGTTTTCCTATTCGAGCATGTGCCCATACTCGTGAGAATCCCACAACCGGCGATGGACAGCACGTTTCTCGCACTTTTTCGGCACTGTTCAGCCTACGAAGGCCAACTTCTTGTTGGCCCCATTGACAATCCGAATAATATATGTATACTGAATTTGCAAGACGAGGACAGTTGTCTTTCATTAATAATTTCCATTCTTTATATCGCAATCCGGATATATACCGTGATTTTTTGGTCGCATTTAGATAAATAAATTTCAAATCCTCGATTTTCTTTTTGTCTCGTCGTTTAAATGGTTGACAATGGATCCCTATAAACGATTTCATCGATCCGTAAACATTTCCAGCCGAATTTATTTTTTCAATTGTTGCCTCGTGTATACTACGAGCACAATGCAGAAGTAAATGAACCGAGCCTTTTCTGCTTCGATGGTTTTTCCGCGGAAATCGCATCGTTATGTTTTATTCTCGATTCCGTTATTAAAGCAGATTAAGCGAATTAACTTAAGCACGCGCTGCGGAATTTGCGCCATTTTTTTTAAATCCCGCGCTTGAGTGAAGGTGGGATTCCTTTTTTGTTTTATCGCGATTAAATACGATCTGATGTTCAGTTCTAAAATAACACGTATCGGAGTTTTTTTTAAGGGACAGGTAAATTCTCGTGACTGTCCTATTATTATCAGATAAAGGCTTTTGCGATTAAGCCGATTTAAGCGGTAAAGCCTTCATAAATTGGACGCATAGGAAAAAAATCATTTTAATTTTTGTATTCTTCGGTCGGAAGATTAATCTGTACCTCTCTCTCTCTCCCTCCCGATGCCGGTTTAAAAGTATCTCGGATCGCCGTAAATATGTAGAGGTTCGAGGAGATTTTCCTATCTTTTTTCAAGTTATCGAAGTCGCGCGAGAATGCTTAACATCGGGAATTTATTCCGTAATCTGCATAAGCCGCGACCCTCCTCCCCCTACCAACCTTTCCCGCGCATTCGTGGGGGGTGCGAGGTTTCACGTTTAAACCGTTTTAAACAAAAGGCTTAACAATCTCTCGGAACAATTTTAATTGACGATCCGAAAATCATCAATATCCTTTTACACGCCCGTGATAAACCAAAGAAATCTTCCGTTAATTAGAGCGTTTTCAGATTTAATGAGTTTCATCATTCGCGTTCGGTAAACAACGAGTTGGAATGAAAATGATCCGCATTGGGCGTCAAAAAATGTTTACCTTTATCGTAATGAGCTCTTTGAGATAGAGTTTACCGTTTCTATTATTTACATAGCCAAATGAGCAATTACAGTAATATGTGACGCGCGAAATTCAGCCATAATCTAAAAATCGTATAATATATCTCTCTATTAGCATTGCAGGGTGCAAAGAATTAATTTTTATGATAAAAGTAAGTATTTTTGCGTAAATGATGAGTAATTCGATCCTTTAAAGCTTAAATTATCGTAATTTATGGAGTTTTTGCTAAAAAAAAAACGAGAAAATGCTGTTCCTTTGCATCGTTGTGAATCGACATACAGAGCAACTTCTCTTAGCAACCATCCCTATTCGGCGATCACCCATTTTAAGCTGAACCATCGGTGGTCGCTTTGTGGAAGTTTTAATTTATATATTAATAAAAAGGAAACAAGTCAAAGTACATTATTACCCATAATAAAGAAAATCCTTCTCCAAATAAATAAGTGAAGGATGGTAAAAATCATTCCCATAAAAGAAGCGACGAGCTTGATGCGAATTCACCCTTATACAGGTTTTGTTTTATCATTATTATTATTCCAAACCGTGAATTTACATCCTGAGAGGTGAATTTTAAGGGATTATTCTAGGAATTTGATTTTAAATGAGAAATCTAACTTCTTAACCGTAAAGATCAAATATTAGAGACACAGGAAAAAGGGGAAAAAGAAAGGAGGAGAAAAGACAATGAAAATGAAAAATACAAACAGGTTTGTGGGGTGTTACTCCACGCCAGGGACCTGAAGTCACACATTCACTCACTCAATCGCACAAGCACTAATCCCAAGGATGGAAAAAGGATAAAAAAGGAGCCGGGTTTGTGAGAGATAAATCTGCGCCAGGGACCCGAAAATCACACCGTTGCTTTAGGATTACTGCTTGTTCGATTGAGTGAGTGAATGTGTGAGTGACTTCAGGTACCTGGCTTGGAATAACACCCCCTAAACCTGTAAGTTTGTATTTTTCATTTTCATTAACTTTTCACCTCCTTTTTTTCCCCTTCTTACTGTGTCTCTATTATTTGATCTTTACGGTTAAGGAATTAGATTTCTCATTTAACATCAATTTCCTAGAATAATCCCTTAAAATTCACCTCTCAGGATGTAAATTCACGGTTTGGAATAATAGCCCTCTCTTTCCTCAGTCCAGGTGCTACGAGTTACCTCGCTTTCTCTCGTACCTACCCAACTACCTGTCTCCGTATTTACCCCATAGAGCGTTGAGCCCTGCGGTCAAACTCATGGTCACGAAGATCCAGAGTCCAGGTAATTCACGCATAGTCGCCTACGAGCGAGGAGAGAAACCCAGTACTAGGATACTGTTTTCACGGTGCATTCGAAGTTAATTAATCCTTTGGTAACCACCGTCGTCCAACATAGAAAAAAAGGTGACCTATAATTTTAAATATCTTATAAAAACTTATCTTGGTTTTTAAAATACAGGTAGTTTTCGAATGCATTATAAACATAAAGAGGAGTTTTCGATTCTTAAATCTGACGCTAAGTTTTATGTCAGTACAATGGTGGATACAAAACGGGAGTAATAGGGTAATTACCTCTCCCTATTATCAAAATTTATTTATCTTATAGGCAGTTTAGAAATATTTTGCAAATATCTAAGTAGGGTATAATATACTCTGTATATTTATTATGATGAGACGGTATTATTTTGCATAAATAGGTGTCAGTAAATATATTTGTTTTCTTATAACCTCGCTAAGCTATGCACCTAGATCCACCTCTGTGTCAGCAAGAGAATGCGAAAAAGTCACAAAATCTTCGGTCGTATACGGTAACGAATATCTTCAAATATTCCTGTGGGAGAGTTTCCTATGCGTGTGGCCACCACGTAGAGAGCAGCTGGTCGACGGGGTTGTGATTCCACGGAGATTCGAGCGCCTGTCCGTTGGGTAGGAGACCGCCGCCTCCTATCCAGTCCAAGGCAAATTCGATCGCTCGCATCGGTATAATTGCCGTCCGCGAAAAGTTTAATTTCTTTGCTGCGAGAGTAGAGAAGTGTCCATTTTGGACACAACTATGTGAGTACGAGGGAAAATAATTTTAAAGTTGTAACTTCTATCATTTATAATTTCGTCGTTATTTCATTTGAGGAATCATAAATTTAAATGTCCTTTCGTTTAAAGATGTTCGCATGTAACTCCTTGTGACTAATTGACCACATGTGACGGATTGTCATCCCCAATCAGTTATGTTTTGTCGAAAATGTATTTTAAATTAAAAATTGTACTGTGGTAAAATCCACTTGTAAAGGCTCCACTTCGTGGAAATACTCTAAATATTCTATAAGAGAAATAAATTTGAAGAGTGGAAATTGCAATATGTTTCATTTCTATTTTATTGTCGAGTTTGGAAAATGTTTTCTTCAAAAACAACGTTGAGATTTTCAGTCTCGATTCTACTTTCGTAATGTACCAAACTAATAATTTTCTAAACCTATTCATCGCAAAAAGTACGAATAATATATAAAAACGACTGTTTAATTAGCACAAACTGGCGCACCCAATGATAACAAAATCAGGTTTAATTGATAAGCAAAGTAGAAACTGACCAATGATGTAAGTAATGATACATCAGTATTGGAACTTTTATGCATCTGCACTTGCCGATTGCGCTGTTATTCATCGGATTAATTAGTGGGGGTGTATATATATATATATATATATATATATATATATATATATATATATATGCCAACTTCAGCTCATGAAGATGAAGAAATCGAGGAGATTTATGAAAAAATTAATGACATTTACGAAGAAGACGGAAGAAGAAAGGTAAACTGCATAATAATGGGAGATTGGAACAGCATAGTCGGAGAAGGACAGGAAGAAAATGTTGTCGGGCAATACGGAATTGGAAAGAGAAACCGAGGAGGGGAAAAACTGGTAGAATTCTGCATCAATAATCACCTTGTAGTGACTAATGCATGGTTTAAAAACCATAAACGAAGGTTATACAAATGGAAAAGCCCAGGAGATAGAAAGAGATGCCAAATAGATTACATCCTAGTAAAACAAAGATTCAGGAACAGCATAAAGACAGCCAAGACATTACCAGGAGCTGACATTGATTCAGATCACAGCCTTCTAAGTTGAAGTAAGTAAAAAGCTCAAATAAATAAGAAAAACGAGAAGAGAAAGACAGACTTGGGACCTAGAAAAACTGAAAGAAAGGCAGGATGTGGTCAACATGAAGGTTGAAGATAGCCTAAGGAATTTGGAAAACAAACCAAAGACCGTGGATATAGAATGGGAAGAAATTAAAACCAGTATCAAAGATACCTTGGATAAAGAGATTGGAAAACAAGAGAATAAAATCAGAAAACCTTGGATCACTAAGGAAATGCTGGAAAAAATGGATGAGAGACGAAAATGGAAAATCGTTAACAGTGAAGAAGGTAGAGCCAACAATAGAAGTATAAACAATGAGTTGAGAAGGGTAACAGATAAAGCTAGAGAAAATTGGATAAAAGAAAAATGTGATGAAATACAACAAACGGAGAAATTAGGACGGTACGATATGATGTATGAGGAAAGCCATTAGAACAAGTTTCAGACTATAAATACCTCGGAAGCATCATAACAAGAGAAATGTACGGATGAGATCTGGACTAGAATAGAAAAAGCAAAAGCGGCTTTCAGAAGAAAGAAACACCTACTTATGGGGAATATAAGGGAATATATCCGCAAGAAGTTCATAAAATGCTATGTATGGAGTACAGCTTTGTACGGGGCAGAAACATGGACGCTAAGGAAAAATGACGTCAAATACTTGGAAAGCTTTGAAATGTGGACTTGGAGGAGAGAATGCTGAAGATAAAATGGACAGATAAAATGAGAAACGATGAAGTGCTACGAAGAGTAGGAGAGAAGCGAATGATTATACAGACTATTAGAAAGAGGAAGGCAAACTGGGTTGGACATTTCCTGCGGAGAGAGTATGATTAAAGACGTGTTAGAAGGAAAACTAGATGGAAAAAGGGAAAGAGGTAGGAAAAGGTTTCAGCTGATAGACGATTTGAAAGGGAAAGAGAGTTATCATGATATGAAGAGGACAGCAGAAAATAGGAATATATGGAGAACCAGGTTGAACCGTGAATACTCACGGACCTGTCTACGGACAGACTACCTATAATGATATATATATATATAGTAATATCCTCTTTAACGCTGTCCTGTATAACGATGATTCGTTATAACGCTCTTTGTTCTCGGACCAATTTTTACTTTCTCCATACGTTTTTGTGGGCGCTCTAACTCAAGAACTAATTACCGGATCATCATGAAATTTCATATTTAACAATTTTAAGTATTACGCTAAGGAAAAAAATTACAAGGCATTTGATTTGATTTTATTGCACATTTTTGGTATGTAGCAGAAATGTTTCAGTCAAAATAACTGAAAGCAGCCACCGAAATCATCAAATGAGCCACAACAGAAACACCACGTTCTCATGCTGCAGAGTAACGTGTGGTTTTGTTTAGATATCTCAAGAAATTGGGCACTTATTGATGGTATTGGGCGCTGATTATAAGGGAAGAGTGTGGAATCTGTTCCAGTGTGAGAAAATGGCAAAAAAGCTGCGACAGTTATTATTTTGTAGGATTTCTGGCATGTCGCCGATCTGCTACATTGTGCGTTTAAGGATTGATTATTTACAGTACAGTTTTAGCGTATTGGAGAGAAGAGTGGCTATACTAATATTTTGAAAATTGGTAATTAATGACGATTTTGGGAACGCATCTCCAAAAGTACTATACTAAAATGACCTCGCATAACGCTGATTCAGTTAGCGCTCTCGTTTTCAGGAACGCATCCCAAGCATTAAACGGGGTACTGTATATGTACTGTATATGTATACCAGTAGTTGTCTTTCCATGGCAGTTGAAGGACTCCAACCCTAAAAGCTTCCGTTTTTGTGTGTTGTTTTTTTTGTTACTTCAACATTCCCAACGGCTCTCTAAACTTGGGTGTCAAACAGTTCCACAGAGAAGCATTGAGTTCACCTCCAAATAATTGAAATCCATGGATTAAGAGCTTCATAGTCTCTGTAATAAATATAACTGATGCATTGGAATTTTTCTCGATAAATTTATTCTTTCAAATTCGGATTTGGCTGAATGCGCTTCGAAACATATTTTCTTCCCCACCCCTTCTGCCACTTCATCGATATTCCGTTCCAAACCCCTACATCCGACCCTCTTCATTTCCCGTCGAGTACCAAATCTGAGATCGATGCATTTACGCATGTGCGTCGGGTGTTGAATTGCGGAGGGTTGTAGTATTTTGGGTGTGGGTTCGTGGGTACAGGGAGCAGGAGTAGTGGGTTTTGGTAGGGTGAAGTAGGAGAGGGTGGAATGGGAAGTTGGGTGAATGTTCATATATTCCGCCGAGCCCATATCCGCTGAATATATGCGTTCCATAGCTTCGGTGCTTTTAATGATCCCTAGAGAGCTTTATAGTTGGTCTGACATGTATCTATGGCAACCTCTTCCCTCTTTCTCCTCCTTCCCCATAGTATAGTTTTTCACTTCGATCCGAGCGTACTCTCTCTTTGCGTTAGTGCAGAACCTCTCTCTCCCTTTCTCCCCTTACTCTCTCCCTCTTCCCTTTCTCATTTTTCTCTCCTTTTCCGCCCCCCCCCATATCTCCTCTATCTCTCTCTCTTCTCGTCCGTTTCCCCCTCCCTCATTCTCTCTCACCCTTTCTATCGGCTGCTCTTTTCTCCCCCTTCCCCAACTTTCCTCATATTTCTCCTCCATTCTCTCCGCCATCCCCTACTCATCTACATCTCTCTCCTATTCCCCTTCTTTCTTCTCCCCTCTCTCTCTCCCTCCTCTTTCTCCCCTGCCTCCATCCGCTCCTCTGCCTTTCTCTCCTCTCTCCACTCTCTCTCCCCCCTCTCTCTCTCCTCTCTCTCCCACTCTCTCTTCCCCCCTCTCTCTCTCTCCCTCCTCTCTCTCTCTCCTCCCTCTCTCTCCCCTATCTCTCTCCCCCCTATCTCTCTCCCCCCTATCTCTCTCTCTCCTCTACCTCTCCCCTCTCTCCTCTATCTCTCCTCTCTCTCTCCTCTCTCTCTCCCCTCTCTCTCCCCTCTCTCTCTATCTCTCTCCCCTATCTCTCTCCCCCTCCTCTACCTCTCCCCTCTCTCCTCGACCTCTCTCCTCTATCTCTCCTCTATCTCTCCTCTCTCTCTCCTCTCTCTCTCCTCTCTCTCTCCCCTCTCTCTCCCCTCTCTCTCTATCTCTCTCCCCTATCTCTCTCCCCTATCTCTCTCCCCTATCTCTCTCCCCCTCTCTCCCCTTTCTCTCTCCCCCCTCTATCTCCCCTCTATCTCCCCCTCTCCCCTACTCTCCCCTCTCTCTCCCTCTCACACCCTCTTTCTTTCGACTCCATTTCTCTCTCCCCTAGCCTCTTTCGTGTTCTATTTCTCTCTCCCGTACAGTTTCTTTCCCTCCTGACCCTCTTCCTCTCTCACTCCCTCCATTTCGTCCTTTCCCTCCCCTTTGTCTCTCTCCGCTCCCTCCCCTTTCTCTTTCCCCTTTCGCTCTCACCTCACCAATGCTCTCCTCCCCTTCTCGGACACACCAGCCGGTTTCGCTCGCACACTCGACTCGTCGCACTCTGTACCCTAAAGGGGGATACAACTAAATCAGCTCAAACCTAAATCCTTTATAAAACGCTCTGCTGGACCGTTTGACCAAGTGAGGCTCCGCGTGTGACCGAAGGCTAAATAACTGAATTGGTCAATTCGTCCTGGTTTTCTTTTTGTTTTTCGTTTCGGGAAACAGAGCCTAAATGCGGTCAAGTTATACGTTAAAATCAGCGGTCAGATTTATTCGGGTGCTCGGTTGAGAAACGTAGGCGTTAATAGATTCGTATATGGTTGTTTTTTTAATTCCGAGACGAGACGAAATTGTCTCAAATATTGTTTTTTAATCGAGAATTAATTGAATCGATGCATCGGGTTGAAGACGTTAAGATTTATTTTTAAAAATATTCAGTATTTTTAAATAGTACATGATCACCATCTGATGTGGATCTTGAATATGTCTCGTGCCGTGTTATATCATAGTAGGATGAATTTACGCTTTTTAATAAAGCTATTTTTTAATTCGTTTGTTCTATATATTTTACTTATATATTTTCATCATCACGTTGAACGTTGTGCTTATTCCGTGTAATCTCTATACTTTTTCGTGATTTTTGGCCATGCGATGTTGAGGTATCGCTTTGCTATGTTTGCGTCTTAAATTTAAAGCGTTTCGTCATTGGTGTATATTTTATTGCTCCAAGCGAAAGACGCGGAATCATGCTAAACATGCTAACAGGTTATGTAAACCTGGAATCCTGTTCGTGGCATTGTTGTTTGTAATTTCCGAATTAACGCAGCATCACTGCCCTTCGCCGCTGAGCCGTTCTCATTATGCCTGCCCGTGCATTTATGCGTTTGAGAGAGAGAGAGAATTTCGTCATAATCAATCACCAGAATTTCTCGCGTCTCGTCCACGCACTGTGTGTTTTCCGAAATCCGCCCGAAAACGACTTTTACGATATGCATTCCATTACTTTATCCTCGGATCGCGAATACGTTCGGATAGCCGCGAAAAAAATCTCCGAAATAATCATTATCTTTTAGTAATCGGAAAACGTTCGTCCGCAATATGTTTGGATATTTTATTTAATTTAACTTCACGGTGTCTACCAATTGCGAGCCCTGAACCCCATCTATTCCTGTAAATAGTTAACTTGCATCGTTTGGTCACTGCGGAACCGATGTCACGAACAGAATAATTCATCCCGCAATCTATATCAGCGATAAATTAATATCGCCCGCGCTTAATTTACAACTCACGCTTCTGTTTTTTTTCAAATCCTTTTTAATTTCGTATCCAAAATTAAGGGTGTTCTAGAATAGCGCGATAAAAAAATACAGCGTATGATCCTCGCGTTTTTTTTTCAATTGCCTCCGTTTGTCGTCGCAGAAATTACGCGATGCTAAATTAAAACGAGATACATTTCTTTTCGTCCTTTTTTAACCCAGATAAATTGAGTGTTCAAAAAAACAAAGGTTAGCGCTTTTTTCCCTCCGCATTCGTTTCATTTTTCGCGAAATAGAAAATAATTTCGGTCAAGAATCTGTCAGGGTCTTTTTTTATCTTTTGAATGTGACGTAGAAATAATTAAATGAGATATTAGCCGCGCGGCGGGGGCCCTTTGGCGTGCCGCATGTGGCCGGCGAGTCGCGGTTTCGTATATCCTTCCAGTAAATGGGTGCTCTGGGCATTAACTCCTTCGGCCCTTATAAATCTGGATAACTGAATGAGACAGTTTTATACGGTATTATTTTGATTAATGAAACTTTTAATGTTTTCGCAACTACCGGGTCATTATTATTTTTTTACGGTTCTTTAACCTTTTTTATTTGTATTATCGGTTTGCAGTATTAAAGGGCGATGAAACTTTTGGTGGCTGATATAATTTTGATGGCTTTAGTAGTAGTATATCCGGGAAAATCATCGGTAGTTAGGTTATCACCGCGCATAAAGTGGAACTTTTTTGCGAATTTATCGATAATCATTCATTTGCAGCTCGAAAGAGAACCATCGAGCTCGTTGTATTAACGGGAATTATTTAATGGACATGGTTCATCAGTTCATTGATGACGACTTTGAAGATTATTGCATGGTAATTATTTATCCCTTAGTTCAACAATAATTTGATAAATAGATACTTGAAAATGTACTTCTGTTAAAAATAGCCCGAAATAAAGCTTAGAAAATCGCCGTAACCTAAATTGCACAACCTCTCATATTGCTACGCTTTTAGTCCATTCGTTAATGTCACTAGTTACATATAAACCGGAATATCTCGGCGTAGCTGGGTACAAATTACGTTAAATGTTGCTGGGCGCTATGTAAAGGATGGCCCAGGTTGTATCTTTTACAGTGAATAATCAATATTTTATTTGTCTGATTTTTTGTATTTTCGCCTCCTTATAACCAGTTGGGACTTGTCACCCTGTAGTTACATTTTGATACGTATAGCTTATTTGGTAATGTTCATGGCATCAAGCTTTATCGCAGTATGACTTCTAATCAAAATTCTTAAGCCGTTTTTGAGTAAATGAACATAAGATAGAGATTCAAAATATTATAGTAATAATTTTAACATTTGTTGCCTTGTAATCCTAAATTTTTTTAAACAAGTAAATAAAATATTGAAACTATTTCGTGACTATTACACGACCCTCTTACAAAAATTTCGCTCTCCTCCGGGAGGTCACAACCTCCAGGTTGGGAAGCGCTGGTTTAACCCATAGAGCCGCGTGCAGACCACAGAATGTAGTCAGACGTAAGCACTTTCGGACCTGCATATTCGTCAAAATCTCGAATTCGATTTTTTTCACGTTCGCGATACTTTCTCTGCGCGCTACGCAACCACGCTCCCGTCGCGTGTGCAGCGGAATTTAAAGCGCGTCGACTCGCGTGATCGATATGGAACTTCGATTGTTGCGCGTGTTGCGTTTCAACCGCGCGGGCGCTGCTGCGTCTGCACAATTCATCCCTGTTCTGCTAATCCCGCCGCCGCCGACGCCATCTCCCTTTCCCGCTCCCCTCTCCGTCTCCTCCTCGTCTTAATCCGCTCCTACATATTTTAACTCTCCATCTCGACGCCATCGCAACTCCATACCTATCCGCCGCGGTTGTCTCCGCTTCTCTCCCATTGAACATTCCTCCCCCCCCCACCTCCCCACATGAAAAAATACCCTTGGCATTACCCTCGCTACATCGCTCCGAATTACATCGGATGCTCCCTTTCTTTGTCCCTCTCGCTTTCTTTTCAGCCTCCACTCGCCGGCAGTCCTCTCCGATTTTTTCCCAGGTCGTGGCGAAAAAAAGGATAGTGCTGTTGTCTTTTTTTCCATCTTTTTTTTTGACGGGACGCGGTAGGGAGGAGACTTGTCAAAAATTTTCAAAGCACTCACGGCGTTCGGGAAGTTTGTTTCTGCCACTTGAAAATTTTTCGACAGCGCGTGTTATTATCGGTATGGCGTCCATTTATATCGTGGTGTTTCAGCAATGGATATTGATACCGATTGCT
Source organism: Tanypteryx hageni (assembly GCA_028673005.1). Taxonomy (NCBI): domain Eukaryota; kingdom Metazoa; phylum Arthropoda; class Insecta; order Odonata; family Petaluridae; genus Tanypteryx; species Tanypteryx hageni. The sequence goes on from CM054115.1 coordinate 135,219,783, forward strand.
GTGTCAAGTGTCGACTTAATTAAAAAAAAATAACTTTTCAAAACTCGCGGTGTCATGTGGAGTTGGTCCTCTTCATATCAAATGTCTGTAGTTGCAAATATCGACGAGTCAAAATATGATTTTTCCCCGTCCCATTTGTGTCCACACGTTAAATCGAATCCCATATTGCGATTTTCGATTAATCGAATCTTTTTCACTCTTCCTTTGAGTTTGGAGCTACTGGGATTCTATCTCATGTGCGCTTGAATTCATTGGGTAGTAATAATTTATAGAAAAGCGCCATAAATTGGAATTATTAGAAGAATACTATATCCAATGCAGCGTTCATAATATCCCGCTACTGTGTCCTTCTCTGGAAACGTAACGAGTGTGTCATTTTCATTAAGCGTAAACCAGTGAGCTAATATTTTAAAGTAAGAACCAATTTTCATTTGTAATAGTTGAAGGTTTTTCTTGAATGCAAATAAGTATCCGTCCATGATAATTCACGTTTTTAGTGCTTTTTGTCATTGCTGAAAAGCACTATTATCTTCGTGATGTCCGTCCGTCCATACCGATTTAAACCAAATTTTGTACATAGAATATCCACATAAATTAATGACGAAAATGGCAGATTTGAACCGGATCGACTCAGCAGGGGTGCCACAATTGCAAAGTTTAACTTTTCGGTAATTGTGAATTTGCAAGGAATTGACAACCGATTTCAGCGAAAGATTGTATAATGGATGTGTGTAACATAGAAAAACAACATCAATATGTTTAATGTAGGCATGGAAAACAGAGCTGTCACAATAAAAGTAATAAAACATTTCTTTTTACACGTATTTGTGTTAAATTGTTCACATCAATTTTAACCAAACGTAATACTTATAATATCCACATATATATAAAACCATATTAATATATTTAACCCGAATCAGCCAAACAGAGGTGCCACAATTACAAATTAAACTCATTCGGTAATTAAGGATTTGGAATGAATTGGCTAAACGGATTTCAATTAAATTTTGTATATAATATTTGTACAAAATGCTGTAATGAAATCAATATGTTTAAAGCAGAGATAAAGAGCAAGTCTACCACAGTAAAAAGTTCAATAATATTTATTTTACGCGTATTTCTAGAGAAATGACCCAATGGATTTTAACCAACTCTTCATATAAATAAATAACCAAATTATCATATTTCAACCGGGTCGACTAAACAGGACTACCACAATATCATGGTTAGAATTTTTCTGTAACTATGAATTTGGAAGGTATTGGCTGAACGGATATCAAAGAAATTTCGTTTCGTTTGAAGGGCGAGTATAGAAAGGGAAAACGAGATGAGTATGTTTAGAACGGATAAAAAATGCAGGGCTACCACAATATAAGGAAAAATAATTTTCTGATTTATAAGCAAATACATTAGTACATATACGATCATACTACGGCGAATTCGACGAAAAGCACTTCTGTACCACGGGAAACCCTCGTACACTCCTACTTGTTTTTCGATATCTTCCAAGTTCTAATAGTTTTAAGTGTCTCTTTATCCTGCTAAATTTCATCCGCTGTTTTTCCCGAGACATAAAAGTCGAATGAATCTTTTCAATTTTTCGCCGAGCGGAAGTTTATGCAAAAAAAACCAACGTATTCCTACATTTTCATTATGGCATTTTCTCCTACATATTTCGGATTAGCGCCCTGAATTTTCACGATAAACTTTGCAGGATAGAATATTATCGCGCGTTTATGTCATCTTTCAGATATTTTTTCAATAAATCATCGAAAGCGTCAAAATTTAAATTTTCCGATGAGCCTGCTGCATTTTCAGTGATCGCAAAACAGTATAGTTAACCTCTACAATATTAACCTGAGTGCATTAAGCGTAATTTTTCTCGTTACGTACGTAATTTCTGAGATGAAAATCCAAAAGATAAATAATTTTTTCGCCCCGACGGTGCAAAAAAGTACAAACGAGCTGGATTAACTCTTTCTGGGATAATGAGAAAGTTCGCGAAACTAGCGCAGAGGATAGTTTAGCGGATAGTTAGAGCGAAAAGGGCCCAAAAGAACTTCGCTACACACTTGTGAATGATTAAAACCTAAGAGCTCTTCTTCTCCGACTAATAAACCACTCAAATGGAGAGAGAGAAAGAGAGAGAGCGATAGACATGCAATTACCCCTTCGTAATGCCCCTTTCACACATTCTCTTTTCGGCCTCCTCCGCCGAGTAACAGCTGGCATAGCCCCGCTCGGAATGATCAACTCCCTTGTCCCGCATCTCTATGTCGCTCGATGCCGCACCATATCGATTCGCTCTGGGACCTCAGATGGAAAAAAAGGACGCGCCCCGTATCTCGATGAATGCCGAACGAGTAGAAAAAAATATTTAAAAACAAAAGCGCGAGGATGTTTAATGACTACCTTGAATTTTGATCCGCCTCCATAGGTGGGAGTGTATCACTTCTCTTTATAAAAGGACACGACGTACGCGCCGTGCAGCTTTCCTCCCGACAAAGGTGGTTCCAGCTTCTGATATATGAAATATACAGTGACTGGGTAACGTAGACCGGTAGAAGAAGAGTTACGCTCGGTGTCAAAGGCTGCGAAAAGTTCGGAGGAATGTTCTGTTCTCTTGGAATGGGGCGCGATGCGGTAGTTCGATCTCTGCTCGCTTTTATTTTAAAGTGTGTTGGCCCGTTCTCGGCTTTAAAAAGGAGTTAAAACGCGAAGAACTACGATATGTATTGGGGATGTGTAGTGAAATATTTTTCACCCCTTGAAAGTAACAAAAGCGAAGCGTGTTCGTTTCCTCTTGGGTGGTGGATCAAAGGCCTCTCTCCATCCCTACGTGCGTCTAGGTTTTATTTCTATCCATCCCATTCGCTGCTGCTATGATATGCGTGATTTAGCATACGCTGTGGAAAATTCCGGTCTAAATATAAGTATATCGGATTAAAAGGGCATCAAACACGACTAATAGCAAAACAGTCGTCCTTCCTCAGTGTTGCTAATGGCTCAAATGGAGGTTGTTAACAGGTACGCAGCAACCGGATATCCTGTAATCGATTTGCTTAATTTTTATGCTTTACGTTGGTGGCGAGCGTTGCACAATCCACAGAGCTCAACCTGTTTAGCAACTAAGCGTGTATTTTTTATTTATATACTAGATAATTACCCGGGCTTTGCCCCGGATTTACAGTTTCGAATTTTTCATGCTCATTTCAATCTTTAATATTTTCATTCAAACTCAAGGTACTCTCAAGATAAGTGATCAACATTTCCCATTCATTTGCTCGAACAAATTAAATATAGTTTCAAGTATGATATTTTGCTAAGAATATTTCAAATAAGTTGTGTAATTTTACAAGAAATTAAGACGGGCTAGTCAGCGTATGATTTCTATGGAATCCCCCTCCCCGAAAATTCAAAATTCTGACCGAGGTGCACATCCTCGTGGTATTTTTAGTATGTGTACCAAGTTTTAAGTCTCCAAGTTTCTTGGTTTTCGTGAAATGCTGTAGGGTATTATTTGTATGGCACCTCCCTCCCCCTTCCCTCCAAGATATCAAAATTCTGGCACAGAAGTGCACATCTTCGACGTCCCTTTAGTATGTGTATCAAGCTTGAAGTCTCTAGGTTTCTTGGTTCGGCATTGATATTGGTGGAATCAAAATCGGTCAATTGGTTGCTGACATATCTTTTAAAAAAACGAAATTTGGATGGACGGTTTCATGGTGACACCTCGACACCATTAAATTTGGACGGGCCCTTGGGCCCTTTCAATACGATCCTTGACCCCGTGGTCCGATTTTATCTGTTTTAGGCCCGAAAATTGTTCTTATAAAAATATCGATATTGGTGGAGGATTCATCAAAATCGGTCAATTGGTTACTGAGATATCTTGAATAAATAAACAGAAATTTGGTCCGACCGTTTCATAGGGACCCCTCTGGTCCCGTGTGCCGATTTAAATTATTTTGGGAACTGCAACTCTTTGCCCGTCTTCGGCACGGAAATGTCTCATCAAAACATTGATATTGGTGGAGAATTCATTAAAATCGGTCAAATGGTTGCTGCGATATCTTAAAAAACCGAAATCTGGATCGACCGTTACATGAGGAACCCTCGTGCCCCCGTGGGCCTATTTGAATTATTTTTGGCACTGTAACTCTCATTAACCTGAAGCTGCTGCCGAATTTTAAAGCTCCTACCTTTATTTTCTGATGAATTAGGACTGCCACAGACACACCTTTTATTATTATGGATATTTTAATACATCAAAGTTTCAGGGAAAAGGTTTTATTCGTAAAATAAGGTTACTCTACGTATGGTATTTCAACTCCATTCAGCCACTACGAATGTAATAGTTTGTATATGTTATGCGTATTTAAGATTTTAATTCCATTTTCTATAGATTATCTGCTAACATATTTATTATCGGCTTTAAATCAATTTGAATCATTTGACCTGGAACGATCCTCCCGTTCATCCTTACTACTGCTGTGATTTTTCGGAAATATGTCATCTTCAATCCCTCCTTAACTTCAAATGTGTTTAATGCCGCACGTTCAAGTTGTACTTGAAAACAAAGCGATTTCTTTACCCGTAACCATGTACTACATTTTGTCGACTCGGATTGAATATACCGATTGGTACTGTGCGATATTTTTTCGTTACGCGCCAAACTGCTTGCTGAGTAATTTTATGTAGATGATAAATTGTATTTGTATACTGAGTATCCATCCGACTCTTCCTGAGACTACAATTCGGCGTTCTTTTTTCTCAGCAAAAGGAATTCCTCGCTTATTTTGTCAATATCTCAACGTCGTTTCACATCTGTTTCATTCCTCCCGTAGTCTTCTCTTAAACCTTCTTAACCCCTTTCGCATAACTCCATACAGACCCTTAAAAAGGTAAAAAAACGATTCCATATCTCCCTGCTATCCCTACCATCCGTATAGTTTTACGCAGGAACATATTGATATGGAAAAAGTATCGGCCCGTAACCCTTTCATATGAACCTATAGATTTCTTCAATTTTTCATTCTACCTACGCGTAACCTTTTTTTACGTCCCTTTTTATGTCTTCTTTCCAATATATCCAATGGATAGGGAGAGACAGAGAGAGAGAGAGGTGAAATTCGATGGCTTTTGCAGCAAGAGGAAACTTATATTGGTTCTGTATTATACTTAATGTCTTGTACGACTGTATTGGATGAGGGAAATACTTTTTTTTTTAAATGCTCCAGTCCGTGTGTTTATTGCTCAAGATGCGTGTTCGCGATTTAGTATCGCTGCGGAGAGTAATTTATTCTCGCCAGGCTCGTCGGTTCGACGGTAAAAATGTTCCGTTTCGAAGGAGAGAGAGAAAAAAAGGTCGGAGCAATGAAATTTTCGCGGATGAACGGGTTCCAATTTCGAATTTCACGTGCGGGAAATATATGCTGTATTTGTCGAACGTTCCGAATCGCACCATTACGGAGCGATGGCGGAATTAAATACGCACTGCGCACTTGATGGATGTTCGCATAAAATTCCATGCCGACCCAAATATCAGAAGATATTTCAACCCCTTTTCCAGTGGTAGTCACTTCAATTGTCTCGAGAAAACGCAATTTCCTTCGACAATACCTTTAATACGACCGCCATATGTCTTTCGGAATGCATATTTCGCGTCAATTAGCTCCCTCGCTCACATCGTCGCTTTTAATTCGCGTTTCTCGAGTAAATGTCGTCGCTCGTTCAATATTTTTTTACTTGATAATGTACACCCGGTACTCCTATAACGCGAGGGATGGGTTCTGAAAATATCGTGTAATGTGAATCCGTGTTATGTGAACCTAGCTTGCCTAGGTTGCGTCCCATACCCCTTCAGGCACCCTCCTTCGGACCCAAAATTCCCAAACCTCTCTCTGATGCCCATATATTTACAAATGGAGTGCCTTTGTCGATTAGCTAAGCTTGTAAGCGAGGCGCCCTGGTTCTCTAAAAATCTTTCCTCTGTCTCGAATCTCAAATTCCAAGTCCGACCAAACCGCGTAAATTCGAACCATAATCCGCATTGTAGCGAATCCGTGCCGAAAGAACCCGTGTTATAGGAGGTCCAGGTTACGGAGTTGGTATGTGCTGTGAAAGAGGAGAAAATTCGACTCGGCTATTTTGAGTAGTCCGAAAGTGTTTTTTTTGCAATTCCGTCTGCCCGCCGTCTGTTCACGGCTCTAGGAGGTAAACGGTTCGATAGAATCTAAATAAATCTCGTATTTAGGTATGAAGTGTCAGCAGGAATAGAAGTGTGTTACACCGATTATATATAATCCGCGTCGCGGAACGTTTCGACTCATCAAGAGCCCGATTTTATTCGAAATTGCCTCGCCGAAAGTTCGGAGAAAAACGTCTGCGCCGTAATTTTCTGGAATGGTAGCCCAAACTGCGTTTTACGGAGTAAATTCGCGGCGATTGAATTATTCGGTCGGATCGAGACGCGGGGAATATTCCATTCGTTTCAAAATGGCGGCCGTCCTTTCTTTTTGGAACATAAATTTTAAGATCATCCAGTCCGTTGAAAAGGCCGCAGTGGGAGATTAAAAGTACTTGGAAAATTTTGTCTCGTTAAATTCATGGCCGTTTTGCAGTCGAGCGTCGGCGAAATTTGTGGGCGAACGGGGAAAAATAAATTTCTCCTCCCTCGATTCCCTCCATAATTTTATTTTTGTTGTTGTTTTAATCGGTATCCAAAGCATTGGTCTTTACATCGTTTTCCATCGGAATATATCAGAAATCGTCACGGTATTTTTATAATTATTCGCACTGATCGGCTGAATTCTTATGACTGCGTAATTGCTCATTAGACGGTTTAGACTTTCTGCAAGTATGTGATTCGATAGAGAACTATCGAGCTAGTCCTATGGCTGAAATCAAATTGACAAAATAGGTATCTCCAAATAGCCATAAAAAGGTTGGAAAAATCATATGCGCATTTCGGCCACAAAAAGCCGTCATCCGTCGTGATTCACTGTTTGTTCTAAAACTTTTTATGATAATTGGAGAAGTACAGTTTACCTGTATATATATATATATATATATATATATATATATATATATATATATATATATATATATATATATATATTTCGATAAATAAATTCGCAGTTTTAGCGTACTTTATCTGTCTCGTTCTTTTAAAAAGATTTTGAACGTGATTATATCTACATGTCTCTCCGATAGTCATAACTACAACAAATAATAATTATTTACACACACACACGCTATACGTTGTTGTTTCGCAAGAAAACGAATCTTGATGCTTCTATACACAGTAAAATCCCGTCTTTATACAGTGAATCGAGACCATATTATTCCGTTACAAATTTTCCGGAAAACCAAAACTGTCATTTAGCCTCATTTCATGAAAAATTGCACAGAAAGTTCGTGTTCTTCATTCTGTATACAGGGGAGCTATTTAAACGAATTTCGCTTTCTTATCGGTACAAGGGGAAGATTTCACGGAACGGAATTTAGGCCTTCTTCATACCGTAATGTCTCACTAAATTTTACCGACATTTACGTTTCAAAAAAAAATATTTCGAAAAAAAATTGAAATTTTTCGCTGTATTTTTTCGCGCGTATAAACCGAGATACGTTTTAAAAGATGTCCGCCCGGGAATAAAACAAAAGGGAATCTTCCCGGCTCCAACAAGAGGTCAAGCCGGATACGGACGTTAATCAAGCACCTTCGGTACAGGTTTACCTTAGGGACTTCCCCTTCTTTCCCCTCTCCTCTCCCCTTTCCTTCCATTCCTTCTCCTCCCATCCCATCCTTTTCTCCTCTTCCCCTACTTCCCTCTCACCTCCCCCTTCCTTCCCCCTCACCTCCCTCTCACCTCCCCCTTCCTTTCCCCTCACCTCTCCCTTCCTACCCCCTCTTTTCCCCTCCCTTCCACATCTTTCCCCCTCCCTTCCCATCTTCCCCCCTCCCCTTCATCCCTTCTCCCCTTCATCCCTTCTCCCCTTCATCCCCTCTCTTCCCCTTCCTTTCCCCTCTCCCCTCCCCTTCCTTTCCCCTCTCCCCTCCCCTTCCTTTCCCCTCCCCTTCCTTTCCCCTCCCCTTCCTTTCCCCTCCCCTTCCTTTCCCCTCCCCCCTCCTTTCCCCTCTCTCCTCCAGCCAGCTCTCTCTCCCTCAGGTCGTGGTGCGTTAATCCTTATGTCGAACCTTTAACCTCTGCCGGAGAAAATATTGCCAACCTCCTCGCCCTCCGCCTAATCTCTCCATCCATCCCATTGGTCGAATCCTACAAGCCCACCCTATCACTCGTATCCTTCCCCGATACCCTCTTTCTCCCTCCCTTCCTTCCTGCCTCTATCCTTTCCTGCCTTCCGCGTCTTCGACCTTCGGATAAAAGTGGCCATGTTTCAAGCGAGTTTTACTCCGGTTCCTCCTACTTCACGAAAAAGGGGTGGGAAACCCTTTTTCCTTGCCCACCCCCTCCTCCTTCTTCCTCCGTTTCCGTTCTTAAGTCACCTCGCCCCTAACTTCGGCCGTGCGTGAGGGATGGCCTATTTTGTATAGAGATACTGCCCAAATCATTTTATCGACGGGGGAAATTTACGTTTTATACTTCGTAGCGGAGGTCCTTTAACGGTTAAGGGTTTTGCGTCAAATCCGACAAATTCTCCGGCGAATCGTTTATTTGATTTAGTGTAGATTTTATGCACGATGGGGCAGTTTTGCAGACGTATAGCCTATCCTTGGAACACTTTCCTATTAACGTTCTCATAGTTATCGTTTTATTGTCTCGAATTAATCGTGCCGTTGCTTAATAATTGCGTAGATAACCCAAAATCGAACGTATGGTTGGAACAGCGGTGGCCTCCGAGTTCTTGGGACCCCTTAGACCAGTGTTTCTCAACCGGTGCTCCGCAAGCCTTTTAAAAAATTAAAGTGAAAAGTCCAATTATTGGAAATATAAACTGTTTATTAGAACGAAGTGTAAAGACTTTTGCCTATCCCGTTACGATAGTCGTAGCACTGCTTTGATTATAAAATCTACTTGTTCTGCCTTTCTTTCCGAATATGTACTACGTTTTCTTACCCATCCCCCAACCTCCTCCAACTTTCTGCCTCCCCTTTCCTACTCTGCAATACCCTCCCTTCCCATCTTACTTTGTTTACTTAGAAACATATTCACTCCCTTTATTCCTCTCTCCAATTCACGGACCTTCTCCTTCCACATTGTATACATAAAAGAACATTTTATTGCCCGCCAACTAACCTCTCCTTCACCATTCCACCTCCTCTCTCTTACTCACCGATTCCCTTCTTCCCCCTAGGTGTAACATTTGCTATTGATTCTATATACTTGCATCTAATATCTGAATATTTCTCCAGCAAAGATATCGATTTTTCAAATTGTGTTTCGATTTGTACTGACGGTGCAGCAAATATGACAGGTGTACATGCAGGATTGATTGCAAAATTTAAAGAAGTAGTTCCAAAAATTCAAATTACACATTATATTATTCACCGAGAATTATTAACATGTAAAAAGTTAAGCTCAGAGTTAAATGAAGTGTTAGAAATATCCATCAAAACAGTAATTTTTATAAAATCCAGTGCACTTAACTGCCGATTGTTTGGAATACTATGCGATGAAATGGGGTCTGCACATTCCACACTATTATTGCATGCAGAAGTTCGCTGGCTGTCCAAAGGTCGAGTGTTAAAAAGGTTGTTTGAACTTAGGAAGAATGTAGTGTGTTTTCTGTCTGAGAAAAATTCAGATCTTGTGAAGTACTACAAGGATATTAATTGGTACTTGAAACTTTGTTATCTTGCAGACATATTTCAGAATTTGAATGAATTAAATTTATCACTACAAGGATCATTGAAAAATGTTTTTCACATGTATAGTAAAATAGAATGGTTTAAAAAGAAATTAAAGTTATGCGTTAACAGAGCCAAAGACAACTACTTTGATATGTTTTCTGGATTAACAGAGCTTTTGAATGAAGTTAAAGATAGAAACAATGAAGAATTTAATTTTGCAGAACTTCAATTGATCATTGTTAATCACTTGGATACACTTAGTGATGAATTTGATAAATATTTTCCTTTAAACAAAGATCCAAGAGTAGGTTCTTTGTGGGTATTAGATCCATTTAATGATAATCAAGGAAATAACTCATCACTAGAAGAAGAAGAAGAGTTACTAGCTGATCTTTCCTCAGACTGCGCATTAAAAATTTTAAAGAAGGATTTTCCTCTTGAAACTTTTTGGATTAAAGCTTTCACTGAATTTCCACAGCTAAATGAAAAAGCGCTGAAAGTCCTTCTTCCTTTTTCATCGACTTTTCTATATGAAAGTGGTTTTTCTGTAGTTACTGAAACAAAAAGCAAGCTGAGAAATCGTTTGGACATCACTTCAACATTAAGACTATCTCTATCCAAACTTAGCCCAAGGATAGATGTACTCTGTTCGAACATGCAGGCCCAAATATATAATTCTACCTAGTTTATAATACTAAGTTTGTAGTATTTTCTGTCTTTATAATTAAAGGAGTTGCTAAAATGTTTTATTTGTTTTATGTAATAATTTAATTACGGTACTAGCTATCAAGCCACTCTGGCTTTTATATACCATAGGTTTCTGTGCTGAGGAATACATTTTTCCATAATTTATTTACAGGTATTTACAGTAAGAACTTATTTATTTCATTTTGTGGATCGTTTTCATGACAATGTAATATTCATGTACTGTAAAATGTAAAAAAGTACATGCATATATACAGTGCCTTACTTAATTACAGCAACAATTCAGATACCCTTGACTACAAAATATTTTGTCTAAAATTTAGCCAAAATTTCTTTTTAATAATAAATTTACGGAACGATTCTACGCGTATTCGAAAATCAATGGCCGGAAAATGAATCTCCATTCTTTCAGGCGTCGTTTGGTTTAAGTGCCTCATTCATAAAGAGAGTCTAAGTGATTTTAAAATGCGAATGAAAAATATGCTGTATCGCATTTGCTTTCATTTAATTTTATGTCAACCCATAGGGAGAGGGGAGGGTTTTGATTTTATATAATAGAAGGATTTGGTCTGGTGCTCCTCCTAAATTAGGAGATATCGTGGTGTGCTCCACGGTCTAATAAAGGTTGAGAAACACTGCCTTAGACTACATGCAAGTTGGGCATTTCAGATTTAAATTTAACTTTGCCCTATTCTTGAAGCTGATATGAATTTATATGAATTGTACTGTAGAAAAAGACGTAGAATTTGAGCCACTTCCTTGCTAATTTAGCCCATAATTATTTCTGCAAAGTTTTGCGAACCTCTCACGTGTGAGGCTCGGGGCAGTTGCTTCATTTTCCCGTCTCGAAGGCCGCCACAGGTTGAATTGACTGCGTAAGTTAAAGCAAAATACTCACTATAACCGTATTTTTCCGTGGCACGAAAGTTATCGGATAATTTTCGGAAAATGTGCATATTTTACCCGCCCAAATGTGAACGGCGGATTCCAGTCGCACAGATCAATTCTACTCGTCACGTCTCGTTTTATTTTCAGCAATTAGTACGGACGAACAGAGAAAAAATAGCAAACGCCCCGCCGCCCTAAAGAAAAAAGACAACTGTTGGAATGGGAGACTTTCTAGAACGTTAAGATCGAATGGGACGTAGGGAAGAGTCTAATGCGGAAGGGAGGTTTTTAAGGGTTGGTATAGAAAGCATCTCGGGACTTCGGGATGGCTGGAAGTGGGGCAGCGGGGGCTTGGAAAGGTCTTCGGAGTGTGGGATGAAGAGGGAATCAGGTGCACGTAGAGAGGGTCACTTGCTCGTAAGGGCTTTGAGGGAAGTTGTTGGACAGAGGGGAGGAGAAAGAGGGGCTGGGGTGGGGGGATGTTGGAATGGATAGGGGAGGTGGAAGGCTAGAGAAGAGGATCGGAAGAGCAGAGGGGAAAGTGGAGTGCTGTACTTATAAATTCCTTACGTCCACTTTATGCCTACTTAAGATTAACAAGTTTGGGAATAAAGTGCTAATGGTTGCAAAAATTATTTAGGGAGGCATAAATAGCCATGGAACGATGAGGGGAGGAGCGCGTGTCATTCGAATGTGGGTGTTTGTGTGGTCTTTTTCGTCTTTGCGACTAGGCTACCGCCCAGAAAGACGGAAAGTTCTAGGAAAGAGGGGAGTTGGGGGGGAGACGTTGCAACCGCGTGATGTAGAAGTCCGTTGCCTGGGAAACTGAAGGTACAAATGGCTCCGTTGATTATTCTGTGGCCCAGAAGCAAGTAAGAAAATCGATGTCATCTTCACCTCCGCTCGAAAGGAATTCCGCGCCATTTATTTCTTTAAAATAATATCTTGTAGAAGCAAAAACATTTTGAGTTGGGGTTGACATTTTAGTGCACATTCGTTGGCTATGTAGATATTGGAGTGATTTCAAGACACCAAAATATTCATTGGCGGTTATAAAGCCATCCCGGTTTAATAAATTTTCGTTGTTAGGAATGGTAATTGAGAAATCGTTCCGGTAATTACGCTAAGTTTGACCTTCAACACTTCGTGCAGCTCCATTAAACTTACTGAATGTTGCGAAAGTAATGTAAAACCTAGGTACATCTTATAAAATTCATTTCAGTAAAATATACGACGATTATGAGCATACTGTTCACTCAAACGGTTCATGGCTATAGCAGTTAACCCAAAAGCTTAACGGCTATGTTGTTAATATTGTAATCGTTTCATTTATCAGTCACCTTTTTAGAAAATTTGCTTACATCGATATGCTGGGTATGTTAGCCTTTGAAGCGCAACAGCGATCTCATATCCGCCACACAGTCATCCTATATTCTCTCGTTGATATCAACGGAAGTGAGTCTCATTTGTTCGCGACGAAACGCGTAAATTAAGTTGATGAAATGCCCCAGATCTTAAATTAATTCACCCGCTCGGCTGGGCGAGAAAAGCACGGACGCGAAAGGCTGAAAACGTTCGAATTACTTAAGACCACCCGCAACTACGTGGCGGTTTTGCTTCTTGAGCCCGCCCCCGAGGGAAAGAGCGATAGTGGCGCCGCGGACGTCAAGGAAGGGACGGAGATCGTAACGCGCGCTATCATGGAAGGGGGTTTCTATTCTCGTAATTAAAAGTTATGGCGTAGACTTCCGTTGCGAACCGCCTTGCGAGCGCCGTTTGCCCATGCCGTAACTCAAGTCTCCGCACATGGAGCACAGGTGAGATCGGGGACAGTGTCGTCTTTCCCCCCGCTTCCACCTCCTCCTCTTACTACGCCCTCTTTCTCCACGACTCTCTCGCCCCCCCCCCCCCTCTCTCTCTCTCGTAATGGCCCCATGAAGCCACCTCCTGCCTCTGATAGTTTACCTCCTTCCGCGGCAGTTTCGTCGCTGTAATATCTCTCTCTCTTTAAGGTTCTCCTTACCCTCGGCATCTTCTTTTTTACTTCCTTCCCGTCAGTAACCCCCTCTACCACAGTGTGAGACAAGAATATGCAACCCTGTTGCTCAGGACGGTGGTAATGTCGTTACGGTCCTCGGTACTTCTTTTTAAGCGTTGGCGAGTCGTGCCGAGTTTATATCTGAAAATTGCAATTTTTGGGCTACGGGTTTTCTCTATATTGTGGTTCAAACTCTTGACTTACGTCTTCAAGGATTATTTTCCGGTTTAAGTTATTTTTGTTCGTAGTATATAGTAGGCCCTCACCAACCGTGGTTGGAAAATCATAACGGGTTTTGCCGACCGCGGTATCGTCTTGATTATCCGCTGTTCCCCGCGCGGCCGTATCTGGTTGCCTAATTTTACTAATATTAAAATTTATGTATTATGATCACTCTCTTTAACCCCCAATTTCCCGTAAGCCCTGGCCCTCGCGGTCGTAACCCCTGCAGTTGACGAGGGACTACTCTACTAAATTTTTTCCATATCGACTCGCAAAGTCATTATTTAAATAAAGTTTAAAAGTTAATCTTTAGAGATCTACCTTCTAATTTAACGTGCAGAAAACATTTTAAGGCTTGTTTGCTTTTGAATTTGCGATCGCTTCTTTGCTGCAAAATCACGTCAACTTTTCAGAAGCAAAACATCAGTTGGTGTTGTTTCTTCCTGCTGTTCTATATGGCGTAGTGCTATCTCAAAGGCAGCTAGTTCTTCAGTATGAAGCACCCAGTCTTCTTTGATGTCATCTAGTTCACCTTCATTTCTGTTTTCGCTGTCTGCTTCGTTGTTCACCATCTCAATAATGGAATCGTCTTTAATTACGTACTGTTCATCTTGGTCACACCATTCTCTTAAGACATTGCCATCGGAATGTTCACAATTCTGGCAGTTGTTGGATCAGGCTGGTCAATTTCTCACACCCATTGTCTTCTGCCATCTCGTCTTGTACTTCAGCGTTCGTCAGCAGTTTTCTCCATGACTTGACTAGAGTTTCAGACGATAATTATGCTTACATAGTGTTCGTTTAACGCAATTTCGAATAACGCAACATCCTTCAGGAACGCATTCTTTACGATAATCGAGGTTTTACTGTATATTGGCTAATATTTTGCAATACTGCGTTATTTTTCATGTTTGTTGATTAAAATATAATTGTTTTCAATCATATTTACTTCTAGATAATTAATTTCTTTGTAAGGAACTTGGAAACCCAAATCGAAAGAAAATTTACAATCTCATATAGGTATCAAAATCGGCATCGCAAAAATTCACAGCAAATATTCCAGTTTAGTTTTCCTTCGGTATTTCAAGTATAAATCTAATTTACCATTCTCCCTTTTTAAACGAATACACTAAGCAGTCTGCAGAAGTATTTTTCGTCTCCTTTCAAATTTTATCTTCTCGTAAAAGTTACTATCACATACCCATTACATTTTTAAATTTTCAAACTAAACCTGTTGATTTACTGTTTTTCACCAAATTTAGACTACATAAGGGGACTTTGTACCTACCGATATGCAGCTATATGCCAGTCCCTTAATGTCTACAGAAGTACTCACCATATCAAGATAAAAGATTAAATTTGTGAGCTATAATTTTGAAAATTAATTTCATATTTCCGTTTAGCAGCAATTTACCGAAAAATATAGACTTTTTCGGAATAAACATTTGTTAAACCTTTGAAAAATCTGAAAATGTAGCTCATTACTTTAATCTTTTTATTACTCATCAAATATACTATGATAGGCAAAATGAAAACACTGTTATGGAATTAAAAGTGCAGTGCATTGGGACCTCGGTAAAAAAATCGGTTCTTTTTTAACCCTCCAGCGAGCGCGCCCTATTTTCGGACACGAGCGGGCGCGTGGTAGTAAGTAAATTTGCTACCATGCCGTTTTCCTCAAATTTTGTCGCATTAAAAATGTTTTTTAGGGCAGTGAGTTTTTATTATTAAAAATGATCAAGTTTGGGAAATAAAATTTTATGTGTGCATTTAAAAATATAATCTTTTTTAAGACATCTGGCAAAAATTAATAATTTCTGTAACGTCTGCTGTGCAGGTAACAAAATAAACTTTAAAATCATAAAGGCAACATAAATGTGAACATATGTATGGCTACATCATGATTGTCGAAAGATAAATAGCAAATTGCAACATCGACAAAATTTTACATTACCTTAAAATAAAATGTCTTTTCCTGACTAGTTATTTTTCTTCACTTTGTCATCAAAAATTTTTTAAAAACCCTTAAGGTAATATTAAGTTGGTAAAAAAGTAGGTAGCACTTGTTGTATACATAATAACATTAACAATTTAAAAAATAATTTTAAAATATCAATAAATGAATAAGACAAAAGTAATTTAGTTTAGGTAGGTACATTGAAACACTAGTCAGTTTCAGAAAAATTATTTGTTGATTCACATTTTGTACACGTATTAACTGTATATAATTTATAAATCAGTTCAATAAAGTTATGAAAATAATGCTTTACCAACTACATTATAGTGCGTTTGTAATAAAAATACTTACATGACCGGGCGCGCGGTAGCACTTTTGATACCAACACACTATAAAATGTTATTAAGGACTTAGGTCTGCACCAAGCGTTGGGATAAACACCACTGAATGACAAGTATGAAGACTAGAAGAGATAGGAGCCAGAGTAAACAAGCGGCAATAACGTGCAATTTATTTACTTTGTATCAAATTTCAGTGGTAGCAGATATGCACCAGCGCGCCCGCTCGAGGGTTAATACCAGATTAACTGCAAAATTAGCTCTTTTCTCTGTATTCTATTATAAATTAATGATCGCGAAAATTATAGAGAAAGAAGTCGAGTAACACAGTACGCATATGACGGCTGGAATACACTTGACTCGAAATGACTAAATTTAGACAGATAGTCCAAATTAAATGGAGGAGTACTAAAAGATATAGAGTTAAACTAATTGTAAGTGGTCAAATTTCTGCTTATTGTATAATACTAGTAGATTTCCGGCCACACGGGCTGTCAACTCCTAGCTCCTGCGGATCCCAATTGGTTAGCTTTTATAAATTACGCGCTAATTTCACAGTATTTCTTCATAGACCACATTATTTGCCGACCTTTCTCTTTCAAGCCTTGCTTCACGTTCTCCTTGTCTCATTATCCCTTGATATAAGTAAACCATAAATATGATTAATTTCGCGAGTTCTCTAGCCGCTCCACATGATACGGTTATTTTCCATCGATAATGGAGAATTTCGGTATTTTTTTGCTCACGCACTGATTCAAGAGAACTATGCGCAACTATTTATGTAGTAATCGATACGAAACTTGGCGACGCTTGAGAAAATTTGACCGCTATATGTATGGATTTATTTCAAGCAATGGGAGGATATGAATGACCAATTGGCTTCTAAAATTTATAAAAAAATTTAATCTACTTTTAACTGAGGACTTGCGTTTACTTTAATCCCCATCAACCCATCTCTAATCGAAAATTTTAGGCACTCCAACATTAGTTTCTATAGATTGCCTTTGACTGCGACGGCCTAAACGCCTTTTAGCCGAAGCTGGAAATAAAAGGAGCATTCGAAGGAAAAGAAAAAAAGGCGTCTTTCCACCTTTGGTGCGGTGTAAATTTTCCAACGGTGGGAGTAGACATTCTCACGCGATGAAAGAGATTCCTTTTGATATAAGCAAACGCACACACGCAGCACTTCATCACAAAATGACCATATCACACCACACTTTGGAGCTCACGAAGGAAATAAAGGGTGAAGATTTGACATTGGAAATGGAGGATAACGGAGGGAGCACCTGGAATTGGGAAAGAAACGAAACTCACTGGTAGTGCTTTGACGCAATGAAAGAAGTGGCATTTTAAATAATGCTAACAATAAGAAAATTTCTATCTCTTTATAAAAATGAATGAAAAGTTAAAAAACAGAAACATTTATACACTTAGATTTCTTAATTTTTCTACATCTATGATTTGCTAATTATTCACTGCTGCTGCGAAAAACGCTCACTGCCTTGAGGGACTGCATCGCCTTCTCTTCGAAAGTAAGATCGGTTACCGGCAACTTCCTTGGTCACTTCCGAACACAATCACGTCTAAAATAAAACTGAGCTAAGTATAGCAAAAATATCCCGCCAAAAAATTCCCGCCAAATCATAATACTTAAAGAGTTTCTTCTTGACGTTCGAGGGAAAATAATCAATAACTAAGTCCTAGGAGGAGGGGGAGAAATGCTCAGTCCTTTTCTTTTGCACCGTCAAATGAAGGCCACTAGGTTGTATTGAATGCGTGTAAAATCTCTTCTAACTATTGAGCCCCCTAAGTATGTGTGTGTCAGGGCCGCGTCTAGGGTGTTTGGCTCCCGGGTGCAAGATACCTCTATGGCGCCCCCCTGTTAGCGAAGTTTTGTGATATGAACAAATACGACTTTTTTTCATCTACAGAGAGTAGAGACTAGCTGATGGATTTCTGTCGATGTACCCCAGAACGAATTGATTGAAATAATTCGTTGCATGTATATAAAAGGCGCGTCCGAAATTTGTACTTCTGGCTAGATAGCGTGATTGGCCTGGTAGGTAGCAAACTTTCAGCTTTCATGGAAACTCCCGAAGTGTCCGAAATCGTAGCATGCGAGATCCAAGTCGGAAGCGAAATTCTAAGACTGTATCCTGAGGAAGTGCAGTCTAGAGCCCTGCATACCCGCAGTTTACCCGACCCGACCCGCGGGTACCCGCAGAAAAGTTGCGGGTCGGGTATATAGTGCTTCCATGCGGGTACGGGTCGGGTTCGGACACAAAACGAACCGGTGCGGGTAAAGAGCGGGTACGAAAACTAGTTTTAATTCCAATTCAATTTGCCTCGCCTCGTTTTAGATGGCTGTGTCGAACTTGTAGTTAGAGATTTGAGGCCTTTTGAGATACTGTCAGGAGATGGGTATAAAAATTTATTAGAAATAATAATGAAAATGAGTGCAAATGAAAAATGTTATTTTGACTTAGAAGATGCGCTACCACATCCAACAACTATTTCGAGAAATCTTAATTCAGTGGCTCAGAAAGCTCGAGAAGTGCTAATTCAAGAAATAAAATCCTACATAGGTACAATAGGGGGTGGGATCACGTTGGACTTGTGGACAGATAACTACAAAAATGTCAGTTATTTAGGGATCACATTACACTATGTAAAGAATGCCATGTTATGCAATCGTGTTCTGTGCACTAAACATCTTGATCCTGACGAAAAGAAAACTGGCGAGTATATAAGGAATGAATTTTTGCTCATTTTAAAACTATACGGTGTCTATTGTAACTTGAAGAATTTTACTTTTGTCGGTGACCGTGGAGCAAATATTAAAGCTGCTTTGAAAATTTTCAATAAAATCAATTGTGCTGCACACTTAATAAATAGTGTTGTAGATATTTCTATTTCTTCTAATGAAACATCATTTGCTTTAATTCAGAAGTGTAGAAAATTGTGAAATACTTTAAAAAATCAGGATTACAAGGTGTGCTGAAATCTACTTTGAAAGGAGACCTCAAGACACGTTGGAATTCAATTCTTCGTATGATCTCTTCAATACTTGAAAATTGGGAGGTTATTTACAATATTTTAATTGAAAAAAAGATGAGTTAAATGATTTGTGAGGTTGAAAAGAAAGATTTATTAGATTTAGTAGAATACCTCAGTCCATTCCAGAAAGCATTGATTGAATTGGAAGGAGAAAATATCCAACAATATTTTTGGTTTACTTGTGGCATTTGAAAATAAACAATCATTTAGAAATAGGTTCAACAGAATCTAACATCATGAAACTTTTAAAAACTTCAGGTAAAACTTATTATTTAGCAAATGTGGAAATTCACCACATTCATAAAATTTCTGTTTTTCTTCACCCTCTTCTAAAGAGTTTGAAAATGTTAAAAACTGAAGAAAAGTATGAAATCTATGAGAAAGTTAAAGTATGTATTGATGACATTAAAAAGGAGAAGGGGTATGAAATTGAATCCGTGTACGCTTGAAGAGCAACCGATGAAAAGGTATAAAATATCAGACACCTTAGTTCAATTTATGGATACAGACACAGCAAATGATCATATTTCTCCAGACGAATTGACTGCATATATCGACTTAAAACTATCTGACGACATAACTAATAATTTTGATTTGATGAAATGGTGGGATAAGCAAAAGAATTGTTTGCCAAATTTAAGTATTTTAGCGAATCGTATTTTTGCAATACCAGCGACCAGTGCTCCATCAGAGAGGTGCTTTTCATTGGCAGGACATGTTGTTAGTGAAAGAAGAAGCAGTTTAGGTCCCACAAACGTGGATGATGTCCTATTTTTAAATAGTCATTTTAAATCTCAGGGTACTATTATTTAATGTTTCCTTTTTTCAAATAAATTATTTTGTAAAAATAAATTTTAGATACTTTAAATACCTTTTTCGATCTTAAAAATTAATGTTTATGTACAATTGCATTTCATTTTAATTTATACAAAATAAATGACTGACTCAGAAATAATATCTTTATTTTTTCACGATTTCTTGCTACGGATTTGTGTCTCGAGGACCAAATAGTTAAAAAAGATGGGTCGGGTCGGACAAGTAGACCGTGCGGGTGCGAGCCTGCGGGTACGGGTCGGGTGCGGGTTAATATTCTGCCGGTACGGGTCGGGTACGGTTAGTATTCTGCGGGGACGGGTCGGGTACGGGTTAGTAGTCTGCGGGTACGGGTGGAAAATATCATACCCGTGCAGGGCTCTAGTGCAGTCTTCTACTCTCCCTCGCTCGATTTCAACAAATATAAAAATCACTATAAAATATTCCGTTCATTTCAGGCTTATAAAATTAATTGATTCGTACTACAGAGCCCAAGACGAAGCCAACAGTGTGTGTCGCATGTCTCACAGCCTTATAGTTGCGGAGATAACACGGTTTCGTTAATTGGATAAAATGTAAACGAATAAACCTAGAGATTTGACATCTTGCTTAAGTAATAATAAGACTATGACTCACATCCTATTAAAATTTAACTGCAATCGGACAAATCGATTTGTAATAATAAACCGGTAAAGCGACGCCTTCCGTCTCAGAGCTCTAAACAGGGGGTCTTTTTTTAATTCTCACCCCGAAAACGTCTCCTTTAAAAAATCCAAAACATTTAAAACTACCCTCGTTCAACGCAGAATTAAACATGCTACATGCTGATATGCCTTCTGCTAAAATCCATGGAGCCGTTTTCGAGATATTTAGCCGCAAATTCGGGTCTACATACTTTTGGTGCCGATAGTAAGTGAACTTGAGCAGTCAAGGAGGTAAAGGGATCTTTTATATGTTAAGTACGATCGTTGTGCATCTTATTTTAAATGTGATATATATTAAACTGTGAAGTTGTAAGTTGAATTGAAAGAACCAAAATTACCGTATAAAGCGTTGCATTTGTTATAAATAAATGCATATATTACGTATTACAACTTAGTACTAAAATACTACCACGTTTATCTCGAGAATCTTTAACTACGAAATACTTAAATATAATAAATAAATTGCTACTTATTTATTCTTCGGGGACGGATGATCGAACAATGAAATTCATTTCATTAAGAATTGAAGCAGACAGAAGATTCACCGGAAAACCAAACGTGGCCAAGGCAGCGTACGAGTAAGTACGGTTGAACGTTGTAAATTATGTATATTTTAATCCATAGCGTGAAATAAAAATTTGAAACATAACAATCACATAATATATACCCAAGGAAATTGTTCTTCGTCATTTATATAATATTTGGCGCAGTTCAGCAAAACTACTTCTCGCTATTCTGTAACGATAACATTAGTCTTAAACAAAATCCTTATAGAAAATAAAATCCAATAAAACCACTATTTCTTACCGAAAATGCTGTCTAAAATTCAGATGTGGAAATCTAACGAATTTTAGCAGAAAAGTTCTTAGTCGGCTGTTGCAATACATGCCTCGAATTTGCTGCAGAAAAATATTCGGTAAAATTTAAACTATAACTGATAATATATAAAACAATTTAAATCATTCAATACATAATCGATCACGTTTTCATTCGCCAATATATTAAAAGAATAATTATGAGTACGCGCACTTAAAGGATTTCCAAAATTTTCATTCTATAACTACCAAATTCCTATTTTAACGCCTCCATACCTCCATTATAGCTAAGATTCTAGCAATGTGCATATTCCAACCATTAATCGCAGGCATCACAATCTCAAGCTCCTCCATTACGCTGATAAACTTACTCCAAACCTAATACATTTAACGGCCATTTATGTCGCCACTATCGTCAAGAGCGTCCGAATCTGAAGTCCAGCCTGATCTCCAAGCAGACTATTTTCTACGTCATCATGACATCACGTTCTAGCATGCTTCCGGCTAAGCATGCTATCTTAAAGTACACATTTCGGATGCGGCTAATGATAAACATATAATTTAATATCTCCTTGAAGGAAACTTATAAAACTCGCCGCACATGTGATTAAAAGTCATTACTATTTCCCGTTACCTTAATAATCAATGAAAAATTCCAATATTTGTTGGGTGTTTTTGTCGATTTACAAACCTAATTTCTTGCAATATTTATTTTGACTATAAGAAAACTAAACTTTAATTATTTATGTCTTCCTCCCCGACTTCGTATTTTTATTTTAAGATACCTATTTTAAAATCCAATAAATAAGTAGATGCCAATAGCTCTCTTGTTATTTAGAGAAATTGTTATGTGATTTGAATTCGGTACATTTACGATCACCGAAACAAAGACGGCATAAGGCAAAATTCACGTAATATCATGTTATATTAATTTTGTGATTCGGTGTTTGACATTACTAGAACTCTGGTTTAGTAAATTCTTCATCTTTAAAAGCTAGTAAAAACGGTGATCCACTAATGAAGTGATAAAATGTAAGCTTACGGAATTGAAATCTTCGTATTTAAGGGTCTACAAACACAATGTTATGTAACGTGATAATACTACGTAAAATTAGAAAATTCCATCACATTCGAACATTAACTCAATTTATAAGCACATACACATCCATCTTGTATAAATAGAAGTCACAGGTACCAATACTAATGTTTATTGAAAAATTGGAGTTGAGCATAAGAGTAAAGACAAATACAAATAGGTTTTATATTGCTTATATGCAGGGGCGGCCCGAGGAATTTTGGCGTCCCGGGCGAGATAGCACTCTAGCGCCCCCCTCCGTTAATGTTTGTTGAGATATTTAAAAAGTACATGTTAATTTAAAAATTATTAACAATGAAAAATTAAGATGAATGTCTTTCTTTGGACAGCTCATTTTTAATATAAACTATTATTTACTATCAACACTATAGCAATTTATGCATAACTATCTGTAAGTAGAATAACATGGTCATACCCATGATTTTATGGTCTATGATAGTTTTAAATTACCTATATTCTATAGTAGATAGATTTTTAATTTGTATGCATATAATTAGTCTAACAAATATATTCTGCTTGTGTTACAGGAGCGTTGCAGATTAGTAACAGCGAACAGGAAGACCAGGGAAAATATGAGTGCGTTGCTGAGAATGTTGTTGGGACAGAATACTCTCATTCAACCATGCTTTATGTTAAAGGTAATTTTTAAAAAGCAATATTTGTCCACTTTTTTCTTGATTTAATATTAAAAATTATTTTGATGATAATATCTCTTTTCTTCAAATTAAGTTAGGTTTTACTTTAGAATTTTCTCCAAGTCATTAAATTTTTATTTTTAATATCTTTTTATTTTTATTTATAAAATTAATAATGCAGTAAAAGTAACAAAACTCTTAATGAATGTACCTACTAATCAAAAATTTACATTTTTCAAAACAAATCATTGGCAAGCAAAAAAACATCGTTGTTAATAGTGCAAATGTTATAATTTTTCCAGTTAAAATTACACACATTGCCACACTGACTGTGCATAGCACCGATTTCTGCCCAAAAATTATTAACAAAATGGATTTAACTGTCTATAATTTCAGTCCGACGTGTTCCACCACAATTCTCTATCCCACCCCGTCCTGTTGAAGAGGTGACAGTGGGAGGTGATGTTAATCTAACGTGTGTGGCTGTAGGTTCACCCATGCCATTTGTTAAGTGGCGTGAGGGTGAATCAACTGAATTAACTCCAGAAGACCAACTACCTATTGGACGAAACGTACTAAGGCTCATGGGTGTCACACGCTCTGCAAATTACACCTGTGTAGCAGCCTCATCTCTTGGAGTGATTCAGGCATCTACATTAGTCAAAGTTCAAGGTAGAAGACAATTTTTATTATGAGACTGCTCTTTATTATCATGTGCAATTATCCAAGTGTTTTTGCTTATTCTCTTGCAAAGTAATAAAAATATACATTTTTACATTAAAATGTCACTTCCTAATTTTACTTTGTGATTGTCTTTTATTAATATCAAGTTTAATAATTCATATTTAATAAATGGATTTACTTGTTACAAAAGAAAGCAGTTAGTTCATCTTGTAGTAATTTCTCATGGGAGACCACTCCCAAAGCTTCAATGTAGCAATTTCATTATTATTTGGAACAATTAAAGTGAGCAAATTTTATTCTTGGTCATTTTGTGTTACCTCTGTGTGTCCTTTCATGTAAATTCTATTCCCCTAGTATCTAATTTTAATTTCCTCATGTAGCTCTGCCAGGCCCACCAACAAATGTGCGGATATCAGAAATTACAGCAACTTCAGTACGGCTGACATGGTCATATGGAGGTGGTAGTGATACTGGTGATATGGGTAAGTTTAAAATGGATTGATTCATTCTTTTGCCCAGTATAGTTAATGCTACGGCATTAATTCATCTTCACCTGCTGTTCCTCTCTTACAAAATTCTTAATCTTAAGATGAGTTATTTTTCAATTTTTAAATATGACACACATTTCAGTTGTGATTAATGAAGAGAATTTACTATTGTTAGTATTGTTTGAGTGTTTAGCGTTCTGTTTGTGTTTTTTATTATTGGAAGTGATTGCTTTCAAGTTAAGATAAGTTTTCATTTGTTAAAAAATGACATTACAATAAATCATTGTTATTCTATTATTTACCTCTAAACCATGTTCTGCTATTTGGTTACTGTTCCACATAACTTCATATTCAACAACAAAATTCTTATAATAGTAGATCACTTTAAATCTTGCAGTGGAAATTTATTAGGACTAGGTAGTAGTTAAGCTACCTTTTTCATTTTTCCCTTTAATACACCAAATTAAACATCTCCATGCATTTTATGTTAAGATTGATTATCCTAATGGAATCAGATGATCTGAAATAATGAGGGTTTTTTTCATTTGCAAGGTTCTAACGTTGTTGGAGTGGCAGAGGATCTTCAGTATTATGTCATACAATACAAGCCCAAGTATGCCAATCAAGCATATTCAGAGATCAGTGGAGTCATAACCATGTACTATACAGTTCGTGGGCTCAGCCCTTATACAGAGTATGAGTTCTTTGTAATAGCTGTAAATGGAGTTGGACGAGGACCTCCGAGCACACCAGCAACTGTAACCACTGGTGAAACAGGTACATTAAGGTTTTAAAAGTCCCTCTTCAGCTGTAGCATGTACCTCTAATGTTTGTATCTTTCCTCAGGGTAATTGTAAGTTAGGATCATAGATTTTAATCATCATATTTTGGTTTGAACTCAAGTTGTAAACATTGCAGAATATGTTGCATGTCAGGCAGAATTTTAACTTTTTTGGTATAGTTAAGTTTCCGTCAAGTTCATTGTATATGAACTTTTTCTGATTACATTTTTAGATTTCTTTTAATATAGAATGTTTTACTAGGCGTAATATAACTTTTTATGATATGGATTATGTTCATATTACTACTTATCATATGTTTGCATATGAAGTAATAACATGGACTCCAAAAATGTTTAGTTTTACTTACCTTTATCAGATTTTACATGACAGATGATTTTGGTGAAAGATGTTCAACCTTCAACATGCAAAGAGTCCTGCTTCTGCCAATGGTCAAAATAATTTGTAACAATTAATGTTTTTAAGTAAGCTTGAGTTTAAAAGTTATTGATTCATTATATGGATTTGTCAAGGAATCTGTTCTTTGTTTATGAATTCTTTTTAAAATAAGGAAAATGTTAGGTGATCAGTAGGTTTTAGTAATATCTGTTATGTACAATATGGCATCATAATTATCTTCATTCTATTTACTTTTTCTCCCTTATTTTTAAAATCTATCATTGTCATTAGTGGATATATGTAATAACAATATTGTTTCTTTTCATGATATTGTACAGCATCATGAATTGTAAAAGATAACCTTTGACTTTCATATAGTACCATGTGCTGCCACTTTTTCAAGACCCCTTGTCCTATCTCATATTTCAAATTCCTTCTCTCAGCATCCCTCCATTTATAAACTATAATAAATCAAACAAACGTCCAATTTTTAGGAGTATTATGGAAGCAGTCCACGTTATTACTCCAATAAAGCCATTTTTGGAAAATTTGCCATATTTTTCTCCATCAAAATGGTGTTTTTTCATTGACTGGAATTTTTTTAACTGTTGCAAAAATTTTTGATGGATGCAATTTTTTTACTGTGAATTTTTGAAAGATCTCTTTTACAGGATTTTTGTCAGTAGAACTAGTTTAGTTTTGATGGATATTAGATCCTCAACTAAAAAAACAATGTAGCTGTAGTAGAAATCACCATGGTAATAAAAATAATAATTTTTGAGCTGTTTTTTGAATTTTGAATGATTCAGCAAGAATTGATTTTTTTGAATGGCCATTGGTCAATAATCGGCCTATTTTTTCAATGATGTGCAATTTTTTTTAAATTTTACCTGCCATGGGTGATTGATAGTATTTATTTCGTGAAGTTCGATTTTTTCTCTCCTGAACTCTTGTGAACTCTTATGACCTGTCTATTTTTTCAATGCTTCCAATACTCATGCCTGTTTACTCGGGACTGAGCAACTTGTGTAAGTTGTTTTAATTTTTTTTAACTATGGGAGTGTTATATGAATTACTTAGTAAAGGTGTGATTCCTTCGACACATGTTAGCATACCCAATATTAGTGGCTTTTTCCCCAATTAGGAGATAGCTTAATCATGTTACTCTCACATTTCCTAGCCCTGAATCTTCTTCAGTCTTTTACTGCAGCAAGAATTTATACTAAAAGCATTCTATAGAGTTACGCCAATTTGGTCACATTAGATAATATATTTCCAGCAAAAAAGTTGGCTTGATGATTCTTTTGGCTCTTTAGGAATTGACAAATATTAAACTGAGAACAATTGTTCTTGTTTTTAAGCTTAAATTATTATCTGGGTTGCCCATCCTAAAATTAATACATTTCTCTTGAAATTTTACAAAATATTCTGTTCAAAAAGATTTTTACTAATCTAGATGGTTTCTCAAACTTTTGACCATTTAGTTTTTGTGTGTGTGATGGATGACTTAAAAATTTTGAAAATTTATTAAATATTTGTAAATATATGTTTTAGTGCTCAAATTCTTTGCATAAGTCATATAAAAGATATCTTTATGGATATGCAAAATTGCTTCTCAGTGCTGTTACATGATGAGCATTTTGTCTCTTTCCTATAAAATGCACTAATTCCTTCTACTTGGGTTAAAATTAAGCTTTCAGTCCTGCTTATATCCTTTTCAGTGCACATTATCTTTGTGATCTTTGCTACTTAAGCCATCTTCGTTATGAGCTTCATTTCACGCTTTTCGATAAACAATCTCACAGTATTCCTTAACTGCTAATAAAATCTCTCTTCATAGCATGCCACATCTCTAGTGTTGCACTTTGTTACTTCTGAAGTTGTTAAGTGCACAAAAAAGGTAGCCCTAATCTTTAATATTAAGTTGATGTGACTGGTAATAAATTTATGCATATAAACTGTTAAAAAATTCTTTCATTAAATAGCATATCTTGCACAGGTAGTTAAACCTTACTGTAAGGTGATGTTTATGTTGTTCTCTAACTGAAGCCTTCATTCTCTGTTGCACTTTAGAAATGATTTGTATGTTAATGCATTTATCATATTAATAATAATGACAATTCAACTAAAATATTCAATTTTCAAGCCATTCATTTAGCAATTTTTTGCTGTCATAAATTTATTTGATCTATTAAAATGATTTATTACACACAAACATTTAAATCTGTACATGTTTTATTAAAAATAAGATACAGAAATCCATTTATAATTATCATAAACTTGTAAGAAAGATCTTAGTGCTATTCAATAACTGATCATTTAAGTTTTATAATGCTGTAGTTTTTCATTTAAATAGACCTTAAAACAGGATTTTATATTTATAAGGAAAGTAATATGAATTGTGTGAACTATCCTTATTATTGTAATCAGTGTTACTTTTGTTATTGAAAAGTTATGACCTTGGGAAAAAAACTTAAAACATATATCACTACATCATTATATAAATTAGCTGAAATAGATATAAATAATGATTGTGACCACAGCATATCATAGCAGTACATTTAAAAAATATTTTCTGTAGAGTATCAGCTTTTTCTAAATGTATGATTCAAAATATTATAGTGATATATACTTAATGTTCTATCTCAAAATACCTGCCACGTGATTCAACAGTATTACATTTCCTTTCTAGCTGATCCTTCTTTTGGAGGTGCCAGTAAGTTTATATACATTCATCTCAAGATATTAATTTGTGGAAGCATGGTTTATTTGCTATTTAAGAAGTGTTTGCCATTTAATTTGATTTTACTGCCTAATATGATTAAAGTTTATTGTTATAAAAATGAATTTAGTTTATAGGTATGGATTTTAAGCATGTTTAATCATTTTGTTTAGATAAGAGTTTTATTGGTTCTGTTAACATTGCTCCCAGGAAGTCTGTATGCTTGACTTAAAAATTCCATTCAGGTGATTGGTTAGTCCTAATGAACAAATGTCATACAAAATATGATTGTTCATTCTTCTGCTGTAAGGTTTCAGCTTTCATTCTATTAGGTTTGTATGCATTGAGTACAATTTTCTGTGGCAATTGAGTTTAAAATCAACTATGATGGAATTTTAAAATCAGACAGACAGATACTATAGATTTGCTTCTTGTTATTGAAAGTGTATTCCAAAAAACACCAGAATTTTTTATATTTTTTTATGAGTGACAGTTTAGTGCATTAGATAGAGCATGTTATTCTAATGATTTGAATCTCAACAGCATTCACTTCATTGGATAAAATATTATATTCACCGAAACAACTTTTTTATTTAGAAAATGCAGTTTTTAGATATATTTATCACTAGAGGAAATGCCTGGCTTCGCTCGGGAAAGTTTTCTTCTAAGTTGTAAACGATTTTGATTATTTATTAATTGTGGTAGCCCTGCTCTAAAACTCCACTTTAAAAAAATCTTGATTTCGTTATGGTATTTTGAAAAAATTATATATATATATATATATATATATATATATATATATATATATATATATATATATATATATATATATATATTAGCAGAAGTACCTGGCACTGCTTCCAGTCAAAGCTTGTATACTAAATTTTTTTATTAATTAATTTTATTGCAAATTCAATTTACTTAATTTTTCTTAATTTCTTTTTAAAAATTACAGTTATAATAGAAATTTAATTAAAACTTGAATGAATTTGATTTTTTCCTATACATGCTTAACTTATTTCATTTGCAAGTCATTATTATTGACGTAGGTAACAACTCCAAGCATAATGCTAGTTAAGCTGAATATATTAACTAATGATAATATCATTCTACCTATTCTTGTAAGGGAAATGAATCTTATTTCATCACAAAATTTGAATTGCATGTCAATAAGCTTAATAAATATATAATATAATAATTTTACTTACCAAAAAGGAAATATTCTATCATTAATAACGATTGCATTGCTTTTCATATATATTTACACGTTGTTATGTACCTGTTGCTGCGATAATGACAAAGAAAGCAGGAAGGGAATAACGCTATTCTTTTGTCTATTATATTTACACGTTGTTATGTACCTGTTGCTATGATGATGACAAAGAAACCGGGAAGGGAATAACTCTATTCTTTTATCTATTTTGAAGGCTTAACAACTGCGATTGAAATTTTAAATTACTTTTTTAAGGCATTATTCTGTAGAGAAAGGATTAAAAAGTAGTGCATTCGTTAAGTTCTAATAGCATGATTCTGTATTAAAAATTTGGTGAATATAGGCGAAGCCGTTCTTGAGTTTTTAGCAAACAAACATAGCCTTGAAAATATATGAGATAACCTTAAAATTATAAAATTTTGATTTTCAAGATTATAAATTTCAATTTTTCTTACATTTAACAATAAAGTAATTTTGGTTACATGTTCTTACTGCTAATCATCATTCTTGAAACTGGCATGCTTCATTTTGTAATTTAAATTTTCTTTTGTAACTTGTGATTATAGCTCACCTATTTAGTTTTTTCTTATTTGCTATTGTATATACCACTTATTTTTTCTCATTTTTAGTATTGTTACAACTTATGTTGTGTAATTTTGTTTTTCTGTTTAACACATGCAGTTTACCTAGTTAATTTTTACTTATTGATAGTGTTGTAGTTTTGCTATCTTTAAATTTTTATCTTTATTGTTTATAAATTAACTCCTTAATCGTAAAATTTTACGGTTAAGGAGTTAATTTATATTTAACATCAATTTCGCCGTAGTCTCCATCTTTACTTATTTATTGTTTACTATAGAGTTTATACAAGAAATAACTATTGCAACAGTTGTTGTATTTTTATTATTTTTCAATTCTTATATCTATCACAAATCTTTAAATTCTCTACTCACTTTTTAATGAGAAATTTTTATTTGCCAAAACATCGTTATATTATTTTCCTTTAGTAATGAAAAGCGTATGTTATTACTACTTTTTTTAATTTCAAATCCCTATTTATAATGAAATCACTAAATTTTTTCCTACCAAATTAAAATCGTTTGTTAATTATATAAAATAATTTTAAGGCCCAAATAAATTAGGTGGATTTTTAGTAGTAGTTTATAAATGATACTTTAAAGTAAGTTCCTATTGCAGAGCCTGGGACTGCTCCTCGCAATGTTCAGGTGCGGCCTTTGTCTTCCAGTACAATGGTGATACAGTGGGATGAACCAGAAATGCCTAATGGTCAAGTTACGGTAAGTTATTATGTTGTTGAAGCATTGCAACATAATATAATTATCATATTTTCCCATTGATAATGCACATCTAGTTGATAATGTGCATCTTAATATTTTTAATGCTCATTAAAATGTATAGATAACATGCAGTCGAAAATTTTCTGTTGATTAGTAAAGACCATTAAGTAAATGTATCAACTACAAAGAGTGTTGATTTACTAGAGAACGGTATAATGTACTTGAACCATTATTTCAGCTTTCTAGTTCCATGCCTAAAGAGGCTTTTAGTTAATTACTCTGTACAGAAATGGACTGGGTTCGAATACAGAAGCAATTCATTCCTCAGGACAAATGCAAGGCTGCCTGAAGGATTCAACTTTCTTTAGGCATTCTTTACCAGCAGAGCGGTAGTAGCAGAACACCTTTTGGGCACGTCTCGTCCATCGTAACTTTCATCTAAACTGCTGGACAGATTTTAATTAAATTAAGTAGAAGTGATCCTTATTAAAATTTATACCCCAATTGTGATTTCAAGTTACATCTGTCAATTAGAACTTAAACATTAGAACATTAGAAAAAATTAGAACGTAAACACTTAAATAAGTCAATGTATTTATATCATACTTTCAGTTATTTTTTTGCAGTATGAAGTGATACATTGCCGAGGATAATATTTAATGACTAGTAGTTAATTATGAGGAATTTATTAAATTTACTAGCGTGAAATCTTCTTTTACGATATTATGTTTCATTGAGAACACGCCGCTGACGTTTTCCCTTCCTTGTGCATAAGAACACTTGGGCAATTAACAATTCCTGCTAGATAGAGCAATAGTTAATTATCAAAAACTTTTGCAGATCATCAATTATGCCGACACGACTCAATTCCTTTGCTATTTTATCAGTTGAATACGAAACAGCCAAGTTATTAGATATCGATAAATTGATTGATGTCTTTCTTTTAAAAAGGACAAATAAATCCCATTTAATATAATTTCCATAATATTGTAGAAAATGTTTTGTTTCAAGGTGAATAGAGTAATAATGTTTTGTATTTCATTTAATAAATTACCTTGTAACTATTTATTTCAATGATATTTCATAGATTTTTAGTTCCATACCAATCAAATTTTTATCCATTTACCTTATTATAAATTCAGTTTTTACATTCGAGGGTGAGGTTTTTTCTGCATTTCATCTCTTGCTTTTATTCAGTTCTAATTTGTATTATGAAGTTGTTTTAAGTTGTTTGTTGTTAATATTTTTGTGTGAAAACTCTTTAATTCTCCCATTAATCTTAATGCACTCTTTCTTGGAAAATTGGTCAACTTTTTCTATGTTGTTTTTTGTTTAATAATTACAATATAACTTTGTAGAATTTGTTTGTAAGATGTATTCTTAATTTCTAGGGCTACAAAGTTTATTATACGGTTCAGCCAAGTCTTCAGATGGCATCTTGGGAATCTCAGATGGTGGATAACAACCAGTTGACGACCATATCAGACCTTACACCTCATACAATTTACACAATAAGGGTACAGGCATTTACAAGCGTAGGACCAGGTCCTCTCTCAGCTCCTGTGCAAGTGAAAACTCAACAAGGAGGTATAATAAAATTAATATATTTCATTTTTGATTGAAAATTGATTTTGTGGAGGATTGTGAAAGATTTAAATGATCTAATAATTGAAGGAAGAATTATTTGTTGTGTTGTTGACTATGCATGCATACATTAATCTGGAAAAGCAGTGGTGACTCTTTTTCAATGAATGATCTTTAAGCTAACTATCATATTAATGAATAACTTGAATAGACCTCTTATCTCCTTCACCAAGAATAATGTTCCCTTTCATGACTATTTATTTCAACTGATATTTATTAGTGGAATTTCAATAATTATAGTATCAAGAAAACTGGATAATTGATTGGGCAGTTATAATAAAAAGTAACTTCATTCTTATGACATTTTTAGTAAGTGTAAAGACATGAAGTAGTTTTTTCATTCATACATGAAACAGATGCATGTAGTGTATATAATTTGTAATTAAATGAAAATTTCTATTCTTGAAAACAGTGCCAAGCCAGCCAAGTAATTTGCATGCTACTGATATTGGGGAAACATCTGTCAGCTTGAAGTGGAGTAAACCAACACATTCTGGGGAGAATATTGTGAGCTATGAGCTGTACTGGAATGATACATATGCAAAGGTTAGTCATCACAGTGGTGCTGTCTAAAGATTTGTTAATGTTTTAATTTCCTAAGGTAATCGTATTTGTTATTTTATAATCGGTCATTCTTTGCCAAGTTGTGTGTCACTCAACTGAAGTAAATTGAAGATAAAAATTTCAGTTTTATTTCCAGTTAAATTTAGCAAATCAAACCTTTGTAAGTTTTATTTATTTTTGCTGGTAAGAATATATTTTAAAAACAAGTCTCTAACACTGCCTGTTTTGAAAAATTTAGGAGAAACATCATCGGCGTATTCAAGTATCGGAGAGTTACACCTTAAGTGGCCTATACCCAAATACCCTGTATTTCATTTGGCTGGCAGCGCGATCTCAACGAGGGGAAGGTGCAACGACACCACCTATTCCTGTCCGCACCAAACAGTATGGTAAGATCATAGTAAAAATAGAGTATGATCCAAGATAATGAGAAAGATAATTTCTGAAAGTTTGAAAAATAATGGATGAATCAGCATTCAGGCAGATATTATGCATAACATATAGTATAGAATTTTTTTATTTATTGTTTATTTTCAGCTACTATTTGGCAAAGCAGTGTCCAGTTAATAAAAGAAAATCTGCTTAATTGCCACTTTTGATTGAAAGAAATTGCAATCATTTTGCTGTGTCCATTTTATAATACTAATATTTTATTCTTCCTTTTTCAATGGACATATCTTTAATATCTTATTAAGCATAAAAACTAAAATCAATGCTCTTCAATAATTCATTTATAAATTAACCCCTCAAGCCAGTATTTAAATATCTGGGCAGTGACCCCCATAGTGGTATTTACCACATGTTCACATGTACCACGCACACTCGTGTAAAATGCGCACTCCGTTTTTGAGCATCAAGATATAGGGAAAAAATAATTTGCAAAAAAAATCGGCAAAGAATTAAAAAACAATAACAAAGCAAAAGCATTTATTATTTTAAAATCTTTGGAAAGGAACAACAAATTTTCCGAAGAAATTAAAATATTTATGATTGCGTCAATTTTTTTACATTAAAAACGTCCGGTGAGTAGCGAAATTAGCTGTCACTGTCTGGTCAATTTCGAGATTTCCCCTGTAGTAGGAGAAATTATATGCGATTTAGAAATGAAACAAATCAATATAAATGCAGAAGAATATATAAATATATTTAAGAAAGCTTTTTATACTGACCTTTAATTTTCGTCGGAACTCGCGCCTTCCTCCTTGCTAGTTTCCCAAACAATGCTGTCTTCGCTACCGTCTGATTTATTTGTGATGCAGCATTTCTTGAAGTTTTTAACTATCACCTCCTCTTCAATTAGGTTTCAAGATGTGATGATCCATTCGCATATCTGCATCAATCCTGGCTTCCTTATCCTACCCGTCGGCATAGTTTCATGAACAGTACTCGCCATCCATTTCGTGTATTGCCTCTTCATATGATTTTTGAAAGGACGATTGATGCAAACATTCAGTGGCTGAAGCACGGACCTCATTACTGCTGGAATGATCACCTGGTCAGTTTTTCTCTTTTAAGGCATTCCTTCACATCTTCAGTCAGGTGGCCACGAAAACTGTCCAGCAACAACATATTGGGGAGATTGAGAAGGGCACCTGGACGACATTCCCACACACACTTTATCCAGTCTAAAACTAGATCACTGTTCATCCAACCCTTTTCATGTGCCCTTACTAAAATTCCTGCTGGGAACTTTTCATTTTTTGAAAGAGTTTTTCTTTTAAATATGACGTATGGTGGTAGTTTCTTTCTGTCTGCTGACACTGCAAGCATGACAGTGCATCGTTGCTTTTCTCCTCCATCAGTGATTACTTGAACCGTTTCTGTACCCATATCATCAACTGTCATATCATATGGCATTTCGAAATACACAGGTGTTTGATCACCGTTTCCTATTTGGCCTAATAAGTATGAGTACTTTTCTCGAGGTGCATAACATATCGCTGAAAACTTAACAGTTTCTCCTCATAAATTTTGGGGAGGCGTTAAGAAATCGTTGTCCTCCTTATCGAAAGGCCATTCCGATGAAAAAACTTATGCGCCCATCCCTTGCTAGCTTTAAACTCAGCTTGACTAACACCTAACTCTCTGGCTATCTGTAGCACTTTTATGACACACATTTCTGTCGACACTGAATAGCCAAATTGCCGTCTATCCCTTATGTACTCGGCTAGCTGTTCTTCTATGACAGGATATCTGGAAGATTTTCCCCTAAAGGCTCTTCTGTCCCTGTTTGCAGTGAGAAGTTTATCCATTTTCTTCCTCCAATCCCTTATGCATGATTCTGACACATCATACTTTCGTCCTGCAGCACGGTTTCCTAATCTTTTGCATCTCTGATCACTTTCAGCTTTTTGCTTGCAGTAAAAGATCGCAATCTTTTATTACTATTCATTTTAGGGGCTATAAGGCAAGAGGAGATAACCTGAATTTGTGGCCACCAGCCAAAGCAAATGGTATAGGCATGCACAAACCAAATATGAAGTACTGAGTAAAAGGAGTGAAGGGTGCGAAGGAATCAGGAACAGAGATTTTGTATCTTCTTAGAAAAGACTGTAACTGATACGTATACTGTTTCAGAGGATAGGCATTATCATTTAGAAATTTGATCTGTCAGTGCCAAACATTCGAAAGATAACTACTATGTAGGTACATACTTTCAACATATCATATAACCTACTCAATCCATCTTTTACGTATTGTGTTTCAATGAAATCGACGAAGTCAGAATTTTGTAGCTATTTCATTTGTACCTTTTCTCTGGTATTTTAAGTAGTAATCAACACCAACTGCATCATTGTGATACCAAAACACGATTTCGGCCAAGTTTGTATAATACATCCATTTAAGGATATGTTTTGCAATCTGGAAACTTGCTAAAAAATCTCTTTAAATAATGTTGTGTTTTAGCAGTAGTAATTTTTGGGTATTTGAAAATTTAATTGTAAATAATATTCTTTTCATAAATTCATTCAGTGAATTATTTTGCGATACTTTGAAAAATATCCCAAAAGAATGCTGTATTGTCTCATTAGCTTCAAACTTAACAGTTAATATTTTTACCATTCTATACCAGCAGCATCTTCAGACCTCCCAGAACCCATCTTCCTCTCTAACATTTGTTAATTTATTTTTATGGACCAAGGTTTTTGTCAGGTAATGAAAGCCTTTATTCATTGAGGTATCATACCCCCAATGAAATTTGGAACAGTATAAGGACTTTTTGAAAAGGGTAAGGGTTAGGGAGGGGGGTATCCTTTGTTGATGAATGCCTGAGGGTGATATGAGGTAGGTAAAAGGCCTTGAGCCAATCTCAGTTTTCTCCTTACATTTTCACTCTATTTGTGGTATTTGTTCTTACCTCTTGTCTGATAATTATTTTTTTAATTACCTCCTTAGGAGGTTTTGTTTTTGAACCTTTTTTTCTTGCATCAGTTTGAATCCATCCCAAATTTATCCCATTTTGCACAGCACCAAACATAAAGTAAATGTTCACTTTTTTTAGCTCAAAAAAGTTTTGACAGTTGAGACATTACTTGGCTCCTCTTGGTTTTATTTTGATGCACTTTTTTATCCTTTAAAAAAATAATCATCCCTCACACATGCATCCAAATTTTAAGCCCTCTCTTTCTATTTATTAAGTGGTTAGATTCATTTTATCTCGTTTAAAACTCTTTAAGGCCAGTCTTAATGATGGGCCCCACGATGGATTCTTCAGTCAATCAAATTCTTCCCGGTAAGGACAGTTAGAATGTACTTTTTTACATAAGTTGGTGTGCTGCACTAATTATGGGGCTATTCATGTAATGATCACCATTTTGAGTATGATTCACTTGCCTTGTAAAAGTTCCCCTCTTGTTTAAACATGCACCATAAATTGCTGTTTTTTTGTAATTATGCTCTTGTTGACAGTTATTTAAGCCAGAAGTTATAATTATCTTCTTCGCCTTAAACCCCAACCAAATCCTGTTTCAGCACAGTTTTGTACATATGTCATATCCCTGGTGCCTTGTTGTATGGATGTCTGTGTGACTGTTTTTGAAATAAATATTGAGCCTATAAGTAAAATTTTAATAGTGCTATGCTGAAAGAAAGAACATGCTAATTGAGAGTATTTGATGAGATATGTGTACATTAACAGATAATTGGTTTATGATGATGCATGAATCTGATTCAGGATATATATTTCACTCCCTCACTGCTATGTGGATGGTTCACTCTTGTTGCAGCACCTGAGCACTATCAAAGCGTTGGCACATTTGCTGCTGTGTGATATTTGTTGTTTAAATAACTTTTAAGTGATCACTTGTTGCTGTCCCTTCACAATAAAATTCCTGGCACAACCTGACCTTTGCACCTTTCATATAATTGGCACTGCTTTCACTTTGGATCCTTAGCAGTTCACCTTCACTCCTACTGACCTTTGCCTATGTAATTTGCACCATTGCCATTTGCCATATCTTGCATAATTATCTGTAGACTTTGTAAGCTGACCACCAATTTTCATCTTGCACAGTTCACTGGCAAATTATGTTATCTTGTTAACAAATATCTATTAAACACTAATTTCATTTGGCATTTATCAGTTATAAAAACATAAGTGAAATTTCTGTGTTTATTTTTTCAATCCAAATTTTATTTGTTAAAATAATTATTTCTTGAAACATTACCGATTTTTATGATAAGAAACATATTCTTTAATTCAGCTATCTTTTCAGGATGTTACAAATTGCTTAACTCATCCTTTTCTTAAAAACAAATATCCTTGATTTAGAAAATTCCTAATTTTGAAGATTGAAGTGAATTAAATTTTACGGTGAATGTTTCTTCTATTCCTCAAACTTACCTCTTGAGGTAATATTTTTTAAACTTCATTTTTAAAAGCAATTTTTTACTTGCTCAACATGTCTAGAGAATTTGTTGTTGCACTTGCAATATTTTTGAAGCACATAGATACATTGCACTGTAGTTGTTACTAAAGTGGAAATTTGTAGAAAGCTAAAGTTTTCTGTTGTTTTTTCTTTGAATTAAACAAATAAATTTTGGGGTAGATTTTACAGCAGTTTTGTTTCTCACTGTGAATGCTTGATTAGTCTGTGTGTCTGTCCTTATTTGTAAATCTTTAACAAAAATTTTTTCATGTGAGATATATTCTACAATTTGTATAATATTACTTGGTTCCAATCAAGAACTTTTTTAATTATGAATTTTCTTTTAACAAAGAATTGTACATTCTTTCTGTATTAGATACAAGAACTTCAGTTTGAATAATGTAGTATTTATGTATCTTTTATTTGATGAAATTGATGACAATTTTCTGTCATCGTCAAAAATAATGAAGATGCATTCAAAGTAAAAATTATCAACATGAATCAAGATCCATTATCTTTTTTATGAAATTTTTATCAATCAAGAGTATAGCCATTACTGTTGCATAACCTGGCAGCATAAATCGTATCATTTTACTTTTGAGTGGTGTATGATTGGTGTGTGATTTTGAATGAAGTTAAGTAAAAGTATGATTGACAGGATGATTGAGCAATTGACTACATACGATTGTATATTATATGGAGTGATTGCTTAGAGATGAGAATGTATTTATTCAGGTAGGAGGACTGATAAATGCAATAAAATATATCTATAGGAGTATCTTCGAAATACACCGTCAGTACAAAGTCTGCAGTAATTAACATGGCAACTCGTCATTCATTCCTTTTAACCAACCATTATCCTCAAGAATTTCTTCCAATTATAGTGCCAGAGGAAGTTTTGTATAAATCTTTTCAGTTGTACTATTTGTTCTGTTCAAATATTTTTTCTAATAAGCTTTTTATTGTGTGAAGTTTTATTTAATTACTGTTTAATTTTATAATTTGTATGCTTTTGTTGATCATGTTGTCCAATCCCTTCTGTTAATAAGTGCCTTATTCCTTTTTATCATGAAGTGATAAACTAATTTTTCATTTGTTTTGTAATTAATTTGATTGATTTTTAATTCCTATCTTTTGTTGATGTTTTTTTTACCTTAAATCTTCCTGTCTCCTCCAATCTCCATTCTCTGCTTCATACCTATTCAAACAATTATTACTTCTTAATCTTGCTTTTCCTGACTATATCCCATACT
The DNA here is from genome assembly GCA_028673005.1 of Tanypteryx hageni. Classification (NCBI taxonomy): domain Eukaryota; kingdom Metazoa; phylum Arthropoda; class Insecta; order Odonata; family Petaluridae; genus Tanypteryx; species Tanypteryx hageni. Next base: position 135,258,777 of record CM054115.1, read on the forward strand.
CCATTCAATTCAACCATTAATCATATTTTTAATCGATCTTTAATTAAAATCATATCCTTACCTTGTGGTTCATATGTCTTCTCCAAACCTCCCTCTTCCATCTTCCTCAATAAACGATCTACTCTGTCCTTTTTTTATTCGAATCTATCCACATCATTCTAAAATCTCTCATCTCGGTACTTCTTGGGTCTGACCATACCTCACATACCCTTACCATAAATACCTTAAAACCCTGTACCACGCCTGGTGGGACAAACATCGCGGTGTGCGTCCCCTGGTTGTGCAGTGCCAGGAGCACCCCCGCAGAATGTGACGATCGAAGCAGCTGGGCCGACGTCATTGCGGATACGATGGGCCCCCCCACCTGAGGCCCAACGCAACGGTCGTATCCTCTACTATCGCATCCAAATTGCTGAAGCAGGACGACAATCAGACTCGGAAGCAGCAGTCATCACGGTCGACCAGGCAGCCAGAGAATTCATAGCCGACGAACTGCGTCGATGGACCGAGTACCGTGTGTGGGTCCTCGCTGGAACCTCAGTTGGGGACGGGCCACCCTCGTTCCCCGTCGTGGCACGCACCGACGAGGACGGTACGTGGGTGGCTATCGTCTACTGTCTTGCATCTCTTCCCTGATGTCCCTCTTTTTAGGCATTCCCTTTTCATTGTTTTCTTTTGTCTAAGCTACACTCTTTATCCCTCTTTTTTTAATATTAACAATTTTATCGTACATTTGGAAACATTGGATTGCATCAGTGGGGAATGTCTCTTGAAGATTTCTTTCTAAATTAATTTCCATAGTAAAAAAATAGGATTCGACATCTAATTTATAGAAAGAATTTCTTTCAATGAATTATTTTAAAGGTAAAATAGGGTATGGTAAAAGATTAAAGTAAAACACTGATTTGTAGCACTAATCCTCAAAGTAATTGTCATCAAAGCATTGGTGTGATTTTTCATTAAATGATATATAAGGTTAGTTAAATCTTTTGCTATACAAAGTAAGCCAAATTGAATTTGAAAGCATAAATAATGAATCTTGGATGAGATTCTGAGGCTGAAATTAGACACATATACATGAAGGAAATCATCAGTTCAGAGACCCATCGGTTTTTTAATATGTATGTTAAATTACTTATTAAATATTCTTTTAGAATGAGTTCTTAAGTTAGGGTTTGATTTCATATCATGCAGTCGTTTAATATTATTTACATTGATTTGGTTTTAAGACATCATTTCAACTATATTAGCCTCATTATTCAATTCTGAATCAACTTCTTTTGATTACAAGTCAAGTTAATATTCAGAAGGGAAGCGTCATTGTTATTTTACTGTATATCAGTAATGTAGAGAAACTTAAGTTCAAAAATTAAGATCTTAAATTTTGGATTGCTGATGATAAAATAAAGTTTTTCAGTTGATGAAATGTATTATTTACGGTTGATAATTTTTTCCAAAGAAAGTCAGAAATCGTTGTTACAAATAGGTGTGAAAATAATAATTTTGTATTTAAATTGTATTTTTACATTTTTAATTGGTGCTATTAATAGCAGTGTAAGAGGAATTTATGTAATTATTGGTAATGCGACCAATAATATAGCTAATGTGATGTGTTATTGTTGCTTCTGCTTAATAATATATTTCAGGCATGAGTTTTACATTCTGCTTCTAAATTCATAAATATATTACATATATTGTTCATTTTGAAGCCTTGGCTTGTTAATGAAAATGGCATTTGTGCTTCGTAGTAATACTTTGTTGTAATCATCTCTTGACTTCCAGATTCATCCTCAAACGATGCAGCTAAAATTAAGAGTCATAATGCGGAGATACCTTGTCAAAAGCTGTAATACCCATTTTGTCAAACTTTATGACGGGTATCTCTCTTCTTAGAATTTCTTCCTTATTGAGTTAATTTTGTGTTAGAATGTTTATCTTTTATCATTAATGATATTCTAGAGATGCAATTCCTCACTGATGTATGCATATTTTTGCAGTAAATTCAGTAAATACAAGTCTTTATTTCACCTTTATCATTTTGTAGTGATTTATAAACCACTACTATACACTACATTTCTATATTCCTGATTTAGATGGATTCATTTTTCATCACTTTGCATGAGCTGTATTTATCTCATAGCAACTATATCAGTGAGTAAATATTATCAAACTATAAAGCATTACATGTAAAATGTAGGGATTCGACTCCTTTGTTGGTTACAAAACGCTCATCTCATTTGCTTCAAAATCCAATGATTGCGCCCTATCCAGTTGTCATTATTTGAAATTTGATATTACCCAGCATGCAACCTTGCAGGTAAATACCTATTGCCTTTTGGCTATGGTTTCCATTGAGTGGTGTGCACCCTCTTTCAGAGGAAGTCCCATGGTCGAGAAGGAAAGGCAATTTAATATCTAGGCATCCATTTATCACACTGTGATTCGAGTATTTGTGTTTAAGGCAGGAACATCTACTTCACTAATGTTGTATTTATTTGTTTTAACTTAATACTGTATTGCTTTTTCTCATAATGGTTCATGAACTGTATTGTTTAATTAGGTTCAGTTGTGTAAATATTTATTCTTTGCAAGTAGTGATATTCTAAACCATAGATCTTCAATCTTTTCTGATTTCCCACCCATTTTTACTAAGTTCACCGCCTACTTTTCATATCAACTTAGCAATAAAAGCACCCACTGAAAACCCTAAAAATGGTACACGCTATCACCCACGTTGAAGACCATTGTTGAATAAATATGAATTAATCTTTTGATACATAAATACTTTTTAGGCATTCGTGTGTATCTTTGATGTATAAATACAATGATGCTTTATATCAGGATATAGAAATTGAAAAGTTCAGTTTATGGCTAGAATCCATGATTCAAGTTTTGTTTATTATAATTTTCACAATTTAGTCCAGTTATTTGCATACTAATTAGTAGGTAATACTCTTCTGTTTATTTAATTTATTACAATTTCTCAATACTTATTACAAAAATACAAGTACTGTCAGAATATCTACAGTACACAATTTTTGCTCTGAGCCTACAGATATGTAACTGGAACTTGCCTATAATGCAGTAATAGTTTATCAACCAAACATCTGGCTCAATCTTTGTGAATATTTCACTGTATTACAGAATTTTATTCATATTACTATTACCAAGGCTTATAATTTAAGGATGCAATTAAAATTATCTGCAAGGCTGCATTGGTCACACTTGAGAGTCAGAAATTCATCACTTGATATACTGATTTACTTCATCTTTCCATTCAACAAGATCTTACTGCTAAATCTACTTTTCCCATAGTTTAGAAACCTTAATATACAATGATCTCCTTTGCTTCATGTCTCCTTTAACTATGTGGTTCTGAAGTCTCTCAGTAAAACTGATTTGTTAGTCAGTGAAGTTTTCCTATGCCAATGTGTATATGTCGTGTGTGCTTGAAATGTGTGGAAGAAAGCTTATGAGATGTTTGGTCAGGGAAAATGTTGGGATAAGTGTGTCTAAAAGTGAAATGTGGTTGAATGTGATGGTTTATTTTGTTTATTAAATGTTGCTGCCTAAAAAATATATACAAGTATATTCAGTTGATAATTTCAGAAATGTTTTGTCTTGTTAGGATGTAAGATGTACGAAACTATTAAGACTTTTGAAAAAAATTTAGTGCTTGCAAAATGCAGACAACTTTATCATTGCTCTTCTAGATTGTGTTCTAATAATTTAAATATGCTGAAGTAAATTGATATTTTTATGAATATTCTATTTAATGGCAAATTTTAACCTCATGTTTTAGTGTTCTTTATAAGAGTATATATATTTTATGAATCAATATTTATGAAGGGGCTTTCATATGCATATCAGATATTAGAAACTAGTTTTTCATCTACTAATCATCCGATTCAAAATAATATCTATTAAATGGTAATTTCTCTGTTAAAAATAATTCTTGTATTGTTTGCCTCTTCAAGATGGTGTAAAGGGAAAGAAAGTGGATCTTGGTGTGGTATGCATCTGCAGTTGATAAGAATGTAGTTGTAAGGATGTCTTGTAGAAAACAGTAGACTGTACAAGGTTCATTAGAGAAATAATGCAAGTATTTTGATGCATCTTTGCTGCTACTGTTATTCTGGACACATTCCTTTTGACTTCATTTTTTTCAACTCTCTTACCCACCTGCCTAAATACACAAATGGTCTGGAAGTATTAATATCTCCTATATTATCGCTATTCTAATCATATCACAAATATTTGGAAAGTTGCACTTGCTTGTTAGTGATGACCACTTGGTGCTCACTTTGAATGTTGCCAAATATGCAGGTTCCCATTTGTCTCACTCTGCACTTCATCCATCCACAATTCAATGACTTATTCTGCAAGTTTCACATTCTCCCAAATTCACTTCATCTTGTTTCTTCCCTTAGATTGCATACTTACGTTAACTAAAAAGCTAGAATTATGCAATTATGTTCCACGTGCTTTCTCTAAGCTTTGATGGTTTCTGAAATCCTAGGTATCTTCATAACAACTCACATAACTAGGCTTATTTGCACAATGAAAATATGTACAATGTGTTTGCACTTTTCATCGGTGCATGTGTTCCTTCACTAGGCACTCTTTTTGTTACCATCATTCACATGACATTGTGTTTCATTATTCACTCTGATCAGCTGCACTCTTTTCATGAAGAAAGCCTTATTCCATTCACTTAATTGCCCTTAAATGTCCCTTGCTTAATGTCATTCACTTTTGTGTTAAAATTAAAAAATAATGCACTCATTGACTTTGCACCATTTTTGTTTTGTGTGTGATGATCTCAAGATTAGCACTTATTTTTGAAAATGCTGGCACACAATAATGTTATGAATTGCAAATGATAATTAATTTTTGACCAGGTCAAAAAAAATTCTGCACTCTTAAAATTGCACTTGGTATGTTTAGCTTTAATGTTCTAATATTTGATGATCCAATATTATGTCTATTAAAACTGGATGTGTAACCATCATACATGATATTTTTATGTAATGTGTGTATAGTTAAACGTATTTATGGCAAACAACAAGGCTCCTTATAGAAGACACCAATTTGACATTTTAATGCTAAAATGTTGATTGCTCAGAGGAAGTCAGCATCACCAACCAGGATGGTCCACACATTTGAATACCAATACACTTCATGGACACATTCTTTTTCTAATAAATAGGCATGCTATCTTTTTAATTCTCCTGAAGCCTTTATTGGTTGATACAAATACATTTAAAGAGACTGGAAAAACAAAATTCGACAACAAAATGTGCTGCTATTCACTCTTTTTAGCTTTTTTGTTTTATTCTATTTTTCCCTTTATTGCTGTCATTCTATATTTTACTTCTAATATGCATGTTTTTGCTCCAAATAGCCAGGAGATACTTTTTAATACTTTATTATCACTTACTATCTTGGTTGAAGATTTTGGTTGTCACATTATTAAGGTGTGTATGCGTCTCTGTGTATATGCTCATGGATGGGACTGACAGGACATTACTGTCCTATATTTACAACCTCCTATTTCTAAATACCATTCCTCCATAACCCTATATCCTCCTCATATTCCATGCCATGAGCTGAGGGGATTGTGTGACTGTGCCTACCAAGCGACTTTTTTGAAACAATTTTTTGAAGCAACACTGCCAACACAATTTTTTGACATTTTTTTCCCACCCAAACTCTTGAGCTGTCCCCAAAAAAATCCCCAGTCTCTGTGGTTCCCCAAGCATAATTGTCTTCACATGAGTGCCACCTCTGAGTACTTTTGCTAATTGTGAACTAACCAGTAAGACACAAAAGTTCATCCCAATGATGCAAGGCAACTGTTATTGATTGAATGACAATTTTTTACACAGAAATAAAGACCAATTGGTTTTCTCTAAGAGGCTCCGTGATTTTTTGAAAGCCTCTTTTTGAAAAAAAAAATATTTTTTGGTGGGAGAGGAGGGTCTGAATTTTTTTGGGGTGGGGTTTTTAAAAAAAGAAGTGTGTTTCAAGGGACCTTTTTTGGTCCTTAACTTCTAATAAAAAATCCCTTAGGAAATAAGGTTTTTAATCAAAAATTGATCCAAGTTTTAATGAACATTGCTAAAAAAAAGAATGTTTTGTAGTTCAGAGAGAGTTAGAATTTTTTTCCTTGTAGATGAAGAAGGGGATTTTATAACTCTTTTCCCACTCACATGGCAATTTTTTTCCACTTTTTCTCCCGACTCTCCCCCCACGTGGGTTCAGCGGGTCGCAGTAAGTATAAGTCCGTCCAGGACGAGACATCAAAAAAGCTATTGAGAACTGTGTGGCATTTGTTTACAGTAGTGAGTCAAGTAGTGAATTCTGTCTTTTTGTACTTTTGACCTTTCCCCTTTTCATACCCTGTTGGCACTTAAATGAGAAATAAATAATATATATTTATATATATATTGCACTTTTTTGTGTTTTTTGCAAATGAGTAGTCGTGTGGTGTGTGTCTGTCCCAAATGTAGGGTCACACTGATTGTTTTGAGGTACATAAAATTGACAGAGCTTGTCTTTTTGGTGCATGCTGAATTATTTTTGCCAGATTTTTCCGCATCAGTTACTATTCATAGGGGATGATATGAGCCTTAGCAAGGTATTTTATAGTTAGAAATTTACCACCCATTGAGTAATAGCTGCTTTTGTAAATAGTTACATAGTAATACTGTAGTGTTAAAAGAAATAAGTCATAATTTCAGTTGTTGGTTATATTCAGACAGGCTAAGAATGATTGATTCAGTAGAATTTCAAGTCAAAAAATAAAATAAAATACCCATTTCTCCAAAGCTTTGTCTTTAATTATTTTGATGAAAGTCATTTCGTCGGACAACTCTATCATTAAACTTTTGTACCTTAAAACTTCAGTGTTACCGCCTTTGGTAGATAGCAATTTGGAAAGTTCCAATCACTGTCTTGTCTTTTTTTATTTTGTTTTTTAGTTCCTTGGTTTGTTATTTGGTTTGTTAAATCCTTTTTGAGATCTTGGAAGCTACTTTTTTGTTTGATTCTTTGTCACACCATCTCACTGGATGGTGAGTGTGGGTGGTAAAAAATGGTGGTGAGGTGGTGATGGTTGGTGGTTGGTGATGGCGCCACTTAAGATGGAACCGGTGAGGTTAAAACCCCCCACTTTAAGCTGAGTATGCATAAATTGTTGCTGTTTAGAATTGGGGTGGTGTGTTGGTATTCAAATGTTCAGGAGGGTGGAATTCTTTTACATATCAGAGGTATATATTGCTAGTCATTCTTTTTGGCATACAAAATTAATTATTGTGTTGCACAGCTTTGATGATAAAATGAAGCTTAGTGTGATGAAGAAAAGATCTCAAATATATGTTTAAATGAGGTGTAATAGCATTGTTGTTTTATCTTAGGAAAAATAGATGTTTATAGTAATCTGTTCTTTCTTAAGCTGATAAATACATTGAATGCTTCTGCTTAATGCAAAGACTTTTCATAAAATAAATTTTGATCAGAGTAAAGATTAATTTTTCATTCGTAAGAAAGCCATTTAAGAATTAACAAGTAATTTCAAACTGCTGTCCATATTATGATAAACCTTTACAGTTCAAAACTTTAAATTTAGCATATAAATAATTTTTATCATGATATATTACTTCTAATTCTTGCTTTTTTGCCATCTGTAACCTTTCTCCTTGCACAACCAACATCTTGTCCTTCCCTCTTGTACTTCCATCAATGAAACCTTTTCTGCACTTTCCCATCCCCATTGTATCCTTAAAATGCTCCATACTCCATCCTTTGACCCTAATTCCAATAACAGTGCCAGGAGAGCCACAAGATGTCACCGCGGTAGCACTCAATTCAACGACAATACGAGTTAAGTGGCGACCTCCTCAGGAAAAGGATCGAAATGGGATCATTCGTGGCTATCATGTGCATGTTCAAGAAATGAAAGAAGAGGCAAGGACCTTATTTCCAATTGTAAACTTTATTTAACTAATGCATGTTTCTATTTACTTTCATTTAAATTTGCTCTCATTGAAATGATTTTATGAAATATTGTATGTGATCTGAGAACGTCAAAATTCTCAATGTTTTGATTTATTTAAGCAGAGCTAATAGACTTTGTTAATGGCACCTACTAAAATTGAGTTCACTCTTTTGTAAATATGAGCACTGCAGTTTTAAACTAATTTATTTGTTAATACTTTTCCCAAAAAATTCATAATTTTTTAAATTATAATTAAGATGTACTTTTTGTCCTTTCATCTTGCATTATAATCAAAGGAAAGGAAATATTTTATTATCATAAAAATATGACTATCGTGAAAAATAAATTATGTTTTGAAAAGCAACAATTTGATCCCTAAGATTTGTAATTTTTCAATAGGGTAAAAGCCTTCTCAATGAGCCTATGAGGTTTGATGTTCTGGATGGTGCTCCCGGTGGGACTGATGGAGATAGTAGCAGTGGTGCTTCTGGAGGATCTCTGGATGTTGGAGGACTTCAGCCAGATACCCAGTATGCTGTGCAGGTTGCTGCTCTTACAAGAAAAGGGGATGGAGATCGTAGTGCTCCAGTTTCTGTAAGAACGCCGGGAGGTGTGCCAAACCGCCCAACCCTCAATGTCAAGTGAGTATAAATTTTTGTTACATCACCCAAAAATTGAATTGATTTTAATAACTGTCTTCTCAAGAAGACCTTATATTAAATTATAGTAAACAGAAGTGGAAAAGATTAATAATGTATAATGTAATTAGCCAGAAATACACACACACTCATATGGTGGGTAACCAATGTTGTCACTGAATAGTTGGAGGAATCTATGCACCAGATAGATATCAGTAATTTCTTAATAAAAATAAACATATCACTTTCAACAGACAACTCTTAAAAGTAATCAAATTCTAAACTGGTCACAAATTGATTAAAATAATATGCATTAGATTATTAATATACTCAAATTAATCCTCTCTAACTTATTACAACTACATAGCAAAATTTTTCTTAGTTAAATTTCGGTCACTAGTTTAAAAATAATCTGATATCTATTTCCTCTTCCTTAAGATTTTTGATGTTATAGCTGTAAATGAAAAAAATCACCCCACAAAGCAGGGGAATTAATATCTCCCTCTATATGTATGTTAACTTTTACTCTTGACATTTTTCTCTTTTTTTTCAAATATGTATCCGAATTTGGACTTAACCACTTCCCTGACGATTTTTTTACAATATAGGTCTAAAAAAGTCGTATTTTTTTATTCTAGTTTCGGAAAAACCACAGTGAGACAATTAAAGAAATGCATTCATTCTTTAACAATAATTTTTATTAAAAATTTTATTGAACTTTAAAATTTTCATATTATTGATAAATACGAAGTATTTGAACTCGATTCATATTTCAAAACTAACATTTCTTTTGCGGCAACTATAAAATTGAGAGAAAGTTATATATAATATGTACCTATATACAATATAAAACACTTTTATGCAATTAAAATAGATATATGTATAAATTACATATACACTTGTGTGTTAAACATGAAATAATAAAATAAAATACAATAAAAAATAACTAATAATAAGTAAAAACTACTAAATATTAAACTTATAACTAATACACATAAGTAACAAATAAAATATATAAATATTATATATTATACATATATATTATACATATATATTATACATATTATATATTTGTACTTGTGTGGTAAATCCTAAAACACGGCACCATGCATAACGGAACATTACACGTCGCGCAGTAGAATCGACTCTCTTTCCTAATCCACTTTTCCCGGACATCTTGCTTTTGTCCACACAATGCACACTGCTTTGTGGGGTTCTTCTTCTTTTCAGTAGGGGGAATATAATCAGGGAAGTGTTTTCCTGGCATCGAAGGTGGTCGTCCAGCCCTAGGAGAGGTGACGCTAGGATTATAAACCTTGATTGTCTTTTCAATGACCTGTGTTCTGTACTCTAAATGGTCATGTTCTCCTCCAAACTTTTTATACAGAATAAATGAATTCCATACTGCTATGTCCAGAAGATGGAAAAATATTTTTTTATGGTATTTTTTTCCCATGCTTCTGTGGAATGGTATAATCTGCAAGGTGCTGGTCCACTCTGTCTATCCCTCCCATTGGTTCGTTATAATCAATGACAGCCTTTGGTTTTTTTTGCCTGTTGCTACTCTTTCCTTCCACCATCACCATTTCTTGGTTATGGATGGTAGAGAGAACCGTTACATCTCCCACGTCCCTCCATCGAAGCACAATCACTCTCCCTCTACGATATGCCACTATTTCTCCTTTTCTCAGTGGTTTCTCCCTTATGCCATTGGGCATCTCTTTTCGATTTGTGCGCACTTCCATAAATGTCTGTTGACCGTGAAACCAATAAATCTGCCAATTGCGGCAAAGTATAGAAATTGTCTGTTGTTAAACAGTAACCTTTGTCTAGCAAGGGCTTCAATAGAGTCATATTCACCTGTGATGTCATTGGAAGATTTTGAAATTCCCTGTCGAGATGAGTCCCTTTCCCCGTGTAAATTACACTCAACCACATATACCCACTTTTCACCTTGCAAAGCATCAAGGTTTTTATGCCAAATCTAGCCCTTTTTTGCAGAATATACTGTTGCCATCCCAGTCTTCCTTTGAATAACAAAAGGCTTTCATCAATCATGATGTCTCTCTTGGGCATGTAAACTTTTCGGAACTTCTCCTCTAAACTCTGAAAGATGCCATATTTTATTCAATTTAGGATTTGGGTGATTTTCCGCATCGTAGGTCTCATTATCGCTGAAATGCAAAAATTGCCATATTTTCACAAATCTTCTGTAAGACATTGTCTGTCCAAAGAATGAGGAAAAAAACACAGGTCTTGTTGACCAATACATCTCTTGGTCAGGTTTGTGATCAATGCTTTGCAAGAAAAACACGAATTTCAGCTCCAGTGGTGTGGTGCCACTGATGTGCAGCAGTACTTGAACTCGATGGCCTAGAATTGAGAGACTGAGTTGCATATCTGTTTGCTTCATTGGCAATAGAAACAACTAGCTCTTCATCAAAAAATTGTAAAATACCTCCTTCTTGATCAACTTAAAAATTCAATGAAGATTCACCTTCAAAAGGAAATCTTTCCGGAGCAGGAGGAAGAGGACCTGATGTGTTCACTTCATGCCATCGATTATCCTGCGATGAATTCACTGTGTACTCAGCATCAGAACTAAGATATTCCTCAGACACACTTTACTCCGATCCAGATTCCTCAATGCTAATCTCTTCAGCGTCAATATCACTATCGGAATACTTCTTACGCTCCATTAGGGATAAGTAAAGTGATATAAAATCACAAAATAACAAAATGATATGCAATAAAAAATAGCAATATAAGAATATAACAGAGTATAACAATATAACAGAATATAACAATATCACAGAATATAAGTCAACAGTATCGTCATAGATTTTTCTAAAGCTTTCAATGTAGTACCTCACAACATTCTACTCAAGAAATTGAAAGAGTTAAATATTGATAGGAGAGTAATCCAATGGATAAAAATTTCCTTATTGGTAGATCCTATCAGGTTAAAGTAGGACAGAGTCACTCCGAGGAAAGTCAGGTAACATCAGGAGTTCCACAAGGGAGTGTTTAGGGCCCTTATTATTCCTGATCTATGTAAACAATCTACCCAATTATGTTAAGTCTGAGGTGCGACTTTTCGCAGATGACTGTGTCATTTATAGACAAATAAGAATGGAAAAGGACTGGGCAGTTTTGCAGGAAGACATGGAGCGGGTAGCAAATTGGATTAAGTTGAACAAAATGAGTGTTAATGGAACAAAGTGCATGCACATCAATTTCACAAATAAAAAGAGAAATTTTTGCTACACGCTAATGGGGAAATGGTACAAATAGTCGATAATTGCAAATACCTAGGCGTTCAAATAACAAAAGATCTAAAATGGGGTATACACATTGAGAAAATCGTAGCAAAAGCATATAAGACCTTGCATTACGTGATACGTAATCTAAAAGGAAGTACTAAGGCAGTAAAAGAGTTAGCATATAATTCATTGGTTAGGCCTATATTAGAATACGCTATGAACGTATGGGACCCTTACAAGATAGGGCATATTAAGAAATTAGAGAAGGTGCAAAGAAAGGCAGTGAGATATACCTTAGGAAGATTCAAAAAGGGAGATAGCGTCACTGAAATGATTAAAATGCTGTGCTGGAAAATGCTTGAGAAAAGGAGGAGGGTTAATAGATTAGGGGGTATATTCCAGGTAATTGGCAAAAATAAGGCATGGGAAGATCTAAGGAGTAGGATAGAGAAGTCAGACTTTATTGGAAAAAATGGACACGAGTTTAAAATTAAATTGAGACCGCAAAAAACAAATCTTGCCAAATATTCTTTTATTAATAGAGGAATCTGGGATTGGAACATGTTACCTGAAGAGCTCTTTAATTTCGTAGCTATGTGTTATTTTACTTATTATACATAGATGATTTTGTTTACTTTATGTGTTCATTGGATATGAATTGTTTTAATATTTTATGTAATGTACGAGTATGTGTATATTATGTGTGATATTGTATTAAGTATTTTATATTATTTCTTTGCCACCAGGCTTATGGCCTTCTTGCAATGTTAACTAACTAAATAAATAAATAACAATATAACAAAAACAAGAGAATAATAAAAATGCTACGGAGCACAAATGGAAGGAAAACTGCTAGATGTATTCACTCGAAAGCTCTACGAATAACTGTTCCAAAAATGTCTTTGAAAGGCCGATCCCAAAGGGTGCATACTTATCTCCAGGGGGTGAGGCAAAGGACCTAACAGGAATTGAGGAAAGAAAGAGTGACTGGGAAAAACCCTCTCAGGGCGAATGACCTAGCAATGAATGATCTCCTTGGTAGGGTAAAGAACATCTGGAGTAGCAATCAAAGCAACTGGGTTGTAAAGAGAAATTTTGGCGACAGCGATGCAAATGACCGTGTGAGTTCAGTACTCTAATATTTCGAAAAATCCATGTCTAATCTAATGTCTCTCTGAGTAACCTCTGACGGTCGGAACGTAAATTCCTAGGAAGGATCGAAAAAACTCGGTTGCGTTTCTAAAGGAAAGGAAAAAATACAATGGCCCAAGTATACTCGGACTTGTCAGAATTTGACCCTCGCCTTGATCCGAGTATATTCGGGGTAATCAGGGAAGCGGTTAATTCATGTAAATATTTGTTATTATCAAAGTCGTAGACAATGCAACTTTTGTTTGAAACATTTTTCATAAAACATTGTTTAAAAGATATTTCAATTATTTTTCTGGATTTGTTTAGTACATCGCAAAATGATACCTTTGCTTCCATTGCTATAAAACTTCCTAATTCTTGGAAGCAAGACCTACGCTACCAAGGGTAATTATAATTGCAACAACAATTATCCCAATGCCATCTAGCATCATATTTTGTAAAGAAATTTTCTCGTAAGTATTGACAGTGATGCCAACAGTAAATTTAATCGTGCATCGAAATTTTGTTATCCATAGCTACAAATCACAATTTTGTGTACTTATTTCTTTTCAATGTGGGAAGTTATTCAAGGTATTCTTCATTGTCAAACTTTTTCAAAGTGTTTAAAAATTATTCATGAGTATTATTTCTGATAGTTATTCATGGGAGCACTGTTGTCGAGAGCAGCTTATAATTACTATTGCAATCACTTTCATTACTCTGTATGGAGAAAGTCATGTGTTGGACACATCAGATATTTTTATGATAAATTCATGGATATTTGTTTTGCAGGATATTGGAAAGAGAGCCCTCGGTTAGTGTAGAACTGGAATGGTCTCGTCCGACTCAGACTTATGGGGAGCTTCTTGGTTATCGGTTACGTTATGGAGTTCGCGACCAACCTTTGCGTGATGTATTAGCAGAAGGTGAAGGTGGTACTGAAGGCTCAGGTCTACTTCCAGTTACACAAGGAGCATCTTCTCAACGTTATCGTATACATAATCTTGGTGAGTCATTAAATTGCATCTAAGATTAGCTTTTTTGTTACAAACTGCTACAAATTAAAAAAAACAGCAACTTAAATTTTCTAAAATTTCAATTAGATTTAAATTATGATTTTGATTTCTCATTGTTAGTTCATACATACATTCACAAATTTTTGTACCTTCAATAGGTGATCAGTGAATGTATTAATTAGCAGGCTGTTATCATTATCATTTGTTTTGAGCATGTCCATGATATTTGTACATATGCTAGAATGCAAATTCAATTTCTATCTTAGTAAACATTCAATAAAATTCTTTTATAAAAATCATTTAACAACCTCATTTACATGTAATTGCTACTTTAGTTTTATTATTTTTTTCTGTTGTAATTTAAAAGCAAATATGAATGAATGAACACAATCAAAAGCACAACAGAGGGAATTTGTATTTACTGTATCTGCCTGAATATATGCCGACCCTGAATTTAGCCGACCTCCCAAAAATTTCCACCATTTTTTACAAAAAAGTAAATTTCATAGATTTTATGCTGAAATGTGCCGGGCATGCATGCACGGCCTAGAATACATTATTGGAGACCGAAGAATAGAGTGGGAAATTGTTTAGTTGTTGACATTTGAAATATTCCTCCAATTAATAATTTTGCGTTATTGGTTAATGTTCCACATTCAGTTTCGATAATTTCATTCATCTTCATTTTCACACAAGGTCAAATAAAGCAATAGCAACCTCGCAAAGATAATTTTTAATCCAAGTCTATTTCCAATGAAATTAGCATTTACATTGCCTTAAGAAATTGCATTTTATAATTATACATGTTCATATCGATATATTGTATGTGGTATATCATATATAACTTCACACACACAATTTTTATCGTAATTCAAACAGTTGAGCATCAAAAGCCGTCATAGCATTTTGCGTAATCTTCTGTGTAGTCAATGTACGTAATTTTAATAGATTCCATGAATGAGATTTATACATGCATATAAACATTACATTGGCTATAGCAATGACTGCAATAGCCAAATAAAACTAATAGGAACTTCTTTTAATGGATAATGGAAAATAATACAAATTGCTAACTATTCTTAATGATACATATGCAAAGCCCTGAGAAACGAAAGAAAATATCCAATAGCTTTTAGAAACGAAAGAACAGGTAACTAAGCACGAATGCTGATAATTTCAATATTATAGCTTTATTATTTATTCATTAATATTCATCGTAGGTTAAATATTTACTTTATGAAAAATATATTACTATCATTTAAACGCGACTGCAATGATGTGCTGCCATGTATGGGCGACTATGAGACTTAACCCTAACTCCAAATTTTTTCTCGAACTCTCATTTAAGTCGAGGGATGATTTTTTCATGATAGATTTTGACAAAAAACATCGGCTTATATTTGGGCAGATACGGTACTTTGAAAATTTGTCATGGTAGTGAAGAATGTTTCATTGTTTTCTATTGTGCTTTATCTTATGTAAACCCATATAATTTAGCATATCTTTTCTGAATACAGTGAACTCCCGATCTAACGTTTTTTACCGGACCAAGGGAAATCGACTTTAGATGGAGAAAAATGTAAGATGCGGAAATGGAGATAATGATATTCGCACATAATAGTACCTTGTCCAGTACATTTTAAATTATTATACAGGATGCCCAAATGTCCTGTATTTCATCAACTGTCCCGTAAAATCCTGTATTTTCTGAAGTGAAAGTTTTTACAAATATATTATAATAAGAAAAGCATCGCAAATAAATTTATATTTTCAATTGTATTCCAAATTATTGCTCTCGTTCTTATTCTAATTAAACACGAATATGTCAGGAAAAATTATTCTTTAAAGGTAAGGGGATATTTTCTGTAGATTTCTGAACCATTCAGATAAAATCAAAAGCACTCAGTACCATGGCAAGAATTGAATGATTAAAAAATGGTAATTGAAAATTTCTCTGCTCACGTCTTTAAAAGTTAGAAGTGTTACCGTTACCGAATATGAAGATTCTACTACAGTTATAATGAAGAAAACTACTCTAGATATGTCATGAGAAAAGGTATTAGCAACTTACCTGGTTAACCTCCAATATCATACCCATAACAGGAACAAAATTAGCATGTGCACACAGCTGAATATCGAAGATCAAAACTAAATGGTGAATCCACAGCGTCAGAAGTAAGTCTTGTGTGCATGCGTCGATTGAATAAAATGTTTCTTCCGGATGGATGAAATAAGGAAAACCAAGAGATTAAGACATTAAATTGTAAAAAATTGATTGGAGAGATTTTAAGGAAAAAATCTTTAAAAGTTAAAAAAAAATGCAAGGTACATACCATATCTGTTTTGGATATGTTATTTGAAGAAAAAAGATCACTACTAATTTTGAATGACAATTACAAATGAAAGCCATACAAATATAAATGATATAATTTAGCATTTTTTGAAAAAGTCAGATATTTTACTTTGTTGCTTTCTTTCATTTGAGTGAATACTATAGAGTCCCTTTTCAAGTTTATCAGTTCCTTCAAGAAGGTGTTCCGTCCCAATACGGGACCACAAATATCTCTTGATGGTAACCAAGCCCTCCAGACCTTGTTTAAAGCTTGGTGGTTCAGTTTCATTTACATCATCATCTTCATTTTCAGGACAGTCATCATGTTGTAAATCATAAATTTCACTCACTGTTAGTAAACCACAAGTAGCAACATTATCATCAAAGGTCACAAACTCATCAAATGTCATTTCATTCAACTGCAACAGCTTCCAGTCATCATTATCGACTTCCTGAATAGCATCTTGTTCTTCATAGTCAGCAACGGCATCATGGAAGAACCCAGCTTTTCTAAAACAATTCTTTATCGTTTCAGTCTTAATGGCTTTCCAAGCTGATGTTACATAATTCATGGCCTCTAAAACTGACAATTTCATTGTAATTTTGCTGGAATCCATAATTGCCACTGCTTTGGATACCAGCGCCTTTCTATAGTGCTGTTTCAAGCTGTGTAAAATACCTAGATCCAATGGTTGCAAATGACTTGTGCAATTCACTGGAAAAAAAATAACTTTAACATTCTGTAGATTGGCAGTATCTTGTGGATGAGCTACACAACAATCCACAAACAGCAACATTTTTCTCGAGGCGGAACCCAAATTTGCATCAAACTCTTGCAAATACTCCATGAATAATTTTGATGTCATCCATGCCTTGGAGTTGTTTTTATACTTACATGGGAGTGTCCTCACATTCTTGAAGCATCGCAGTTTGGTGAATTTTCCCATCACAAGTGGTTGGAGTTTTTCGCTACCATCTGCATTGCAGCACAGAAAAACTGTCAGTCGCTCCTTGCTTTTCTTTCCCCCATGGCAAGCTTCTCCTCGAAAAGTTAAGGTTCTATCTGGTATTGATGGAATGATATGATCCGAAGATCCTATGCAGACAGGCATAAGCAGTTTGATACTAGCTTGGCTAGTTCCCGTCCCACCAAGGAAAACATCCGTGTTCAGAAACGAGAGAAAAAGTTCTGCTACGATAGTTCAGAGGTAGAATATCCGCCCGGCAAGTGGAAGACCCGGGTTCAATTCCCGGTCATAGCAGACTTTTTTCTCGTTTCAAAAATTGTTCCAACATTCTATCTGGTAACAAATTATAAAAGAATCCTGTTTCATCAGCGTTAAAAATATTGCATGGTGCATAGTTCTTTATTTTCTCGGGTAACTCTCTTGTCATCCAATGATTCACTGATGCAAGATCTACGTTTGCACTTTCTCCTGCAATGACTTTATAAACTACACCATGACGGTTTTTAAACCTATCAAGCCATCCGCTGGATGCGGTAAAAGTAGGAAACCCCAGTTGATTTGCGATTTGTATTGCCTTTTCACGCATTATAACACCGCTAATCGGGATGTTGGAAGCTCGAGCCTGCTGAAACCACTCGAGTAACAATGCTTCCACTCTTTCGTATGGTTATGCTTGAGAGTTCTTCCTCCTCTTCGCAGCCACACCGCAGTCGTTTACAGCTTTGAGGATCGATGTTCGGTGAGCCATAATTGTGTTCAGCGATGTCACTGCCAGCCCTAATCACCTTGCCATTTCAACACGTTTCAGATGTGAATTTCTATCTACTTCTTCGATTATTAATCTTTTTTCATCAAGAGTTATAACCTTTCTTTTTGATGCCATTAGAAATATATAGGGTGGAGTACAAAAACTTTTAAACAGCACTGAGAGTAAAATTCTCTAAAATATTTAAAACTTCGTAAATATTACAGCAAGTAAATTTACAGCTTTCAACTTACGAGGTGCAACTGTCACTAAAATAGAAATGACATAGACTGATTGTATTATGTCAATCAGACAAACGAGCAAAGTTCCAATGGTAGACGACTGAACTTGGCTTGTTGCGTACCGAAGACGACGGCTGATAAAGAACTGCCACTGAGACAGTTTAGATGGTGGAGACTGAGAGTAGAGATGCTACCATGTATGTAGACAAAGTTTGATGGTAATTTAATGAAAGTGAAATCTAGTAGACTCTGCATAGCCGCATTTTTCTGTACATAGATTGTAACTAAGTAGGGCATACTGGAAGCAAAAGAAACACTTTTACTGACCTTATTGAGTTAATCGTAAACTATGTATAATACATATTAAGTTAATAGAGGTTGTGTTGCATTTATGTACCTTTTCCAGTTTTCGTAATTTTTATTCTCACGTTATAAGCGGATGTAATTCTAGACGGGGACTTGAAACTCGATACTTAGGATGCGGAAAAACGTTACAAACGAAAAACTTTAGAAGCGGGAAAAGATATAATGGAAGTAAATGGAGCTCTAGCTGGGACCTCAAAATTTCGACTTAAGATGCGGAAAAACGTTAAAAGCGAAAACGTTAGAACGAGAGTTCACTGTATTGAAATAGTTCATTATTACAGATAATAATATAATAGAGGCATGCTAATTAACAACATATTAATAATTTTAATTTAGACCCTACAGTTAATATTGACTTATATTTCTTGGTAGAACGAGGTGTTGACTACGAATTCAGAGTTTCTGGAGAGAATAACGTGGGAAGAGGGCAGGAGGCTGTTGCAGTGGCCTCTACACCAGAGGGTGCTCCATCAGAGCCTCCATCCAACATCACTGCCCGTTTCCAAACTCCAGATGTGGCATCCATTCGATGGGATCCTCCTCCTCGTCATGCATGTAATGGCAAGCTGACTTACTATGGCGTTCAATTTCATCGTCATGCTGACCATCCAGGACCTGATAGGAATGTTACTAAAGCAACAAAGGTGAAATATCAAATATATTATGGAAATATTTGCTACATCTTCACTGTAAGATTAAATTCTTAAAAACTGATAAACAATGCTACCACTGCTGTTAAATGAATCTAATTATGTGTTACTTACTGTTCTTCATTCTCTTAAACATTATAGAATAACAGGATGCAGTTGACTTATACCCACATTTGTCATTTTCAGGCATAAGCTTTTACAGATAAATTGTTTGGGAACTGTAGGCTACAGGAATAATATCTTAAATATTATTTGTAGATGTTTTGAAGCTTTATGTTTTTGTGTTGCCATGCTTTCTTTTTTCCATCTACATTTTGTATAATACTTTCTTATTTCAGGCTGTTTTCACTGACTTGGAAGAAAATACGGACTATGTATTTCGTATTCGTGCTTTTACCAATGCTGGACCAGGGCCTTACAGTGAACGAATACCACTCAAGACTGAAAGAGAAGTGGTATGTATTACTTGAAAGAGCAATTTCATTATCTGATTTAACTATAGCAATTGATCTTTTGTAGATTCATTACGGTCTATGATATAAAAATTATAGCTTTCAGTTATAGATGGTAAACATCAATCGAAAGTTGTTGTGGTTTTTATTTAGTTGTTAATTTCTTTTAAGTCATTTGACCTATGAATACCAAATTATTATTGGTGCTCAGTGTCATTGGCTGAAATTACCAATCACTATTCTTTCAATGACTGACAGTCAATAATTACATTATAACAGAACTCCCTCACTTTGAAGGACTTCACTTTACATGATTTGGAAGTAAAACAATTTTTATTTATTAACAAAAAAAAATCTATATAAAAAATGCAATTCAAAATTAAGCAATTTGAGGAGAACAAAACAAGCGCTTCATTTCAAGATTCACAATAGTTAAGAAATGGCAACCCACTGGTGGATCGACCCAGCATGAATGTGTTCAAGTTTTTGCATTATCTGTTTCATAATTTCAAAATACCTAGCTTGCTAAAATAGCTTTAGCTATAGGGAAAATGTTTCTGTTGTTTTTGTTATTTTATAATTCAGCAATATAAATCCTTTATTTTTTTAAACAATAGATTACATATGGATGTTCATATTTTTTGTCTGAATTTTAGGTGAGAGCACCAATGGTGGTTCGTGCAGTCGCTACATCTGACTCAAGTGTAGAGGTTTGGTGGGAAGGAGTTCCAAGCCGTGGAAAGGTTTTAGGTTATCAGGTAAATTTTTATGTTACCTAAGATCTTAGAATAATGATTTCAGTGATGACAAAATGCAGTCATTGAGAAAGCTGTATTTAATTAAAATGCAAATCAATGGAAATGGTTGTTTATTTTCATCTCCCATGTACGAAAGATTCAAATACTGTATTTGCTATATTAGAAGGGGTGTTAATTCCTGTGTCAAATTTTGTTCTAGGTTTTCTATACCATGACAGCTGTAGAAGATCTTGATGAATGGCAGCACAAGGTAGTAGGACTTACAGAATCATCAGATCTTGTTAACCTAGAGAAGTTTGCCCAGTATGCGATTGCAGTGGCAGCACGTACAAAAACGGTATGCTTCTCATTGTTATGTCATTTTAACCTCTTATATGAAAAAAGTATGAATCAGTCAGTGTGCATTTGAGTGGATGTTTAATTTTTAAATCATTTCACAATCAAAATTTACAAAAGAGTACATTAATTTTCCTTTGGCTACTTGCAGGAAATCATGCTTTGTATTTTTAAAGTATCAAGTAAAATAATTTTTTATCCACCCAAGGAAGTGCTAGTGGCTACGACAAAAATATTGTTGCTCAGTATAATTGATGACTCAATACAATATTATAACAATTTTTTCTACCTTTTGCTTCTTTCAGTAGCTTTACAATTATAGTTTATTTGGATAATTACCATATTTACCTGAATCCAAGATGACCCCAAATCTAAGACTGTCAAAACAAAAAAAAGATTTGATTACCTAATTTCTCACTAAATGTATTTGGCATGTATTTTGAACACATATTCAGTATAGGTATACTAGTTCATTCATTAATTGAAATGATTTGTTAGAAATTTTTGTTTGAGAAAAACAATTTTTTAAATGTATTTTTAAAAATTAATACTGTATTAATTTAAATCCGGATTTTAAGGTTGCAACAAAAAAGTCAGTAGATACAATTATTTTGTCTTATGTTTAATTTCTTTAAAAAACATCTATTAAAAGAATAACAATACTTCCTACAGTTATACAAAAACTCATCACGGTTAGTTTGTTGCACATCAATTCGTAGCATGAAAAAGTTAACGTGCATCAATACATCGCACTACAAATCTATCACAAAACAAATTGGAAGGCAAGACACTATGACTGGTGTAACAAAATGTTTCTTTATATTTTGATAATATCAGAATGAATCGCAATTCTCTTTGCGAAGTACGCAAGGTGAGACATATTGGGTATGTGTATGGTAGGAGGCAATCCCCAACCCACCAAGTGTATCTCCCTGCTGTATACCAGTCATGAAGTCTCACGATTACTTGACGCACAACAAATTAATGCACACTGAATTGAGTATGATGTATTGATAGTATACCACATTGTACTAGAGTTTAAGATTACCCACAATATTTGCAAGCTGAAATTTGTTTTTAAAAACATTGTCTTGAATTTGGGTAAATACTGTACTCTTATTAAACCATCATCCAGTATTAATGTGATACATCCTTTTTTAAATTATAATTCTTTATTTTTATATGGTTAGTGATAGGATGAATTGAAAATTAATATTGTCATTTAATTTAGATGATTCAGATTTGGGTTAACTTGCTAATCTAATGTTGTGTATCCAATAACTGATATAGAGAACTTCATTAGCAGTTAAATTTTGACTGATTCATATTAATTTGCAGTAAAATTCCTAAGTAAGTGTACTGTTGTGGATGACAGCTATTTTTTAGTTGAAGTATGCATGTGGTTTACTCGACCGTGTTATTTTCTTTTTATTGACACAACATTTACCTTAATGTATAAATAAAAATTTTTTGGCTAACTTATTTTGTATCACTTTTTTAGGGTCTTGGTCGTCTCTCTGAAAAGGTTACTGTGAAAGTGAAGCCAGAAGATGTGCCTCTGAATCTTCGAGCCCATGATGTCAGCACTCATAGCATGACCCTTTCATGGGCTCCTCCAATCCGCCTTAACCCAATTAATTTTAAGGTGGGTGAATCTAACTCAGTAGATTCCTTTATTACATAATCATCTGATTCAGATGAAAATTTTAAAATTAATTGGACAAAACTCAGTTTTCCTTAGGGCAAATGATGGTTGTAAGTCATAAATATCAATTTGACATTGTTGCTATACTTCAAATTCTAATTTAATGTTCTGGCGTTAATTAAATAAATTGTAGAATTCATTTTGAACTTTTTCTTCAATAAATACTTTGATTAGGCTGTCTGTCACTTATTAATTTTTGGATATTAAAGTTATTCAAGATGTTTAAATAAATCAATGCGAGGGTTTAGTCAGAAAATTTGAAACTTTGTGATGATATTTTTTGCAAAGTTTTTAATGCTAAAAGGATCACATTTTAAAAAATTATATGAGCTAGCATACCTTGACAATTGGATTGAAACATTGATTTCCTTTTCCCTAAGAGGAAGGAAGTAAAACTCAGCTATTCATAAGTAGACATTTTTCAAAAATGTTTTGTAATGCCTATTTTGAAAATTATTATCAGGGTACTAGGTTTTCATAGTAGCTCAACAAAAATTTCCTCCGCCTATTGATTCAGTGCATATAATTCTACTTTTATTGTATTCAGATATCCTATGAAGCTGTTAAGGAATTTGTGGACTCTCAAGGAATGACTCAGACTGCTGTGGTTCCAAGGCGCTCTATACTGCTGCCTCCCACAACTCATTCTCATTCAATATCTGAACTTTCCCCTTTCACTACCTATTCCGTCAATGTCAGTGCTGTCCCATCTGATCGTCATTATAGACCCCCAGCCAAAATTACTGTTACTACGCAGATGGCAGGTAAGATTTATCAGATTTATTTTGGAACAATAATTAACGCTTCACAATGTAACAAACTTTGACAGATGAATTATTCTTATTATTTAAATGTATTATATTTCTATAGAATAAGATTTAAAGCCCCCATTATATGCATCCAAATTTTTAGATGAATAAATATTTCTGCATTTATATCCTTCTTAAATTTTGATGTTGAATGGGTTGGTCTATATTTGTATGTTCATGCACAATTCAAACAATCAATAACTTAAGGATCAAGGTGTAGAGGTTATTTAAGTTAGTTGCTTGTTAATTATAAATAATGCTTAATTTTTATTATTTCAGCTCCTCAACCTATGGTGAAACCTGATTTCTATGGTGTTGTTAATGGTGAGGAGATCCAAGTCATCTTGCCACAAGCATCTGAAGAATATGGTCCTATTTCTCATTACTATTTAGTTGTTGTTCCTGAAGATGAAGCAACTCTTGATAAGCATCCTGATCAGTTCCTCACTACAGAGGTAAATTTAACACATTTTAATTTCATAGATAATTTCACTGCCCTATTGTTTGAATATTAGTACTTATAAATACTTGGTCCTTTTTGTGATGTAGTAATTCATTAAATTGTCATTCTTCAAACTTCATATTCTATTGTGAGTTAAAGTTCAATATTGTTTTATGTTCATTGATTTTAATGCAATAAAGATGGCTTAAAACAAATGAATACTTTACTATTATATAATACTCCAATTTCTTCCTGATGTTATTTCTTAAATTTTATAATTATATTTCATTTACATAAAAACTAAAAACATTTTGTTTTTCAGTTGGTTTCAAATAGCAAGGCCCGTGCAGAAAGACAAGGAAATGTTGATCAGCTGCTGGAAATGGCTCCATACATAGCAGCTAAGTTTCCACAGCGCAACATTCCTTACACTTTCCATTTGGGTAATGGCGAGACTCATGAGAATTTTGTTAATTGGCGATTAGAAGCTGGGCACCGTTATCGTATTTTTGTAAGAGCTGTTGTGGATACACCCCAAAAGGTAAATTAACTCCAAAATTTTGTTACAAATTAGTAAAATCAGAAATTTTAAAAGATGACTTTTAAGGAATATTATGTATTTATTTTAGAATTGAGTCAACATGACAAATATAATTATGAAGGGAATGAATTATCTTTCAAAAATATAAGATGTTTTGAGATGTAGAGTGTTGAAGTATTGTTAAGTATTTAAAAAATTTAAGTGTATCTCTTTTTTCTATTATTAAAAAATATTAGTATGAGGTAGTCTGTTAGACGAATGGTTAGTAATCCCGTTTGTCAAACTAAGGTTAGTAATCTAGGGTTAAAGAATTTTTTAAATGCTGATGTTTAACATTATTGTATCTCCCAAATGCCCTTTCAATTGCTTTTAAAGTATGTATAAAATATATTAAATGGTAAAATGTTGAGTATACTAATTTATTATACCTGGTATGAAATCAAGTGATCATATTTTAAAAATACATTTAATTTATCCAAATAAATAACAATAATGTAGTACTCCATTTAAATTTACATAAATCGTTTCAACATGAATATTGTGACAATCCTTGAATTAATTGGTGACATATTGGGATGTTGCAAAATCAGTGTCGAAAATCACTGAACTAAAGTATTTCTAGATCAAACAGGCCAATTAAAAAGTGAAGCTTAATTGAAATATTTCATTTACTTAACCATTTGAGCACCTACGTTTAAATTAGGATGTTTCATTAAATTAAAAAGTCAGCTGCTGTAAATTTAGCACAACATTGGAATGTCTATATTTTGCTTAGAAATGAGAGGGGAGTAAATGTAAACAGTTCAAAATTACATATTTTTCTATGTGAAAGAAATAAAATTTAACTAATGAGAAATGATCATCATGTTCATTTTGTTGCTTCAAGTTTGTTTACATTAGATCTGATAGATGACAACTTGTAAATTCCTCTTGGTACTGCTTGGCATTTTTTATTATACCATATCATATAATAGTATCACAGTATGGACCCTGTGGATCACATTATAGTGAAACTCTTAATGTATTATCTTCAGAATAAGATGAAGCAAGAATTGACCAATGTAACATTATATCAAAAACAACAGAAGTTAAATGCTATACTGATAATGATATATTTTTTCTTTCAGCACCTCTACACCTCGAGTCCTTTCTCTGAACCATTGGCCCTCGACATGCGTGAAGTGCCTCCTGGTGACCCTCCTCGCCGTCCAGATCCAAATTTACCTCCTCCAGACGGGTCATCGTCCTCGGGTTCTGGCTCTTCATCTGGTGGGGGATCTTCCACTTCTGGAACATCTGGTGGATACCCCGGAAGCAGCGGTTCTGGAGGAGGTGGTGCTGGAGGTTCCTCTTCTGGTGCTGCTGGAGGGAGCAGGGGAACAGATGTGTCTGTAAACCGTAATGCAGAAGCAGCTGAGGCTGGAATGGTGTGGGTGGTTGGCCCAGTCATTGCTGCCCTCCTCCTCGCCATTTGTCTCCTCCTATTGCTTGTAGTGCGAAGGTTAGTAGAGAGACAATAGAAATATTATGTTGAATTACTTTATAACCTATAAAACAACCACCCCTTTCAACATCCAATTATTCTCAGAATGGACTCCGTAAGAGCTCTGTAATTTTTTCTTCTATTCAATGAAAACTCCTTCAAATGATTGATCTTCTTTGTTAAAGGTCATTTAACATAAGTCTCACTGACTGTATATTTTAAAAAATAGGAAGTGTATAATGTTCAAAACATATGTAGCCATGGTAGCGTTCATCGTTTTCCAAAACGCACGATTATTTTGCATGATCATTATTTGAAATCATTTTTTAAATGTCATATGCTTATTTAAACTTTTATTTATTTCAGGAGGCGTCAGCCTTGCAAAGCACCGGACCAGTCGGCTGTGACTAAACCTCTGATGTCTTCTGCTGTAGCTACCGATATCTCAACATCTGGTGGGCATCAAGGGTAAGCCGATACTTTTTTAGCATCTTTTTCTGTAACCCATTTGTGACATAGATTGTTCACATGGATACGCAGCTGGATGGCTTATTTTTCCATCTTCATAACACTTCTTAGTTATTTTGATCTCTGCGAAATTTTACATAGCTACGGATTCTTGTTGCATATTTTTAGTTAAAAATCAGGTAATATATCAAAATATTTGCTTATCCAATTTTGCAGTTGAGATTTTATAACTGAATCTGTAACTGCTCGCATTACTTCATGGTAAAATATCACATACAGTTAAATATTCTCAGGTCAGGATCAATTTTTCCTTATTTTAAAATGACTCGGCTATCATTTGTTTTAATCTTATCTTTTTGGTTCCATCTTTCAGTCACATCACCTCATCGCCTCGTATGCCTCAGCATGGCTTGCATTCTGGAGGGGGCCAGGGAGGGCCTGGTCATGGTCAAGACTCCCAATTGCAGACATCGGGAGGCTCAGGGTTGGGTGAAGGGGGCAGGGTGGGTGATGGTGCCCTTGCAAGCGATCCCGTGGAGATGCGTCGTCTGCACTTCCAAACACCTGCCATGGTTTCTCACCCTCCTGTACAGATAGCTCAGCTTGCCGCTCATGTTGAGCGCCTCAAAGCAAATGACAATCTCAAATTCTCCCAAGAATATGAGGTAAGAGGCAAGGCTAGAGGTGGAATATTAATCCTGTAAATCAGTGCTTTTTAGAGCTTTTGAAATAATTTTCGCTGTTTTCAAGCGGGTTTGAAAATTCATGATACAAGTGAATTTAGCTCCAAATGATCAACATTTCACTATAAATTTCTCATATATGTTGCACTGATTAAAGAATAATAGTTATGCATAAAATAGGATAAATTTTTGTATATATTATGTAGTTGACTATTTATGTGCTATATAAGAAAAATTTAAATTGATATTATGATAAAGTTATCATTAATTAGTGGAAACAAGATGAATTTATTGGTTGACTGGATATGAACATTTGATAAATTTTTTACATGAGAAGTGAATATTAATATATAGATAATATTTTGTGTACAACTTACATCATCATTTTGATGAATTTTTTCATACAATTTAAATGTACAACTTTCTCTTCCTGTAGTCAATTGAGCCTGGACAGCAGTTTACATGGGACCACTCAAGTATGGAAGTTAACAAGTCAAAGAATCGATATGCTAACGTCATAGCATATGACCATTCTCGAGTAGTGCTTCAGCCTCTTGATGCGGGGCCAGGATCCGGACCTGGTGTTGGACCTGGTGGTTTTGTCCTCGGCAGCAGTTACATTAATGCCAATTATTGCGATGGATATCGGAAGCATAATGCATACATTGCAACTCAGGTTAGTTAAATTTTGCACACTTTGTGAATGTAGGATTAAATTGATAAGAGTAATGATTTGTAAAATTATAATAGAAATAAAACAATTATTGTAGTTTCCCTTGTTCAGTGGAAATTACAATTATTGTTTTATCTTTATTATGGAATCTCTCCACAATGTCGAGCCTTCCCAAGTGAAATTTGTAAAATTATATATGGCAATCAATTAATTTTGCAATTAAGAATTATGGATGAAGAAAGTGAATAAATTTTTGTCTTTTTAAAGGAATAATTTTTAAAAATTCATATATTCTCCTATCTTTAATTCAAAATTTATTCTCCTAGAAATGATATTGACAAGTTGTCAAAGTGAATCTTTTGGCACATTTAAATATAGCACATCAGAATTTACAGTTTTTTAAAACCAAATTAAGTGTTGGTATGATGGGAAAATACTTCTTTAGATTTCGATTGGTTGCCACTTGATACAAATATTTTTATAATAAGGTCATTGAGTGCTTTCTATTAACACTGTACATAGAAACATTGAATGAAACTTCATTAAAACTTTCTTTTCTGTGATAATATTCCTGTAATAAATATTTTAAAACCCCATTTAATTGTAGGGCCCATTGCAAGAAACATGCAGTGACTTTT
The DNA here is from genome assembly GCA_028673005.1 of Tanypteryx hageni. Lineage (NCBI taxonomy): Eukaryota > Metazoa > Arthropoda > Insecta > Odonata > Petaluridae > Tanypteryx > Tanypteryx hageni. The sequence continues at coordinate 135,287,115 of CM054115.1, forward strand.
GGAGGATGTGCTGGGAAGTTAGTACTTGCACCATTGTTATGATGACCAAACTGGAGGAAAGAACACGAATCAAGTGTGATCAGTATTGGCCTTCTTCTAGAGGTCATCCTGAAAGCTATGGTCCAATAACAGTCACCTTAACTGACACCCAGCAACTGGCCACATATTGCATACGGACCCTGCACCTCCAACGTGTAAGTGCACTTCTTTAGTTTACATCAGAATTTGAGTTTTCTTTCACACCTAATTCTTTTGATTAATAAATATTTGTCCAATTTGAATTACTAAAATTTAACATTTTGATAGAAAATTATGAGGGTAGGTCCTTCTGTATTTAATTTTCATCTGAAATTTGTGAATTAAGTTTATTTCTCAGCTATAAAGTAATGTTAATGTTTGCTGGCATTAATATTAATAATGTACTAAAAGAAATATTGTTTGATCTAAAGATGTCATGTACTGCTATGCTATTGCAATTCTGCAATTTATCATTTAAATCTTGTTTGGGTAAAAGTGATATAAGTTTAATAAAAATAATGGTTAAAATTTGCATTTTATGGTCATGTAGTGCATCTTATGAGTTTTATCTTTGACTATGATTAAATATATGTCGAGTATTGTCTGAATAATTTACTGAAGTAATGATTGGTCTAAAATCCCCCTTTTTATATAAATTTTGATAGTGATACTTGAGCAGTGCATTCAAACTTGATGTAGCAATTCTAGAATGAGTTTAAGCTTGGAAACTGTTTCCTTGTTATTTCAGACGGGTCATAGTGAACATAGGGAGATTCGACAGTTCCAGTTCACAGCATGGCCTGATCATGGAGTTCCTGACCACCCTGCACCCTTTTTGCTGTTCCTTCGTCGTGTACATGCAATGAATCCCCCAGATGCAGGACCAATGGTAGTGCATTGCAGGTAAGTTTTAAAATACGTCATAACTTAAATTGTGAAATTTTATGTATTTGATGAAATACCAGTTCCTGTAACAATAACTAAATTAATTGATTTGACCAGGTCTAAAATTGAAGTGGCCAAATAAAATTTTTCTGTGATAGAAATAGGACAATTGGATGCTTACACAGCCCTTGCAAATGCCTTATCTAATTGTTCATTTTCACTGGAAGTGATGCTATCTAAGTATGATTCAATTGTATTTTGAGCTTGATTCAACTTTCTTTTGAGTGCTGAAGTTTTCTCTGTTGCATTCATTGACATGGGTGTCCCACTAGTAGATGCTGATGACGTAGAGCTGATGATATTTCTACAATCAGATTGATTTGTTACCATCTGTAAACCATATAAATAATCAGTTCCATCTTCATTAATTCCACTCTCTTCATCTTTATTCGTTTTATCATTCTTATGTAATTTTTTCACATATGTAGGACATTTTTTGCAATGTAAAACTCATCTTTGTTGCATTTGGAAAATTGTATCTAATTTTACAATAATGGCAGATTGCTATCTTTTTACCAACTTTTACTGCGGCTGCGATAATTGTATATTTGAATTCACGTGGGAAGATAGACAAGCGTCAATCATAGCAACGAGATTAAACAAACTATTGTAGTTGTTGATGGTGTAAGAGAACTTTATTTTAATGTGAATTTGTATTGATACTAGCATTTGTACGTTTTTTGAAGGGTTATTTCTGCTAATAATTGTAGGTTTTTATTTATGATAATTATTATTGATAGTAAGTTTTTATTTATCGTAAAAAATTTTTATCTTTATTCATTTAAGATTATTCTAAAAACTTTTCCCTATGAGTTTCTTTAAGAAATACATCTGAAAAATCAAGGTTCATGTAAGCTTTTGATGAATTTTATTATTATTATTAAATTCTTATCGCTCCTCTTATGCATGCATTTTATTATTATTACATTATAATCACGTTCGTATTGGAATAATATTAATAATCATTAATGCGATCTTCTCAGAATAGTTCACATTGAAAATTCATTTGAACACTACTTTAGATGACTATATTTATGTAGTTTGTGCCACGAACATAATTTTATTCTTTGGAACTGTTCACTTGGCTTATTTTTTACTTTGGATGAAATCTTTTCTAATTATAGGCCCTTAAGACCAGTTGTTCTTGCATTTTTCTAAAAGCCCTCACATTTTAGTATCATATTCCTATTTTTCAGTATTTAACATAGGTAATACTGTTGCAAAGGATGTTAATTTGTACAAATTTAAATAAAGCATGTTAAAGTGTTGTGTTGTAGCTTAGCAATTCTTCAGATAACTATACTTATACAGTGGTTTTATATGGATGGTTGATGTGATGTTAGGAAAAGAACAATTTATTATTTTTGTCATTTAAGTTAGGTGACTAAAATATGAAATGTTCACGTTTCACTCCTACTAGTATCTAAAGCTGAATTACTCTGAACTAGCTATATATTTTCATTAATTTTAAGCAATATGAATGGACAAGTCAGTATTTTCATTAATGAAACAAAAGATACTATCAAACTTCTTACTACTTATATACCAAACATTCTTACATTTGTGACTGAGTTCTCTACTTCTGTCTACCATTCTCACAACTGTAAAAAGATTAAAGTTTAAATAGAGAGACCCCCGCATCACTCAAGAGCTGGTAGACACGTTTGCAAATTTTTACGCCCATGCAAGCAAAATGATTATCATAATTATATTAAAGAGTTTATTCATATTAAAGTATTAACTATATAAAAGTTGGTTATAAAAATTCATTTTTATATCTTCACTTGTTCCTATTTAATCCATGGTACTATGTTGAAAAATGTTTCCATGCCGATGATTTAGGTCGAACCATTTTCTGGGGATAAAATAACATTAAATATTGTATATTCTGCATAAATATGGAAAATATTTTAAAATATCATATTTATATAATATTTATTAGTCTAACAATATTTAAATACATTGGAATGAATGGGAATGAATGTATAATCTGACGAAAGTCAAGTAGAAAGCATACAGATTTTTAAGTAGCCAATGCGGGACATGCAAGAATTTCTAAGTAGCAAATGTGGGGCATGCAGGGCACCTTAATTAAATGAGAAAGATTTTAAATAAAATAGAAAGTGCTTTAAATATGAAAAGTTCCAAAAAATGAGAAAGGTATATAAAATGAGATTTGGGTAATTTCCTTACTTATGTGACTTGACGTGTGTCTCTGGTAATGGTTCAAATTCTCCAGAGAAAAAATCTTCTTTGCCTTTTTAAATATTAATATTCATTCACAACTGAAATGTAATAAATTCTCCTATTATAAGCGTGGAACGTATGCAAGATATAAAAAGTAAATGACTAAAACTCAGCAATGATGTTTTGGTATTTACCTCAGGTAAGATTACCGGAATATTTTGCCCAGTTCGGGATATCAACACTAAAAGCTTTGGATTACTACTGACAGATGGCACCACTGATCACACCATATTTGGTGAATGGTGTGTGTAATTTATCACCGTGACAATGTATTAAATCATTAATGTACATTGTAATTTGAACTGACGGCTAATATTGAACAAAGGCAACAAACCTAAGAGCTTAAGTGATTCGCTCAACTTTCAAGTGTGATTGTTTGTAAAAATGCGGGGCAAGCGGGACAAATAATAATAATAATGCTAATGAGCAAATGCAGGACATTTTTGGGATTTATCAGAAACGCGGGACAAACTATTGAAATGTGGAACTGTCCCGCCTAATGCGGAAACGTTGGCTGGCTTAGGCAAGTACTACTTGTCTCACAACTTGATTGCATTTAAAAATATATATTTTATAATTTACTGTTTATTTACTTATTTGTGTTTCTGAATTATTTTTAGTTAAAGCACAACATACTCTCTATTATATATATAGTGCAATTTTTAACATTCAGTATTACAGTCAAATACTAGTGTGATTCAAAAACGCAAAGATCAAAGAGAAGGTACACAGAGAAGAAAGTGAGGTAGCTCCTTGCAAGGACCAGTTGATGAGCGATTGGATGGAAAATCACATTTTATGGGAAATTAAGAAAAAGACTCAGATGTGTAGTATGCCATAAAAGAAAGAAGAGAAAGAGAATGATTTATTTTTGCAAGACATGCACGGACAGGCCCTTCCTTCATCTATCTGGATTCGTTCAGGATTATCAAACCAAAAAACATTTGAATTAAATTAAAGAGTGGTAGATGTATATATATGCATGTATAATTGAATGTAATAATGTATATATTATACTGGTAATTAAAGATTATGTATTCAGAGATACACCCCCAAATTTGAAAACATGGCAGCGAAACCATAATATTGTCCATGTGTAATTACTAGCATATACATATTTATCATATGTATGTTATAAAAGTAATTTTCTTTCATTCAAGTATGTAATTGACTGAATAAGCTCTAAAAATTTTTAAAAAATTGTCTGAAATAATGAACAAGAATTAAAATTTTGGTATATTTTAGCTAGATGGGAAGGGTTAAGTTATTTCCATACAAAATAGTTATTATCTTGATAAGGGTAATATGTCACAATTATTTTGTTTACATTTAATGTATTTCTGCAAAGGTCTGCCTAGGGTTGTAGATAGATTTAAAGGCAACTTGACTTAAAATTCTCAATTTTCCCAGTATTTGTTTTTCCCCCAAAATTCCTGTTTTTTCCTGGGAAAAACCGGGTTTATTCAGCCCCTGAATTAGATTATCTGCATATGGTTAAGTGAAAATCTGTTGCAAATCATTACCATCTGCTCAGTTATGGCATAAAATTTCTTATCCCTTAAATGTCATGAGTGCCTTCTGCTTCTAAGGTCTAACTTATAATGCTATTTATATATCTTGATTTGTCACCACAGAAGGTGAATGAAAAGCAGTGAATTTCTGTAAATAAATAATCTAATATTGAAATATTTCTGAGTAAGCATTTGCTTTTTGCAGTATATTGTTTAAATTCTTAAGTACAACTTTCATATCTTTTTGACTTATTGTGAATTGTTATTCTTTTAGTGCTGGAGTTGGTCGCACTGGTTGCTTTATTGTTATCGACTCCATGTTGGAAAGAATGAAGCATGAGGATACGGTTGATATTTATGGCCATGTGACCTGCCTTAGAGCTCAAAGGAACTACATGGTTCAGGTAAGAGAAAATGGTACCTTGAATATGTTTATATGGGCTAGTTATTGATTTGCTTGAAAACTTATTAGAAAGAAACAAATTGTGGAAGTATGGCATAAGATTGGAAGTCTTTCATTTTTATGCATATCAATCAGTATTATTTATCTGTTCATTTTGTCTGTTTTCCAAATAGCAATATGTTTATCTTTGAACTAGATGGCAGAAATGGTAGCTTTGAATTTTTTCAAAAAGTATTTATGCACAATTTTTAAAAATGTACAATTTTGTATAAACTGAGTGTAATTTATGCTAATTTATATAAAATTTATTTTCTAAATTCTGCATTACATTTTTCATTTTTATATTTATCACATTTATAAGCAAAATATTATTGCATTTTATGAAATGTAGCAGATATCATATCTGGCTGTTAGTGGTTATGTGAAACACTATTTATTTATTCTTTTTTGCTATTGGCACCCTAGCATCCATTTGTAAAAAATAATTTAAGCTTTAGTATGATAAAGTTGTGCTTACCTTGTGAAAGAAGTGTTCTGATTGGAAGGCAGTATTATCCTTATGATGGTATTTTTCAAAATGGTACATGATGTTTAAAGGTTTCATTAAATTTTATTCAATAACATACCATTTTTTCTATTTAAAGCTCGTTGATTTCTACAAAATTCAAAAAATCTTTTTAAGTGAATCGCCTATTCAATGATAAATAGATTGATAAAAGTTCCTTGGTATTTTTCAGACTGAGGATCAGTATGTGTTTATCCATGATGCTCTGCTTGAGGCTGTTGAGTGTGGTAACACTGAAGTTGCTGCAAGGCATCTGCACTCACACATCCAACACCTGATGCAACCTGCTCATGAGGAAGCTGGTGAAAGCATCACTGGAATGGAATTAGAGTTTAAGGTAAGCATTTTGCTTTGTATTTTTACCTATTTTACTCCAAATAAAATTTGTCTCATTGTTCAGTTGCAATAACTGGATCATTTAATTTATTTAATTATGAAAGTTGATGTACGCTTACTAGAATTTGTCTTTTGAATTCATTTTTTGTAGGGTGACCAGATATACTCTTTTTAAGAATATTATACAGTTTTTAATCACTAAATACTATGGACTCATTCTTTTTTCTTAATTATGTCAATAAACTCTTATTAAAACTTGGATGCCGGACCTAAAAGTACTGTATTAGTCCGAATATAGTCCCTCCCTGAATATAGCCCCCCTATTTCCTGGAATCAAACCCAGGACTTCAATCTTTGCAACAAAAACTATCCTCGGGAGCTCAGCCTATGTAGCCTACCAAGTTTCATGAAAATCAGTCTATTGGTTCAAAAGTTAATAGGGGAGAACGGACAGACAGAAACAATGACAAAACTATAAGCCTATTTCTATTCTGGATTCTATTAACAATGTTATTCTACATCATCTGATTCGATGCCACACCTTTCACATGTTATTTTGATGTCTCTTTCTGAACGACGGAGCTGGGTCTATCGTGACACAGGCAGGAATAAACGTTTGATACAAAGTAAGTTTCTTACAATGTTGCTTGAAAATACCATAAAAATTATTACTTTCTTATGTAAGAATAGCTTAAAAGTCAAATCGTAGATAAAAATGACACCTGAAAAAAATATGAGAATGGGTTCCTTCCTGACCCGAGGTCTGGCGTCTGAGTGTTAATTTTAATAAAAATGTTATTTTTTCTTAAAAGAGTAAAAAATAATAAATAAAAATAAAAATCTTTATTGATGACATACCAGACAGTTATGGATGTAGATAAGACTTAGTGTTTTTTTTTGCCTTTTCAGTGGTTGACATAACCTAGCAATTTAATACAAATTTCACATCTGCCAAAGTTTCATTGTCAGTATTTCACATGTCAGTCTTTCTAGGTATGTGTTAAGCAGAAACAAATTTCTAGTAATCTAATTCACACTAAAAATGTAAGTAAACTATTATGATATCAGTGTTAACTCTCATTATTATTTATTTGATAATGATTAATCGTTTTTATAGCTATAATCTAGGAACTCATGATACTGCAGAGAAAATGTAAGTTTAATGCAGCCATATCAGAGCATTATCCTTGCATCACAGCTACAAATACAGATGACTCAAAGGCCTACTGCATAATTGCAATATATACTATAAAAAAGCTGGAAAGGATTAACACTGCAGCAAACTTTTTTACCCTTTTCTTTCAACATACCCTTTTTCTTTTCCAAAAATCTGGTCACCCTATTTTTTGCAATTTTTAAAATGCCTTAAAAATATTAATTTTTAAATAAAACTGTGAGTGATCTAATTAAACACTGTACTGTTTCTTACCTTTCACAGAGACTCTCAAACTTGAGAGTAGACTCGCTACGATGCTATCTAACAGCTAACATGCAGTACAACAAGACAAAGAACCGTCTGATCCATGTGTTGCCATATGAATCAACGAGGGTGTGTCTGGCACCTCTTCCTCCTCACCACACCCCTCCCCATTCACACCATCACCATTCCCACCCCCACCACCAACCCCCTCTCCACCTGTCTCCTCCTTCCTCTGACGGAGGAGATTCTTCGGTCAGCAGTAGCATCGGAGGCAGTGGTGAAGGATCTGATTATATCAATGCCTCCTTTATCGATGGCTATCGACAGAGATCTGCATATATTGCTGCACAAGGGCCTCTCTCCAACACTGTGGGCGACTTTTGGAGAATGCTTTGGGAGCATAATGCCACAATTGTTGTCATGCTTACCAAGCTTCGTGAATTGGGAAGGGTAAGTGGTTGATAATGTTTTCAGGTTACTCAGTTTTCTGTGTTCTGTATCCCTCATTTATGAAACTTTTAATGAAAAATTTTTACTCTAAGTAAAGTAAAAGACCTATCTATTATCAGAGAAGCCTTTGTATTTGAGATAAATCAAAAGCTATAGATGAAGGTTTTTGCAGCGTTGTGGTGAAGAATCGGCATTGACTTTTGGCATCAGCTGCATATGGTGAACCATTGTCTCCAATGTTTCACACCTGTTGCAGATCCCTGAAAATGCACACTTGCAACAGGTGCGAAACATTGTAGACAATGGTCCACCATACACAGCAGATACTGAAAGCCGATGCCTATTCTTCAATTAAAACCTATGCTGTCAATTTTAATAATTGTTTACCACTGTAATTTCTTTCCACTAGAGAGCCTGTGATGCTTCGCTGTCACATTAAGTTGATTTTGATTTTTTTAAATAATTTATTTGATCAGACACATTTATTTGACAAAAGGTGTAAACTTCTTTCTCCATGAATAGAACAGAAGATTCTATTTATTAATAACCTGTATTGGGATTAAGGATAAGTATAATTTATTTTTTTAATTTATTTTTTAATTTTCCAAGTGATGTTATAAATAAAAATAACTGACATTGCTAAGTTCTTTTAAACTTCTTTCTTTGTAAATATTACAGAATAAACAGGCTCAACATAAAGACATAAATCAACATAAATGTAAACAAACAAACGTAAGATTGTCAAGGGACTCTATTTTAATCTTATACTGTTTAAAATGTTTTCTGCTTGGCTTAAAGAAATTAATTTAATTAATTTTTTAAGTGATGCTACAATAACAAATAAAATGGTTCTTAAATTCAAAGGGGAAAGGTTCACTGATTCTTCAAAAATGTTCGAAATCCGTGTAAACAAACAAAATGGCGTAATATCATCAAGGGGCTTGCGAGTATACACCCAATATTACCACTCGCTCAAATGAGGTGGCCTTGGTAACTGACAATTCTCATTTTTTTTAAAGTCGCTTTTTTTTATTAAAAACAGATTTTCTGGGAAATTCAGAACGTAATTGAATTTTCATGGAAACCAAAATGAACTTCTTTCTTTTTCCAACACAATCGTTTAGGTCCCGACTTCATATCTTGTTTCTATCTAATTTTATAATGCCCGAAACTGATTCCAATTCTTTTCTTATGGAATGCAGGGGTGTCGAAAATCCCCCTTAAAAAAGAAAGTATTTAATGTTTCCGGTTGAATTTATTACCGTTAAAGGACAGGAGATTTCTGCATCTTTACAAATTATAGATGATGAATATACCCCAAACAGCGGTGGAGATATAAGCTTCCCAATAGGCTATAACCAACTTACCAAAAAGTTCACCTATGACAATTACGGTAATATAATATAAGATTACAACATTAAGTTTGCATGGAATATCTAGAGTCTATATTCTGAACTGATCCCATTTTTTTCATTTTCCTCAAACTTAACTAGTATTAGCATTTTAGATTATTGACATTTCTCTGAATTTAATTAAATTGATAAAATCATTTTGTATCAGGTTAAAAAAATTTCTTTATTTATGCAGGTAGACTTGCAGACTATTAAATTTCATTTTTTTTTGCTTAAGTCAATGAGGCAGACTACCAAATGATCCTTCAGCGGTGACTGAATTATGTCATCTAACCTAATACCAATGTCAGATTTAATTTAGACATTTTTCAAATAACACACTAAAAATACAAAATTCTATGTTATTATCTGGGAATAGGCTTTTAAAATTGAAATATGTAGTAGCTTAATTAGTGCAGTATCAAAATAGCCAGTTTTTACTGTATTCTCAAGGAAATCAATTTTTGTTTAGGTTGTTTTCATGAAATGTGATATTTTCAGAAATATTTGAATTGCCATTAACTAGTGTTGCTTTTATTTTGACAATCTTGTTCATTTCTTAAAAGCTATGAGAAAATGTATTTTATATCTTGACCTTTGTTTCAGGAAAAATGCTATCAGTATTGGCCTGGTGAGAGATCAGTACGATATGGGTGCTTTGTTGTTGATCCTATTGCCGAATACAATATGCCTACTTACATTCTTCGAGAGTTTAAGGTAAGCTTGGATTTCGATTGATAAAATATGCAGAATGTTGTTGTGCATGCTTAGAAATTCTAATTGTTAAAGTTTATTTGGCATAAGTAATGAATATTAATTGCATTTAGTCTTGTACAAAATATTATTGTCATTTTACTTCTGGTTTAAAATAATATTTCATGGTTTCCAAATCATGACATAATTAGTTTATTTATAATTAATTTATTAGTGGCAACAGTCGTGTGCACCCCTTTGAAATATACTAGTTTTAATGAAAATTATTTATTTTTAATTTGCTTTTTGCATTTTAAATGCTGATATTAAATATCCTCCAGTCACACTTTTGAATTATGTGAAACTTGTTAACATCTTCATGGTCATGTAACAGGTGACAGATGCTAGAGATGGACAATCGAGAACTGTGAGGCAGTTCCAGTTTATTGACTGGCCTGAGCAAGGGGTTCCTAAGTCAGGAGAAGGATTTATCGACTTCATTGGTCAGGTTCACAAAACCAAGGAGCAGTTTGGTCAAGAGGGCCCTATTACTGTTCATTGCAGGTGTGTATTTAAAAAATCAATATATATGGTAACCATAGCTTAAACAATACAACTAAAACGTACTCACCACTTGACCAAGTGCCTGTAATTCATTTTGTGGTGGGTTAAGCTGAAAATATACTAACTACTTTCCTTTAAATCACCCATGGCAAGTAGACGAGTGTGTTTCTAGAGCCCTGTTGATAAATTTAAAGCAGTATAAATAATCAGACTAGAAGAATTTTCAAAATTAGGCTCAAGGTACTTGAATATTGTTTTCACAATAATTTTACCATTTCCTACTTCTGCAAGCATATCATGAACTTAAATGATTATGCAGATTTAAAAACCTTTACACTTTAAAAAATTATCCCTGGATAATTAGAAGTAATTATTCACCAATAATTGTAACCTATTTAATTGCCTATTAATGAAACTCCCAGCTTATTTAGGGGTTATATTTGACATTGTTTTCAAATTTAATGTTGGTTAAAATTAATTATACAGGGTGTCCCAAAAAGATGTATACACATTGTCTTATAAAATATCTATTCATGGATTATTGTTTGGATGAAAATTATAGCAACTCATTGTTGCATAACATGTAATTAAATGATGACTTCGGTCATAATGAAAAACAACAATTCAATAACCATAATTCACAACAATAAAAATGGCAGAGCATCTTGACTTTCAAGCAAAGAAAAGCAATTTTGAAGTGGTACTGGAAATTTGAGAATGTGTGTGAGGATCAAAGACAGTGGAGACATTATTTCAAGACTGAGCCACCAACACCAACCACAATTTCAAGAATTAGTGATAAATTTGAGACTTAGGTACCATGCAAGACGTGTGCAGGGAACGATCTGAGAGACGTCGAACTTCAATGAATGCAGAAAATTCTGCTATGGTGTTAGAGCAATTTGAACGATCACCAAAAAAGTCTGTAAGACGATGTGCTAATGAGACTGGAATCAGTAAAACGAGCGTACACCAGATTCTCCAAACTGCTAAGTGGAAGTGTTATGTTCCGAGACTGTTACAGAAATTGTCTGAGGATGATCCTGATCGTAGATATGAGTTCTGTGAATGGTTTAAAATGAAAATGACTGAGGATGCAAATTTTGTTCCCAAGATTGGTCTGATGAAGCAACATTTAAACTCAATGGTACAGTTAACCGGCATAACTGCGTATACTGGTCATCAGAAAATCCACAAATTCATTTAGACAAGGCAGTGAATTTAACAGGTCTTACAGTTTGGTGTGGTGTGTCGTCCAGGGGTATTATAGGGCCATACTTTTTCAAGGGGACTATTACTGGTACTCAGTACCTTAACCTGCTTAAAGTATACATTATGCCCAAAATTCAACAGCTTTATGAAGGAGAGGAATTTTTTTTCAGCAAGATGGGGCAACTCCACATTACCATTGTGATGTTAGGTTCTTTCTTGATAACAATTTCTCAGACCGGTGGTTAGGTCAGAGAGGAAGTGTTGAGTACCCACCACATTCACCTGATTTAACTCCACTCGAATTTTACTTATGGGGTTACCTGAAGGATAGAGTGTACTCAATGAAACCAGCAACGCTTCAGGAACTCAAGCAAAAAATTGAACAGTCATGTGCAGCCATCCCAATGGATATCTTGGTGGACGTTTGATCAGTCAGTAGCTACCCATTGCCAACAATGCATTGAAGCTAATGGAGGTCATTTTGAACATCTGTGATAATTAAACTTTTAATAAAAGCTTATTGCTTTGCACACACCAAATATTGTTATTTTTTAAATTTTTAAAGGATTATTTTTTCAGCATTAAAATGTGTATACATCTTTTTGGGACACCCTGTATAAGCTGGGTTATTACTTATTATTAATATTTTACCAAGTTTATTTATCCAAGTATGGCCATAAACACAATTGTGAACTCGGCAAATATTGAAAAATGGTTTTAGTCACTGGTACCATATTCTCTAATGACCAATATTAAAATACCAAATGGTTTTATCAATTTCTCACTAATATGTGTACAGGCCTTTATTGACTACTCAGGATAAGGTGACAATCTTTGTGACTGAGAATAATAACTTAGCAAATATTTTATGTTTCTGAAGTTTGTTTTCTCTCTTTTATTATCAGTGCTGGAGTTGGGCGCACTGGAGTATTCATAACTTTAAGCATTGTCTTGGAGAGAATGCAGTACGAAGGTGTAGTAGATCTCTTCCAAACTGTCCGTATACTGAGAACTCAGCGTCCAGCCATGGTTCAAACAGAGGTATATGACATTACATTTTGTATTTAATCTATAAGTCAAAACTAAACTTTCCTATAAGTGAACCTTTATTTTTTTAAGGTTGATGGGAAGAATGCTTTTTTACCAACCTCAATCGTCATTATCTTTCCTCAGAATTTTTTTGGCACTACTTTTTACCTCTTTTACACTTAATTGCTTTAGGCCTTTTAATGATTTCAAAGATTTAAGATCTTTTCTTTCACGGTCATCCTGGATATCCTTTCCCTCTAGAAAAATTTTTAAATATTTGATTTGGTTGTTGGTTGTCCATACTGTAGAAGTGTTCTCTGTGATTTCACTGGATATTGTCCCTTGTGAGAGACCTGTTAACATTAAAGCACATAGTCATTGCATAGCTCTTGAGTGAAATCTCTATTCAACATTTCTCTTAAGGAATAACTTTTTGTTCACTAAATTGGGGTAAACACTAAATACTGTAACTGTTAAATTTATTACAGTAAAATTGCTTTTTATCATATTCAGTAAGTATGAATTTATTACAAATTTTAAACATACATTAGGATGAAAGCACCATTTCATTCATACATCTGAAATCAGATGAAAAATTCGCTTGTGTGCCTGTAGCCTAATGATTGTGGTAGTTAGTTTCGTTAAAACAAGGTAGGTTTTAATTGAAAATTTATCACACAAAATCAAGAAACACTAATTCAAAGAAAACAATACCTTGCTTAAATGGGATGTTTAACGGGACTGCAAAAAATTAACACTAAACATTAAATGCAGTACTCTTAAATTGGGATTTCACTGTATTTTGATTTATGTACTCAATACATGGGTAGGAATGTTGACTTTTTGGTTGGTTGGATTGGGTGTATACACAGAGTGAGACATGAAGGAAAATTGAGTAAGGAGGACAAGTTTGTCATTATATATTAGTGAAAATAAGTTTTATGAAATAAGCTTATTAGAAAGGGCAAGTAGTTTTGTTTATTATTTGGCCAGGTGTTTTTATTTATATAGACATTGAAACTTCATTAAGCTAATAATCTGTTGCATGCTTGATTAATTTAAGATATTTCTATGGAGATGAAGTATTCTGTTTCCTTAATCCTTTCACTTCAGAAAGTTTTTCCTAATAACTTTCAAGTGAATATTTTTTATTTAGAGAAGTAAATGCTAATAATATCATAAACCTGCTAATTTATACACTGTGATAGAGGAAAATACATTATATGTATAAAAAAGATTTTATTCGCTGCTATAATGTTTGCTGTATCTTTAATAGTTTCTTTTGTCGTGCTTAACAGGACCAGTATCAGTTCTGCTACCGTGCAGCTTTGGAATACCTTGGCTCTTTTGACCATTATGCCAACTGAGATGAGATGGGAGCCTGGGAAGGCACGAGCATAAGGAGGACATCACTGCCAGTTTAAAGTAGTTTGAGGAGCAGAGGCAGACTATAAGGATGGGCTTAAACACTTGATTGCATTAGAATGGGAATTAGTGAAGAAGAGGCCACAGGATTGCCTGGTGGGGGACAGAAGATGCCCGGAAAAGGAAGAAGAGATCAGACCAACAGTCTGAAGATTCATCACTCTTGAATTTACTTTATTGTACATATATATATCTCTATCGAACTTTGACACATGTGAATTTTTGCATCTTTAGATATGTTGCAAGAGTATGTCAGTTAAGTACATCACCTTTTATAGTTTGCATTTTGTTAGAATGTGCCTGGTCCGTCATAACTATTTTCCTTAAGTGCTAATGTCTAAGGCAAGAAGTTATTCTAAAGGAGTTACTTTTGGACATAGAGTTGGTGCTCATTACAACGTGATGAAGTTTCTTCTTTAACGCGGTAGGAGCTGTCAAAGCTTAGTCCAATAGGATGCCCACACCAGCAGCTTTACTCTGTGGTCTGAGGATAAAAAAAATGAGCGTTGATAATCATTACAAATTTAATGCTCTGGGAAAATGGGAAGGCTTTTATCATGAGTTGTGCAATTGTGATGTGATTGATTACAAGAAAAAATAAAATTTTTCAAGAGCTTGACAGTGCCAAGTGAATATATTCTGCATATCTCCTCAGCTCACATATGCTTCCCGGACTCCCAGTTTATCTCAAATTTGAAAGCTAAAAAATTGTGGTTGTTTGTTCTTGGAATAAGGAAAGACTAGCAGAGAGAAAAGTACTCTATTTTAATGTTAGGAATGAATATTAGGTTAAAAAAAGAAACAATTAGTATAAAAGTCCAGTTATGAAAAAAAGCGTGCATGTGTCTAAGTGATGTGATCGAAGTGATTAATAGAGGGAAATAAAAAGTGCTCAGAGTTAAAATGGGCAGTGATATAAGTGTTTAGCAGGGAATCCTCGTATCTAATTCTGAGACGACACGTCCAGTGAGAATGGGAGTGTGTCCTATACATGAAGAAGTTTAAAATAAACGTTATCTAGCTATAAAAAACTGCATGGGACAAGAATAATGAACATGATAGTGGGTGAGCACGTTTGTTAAGAGCATGTCTCCCATCCTTAACCTTCTGGATGCGTTTCAGGGTATATGTGGGCCTGAGCGTGATTGTCTTGTGCGCACAGTTTTAAGTGTTACCATGTACTGTGTTACTGTCTTTTTTGGCCCAATTTTCCCCATAATCCTTTTAACGACCAGTTGTTATTGCTCTGGAAAAAACCTCCAAAATTGCTTCTCGTTTCTTGATTTAAAAAAAGTAAGGCTTTGACTGACCATTATCAAAAAAAATTGTGTCCAGCCGGATTGTGCATTCCGTGATGCTTGGAGTGTTACCTCCGTCCTCTTAAATGTGAGAACCCCTCATATCCCAAAAAGAGATCCTATCTCTTGCCCTATACCACATATCTAAATGCCTGGCTGTTACGTTGTTTCCTTTCCTTACCCTATCCGGTTTACTTTTTTGTCGTTCTCATTCATCACTCATCCTTTTGCTTAAAGTTAGCACTTTAAGCTACACTAGTGCAGTGTGTTGTGACAGCCTCTCATATCGGTGCATGGTGTTAACATGAGATTTTCAAATAAAAGACGTTTTCATTTGCACTTGTTGCTAAGTAAAAAGAGTGACGAGTTAAGTAGGCATTCTTTAGCTCCTCTGACAATATTATTTAGTGCTAAACGAAATAAGCTGTTGAAGAAGTGTGCTATACTTAAAAACTTTGAACAGAACGAGGCTGTCACTCTCACTCCTTTCCAGTATGTAAAGGTTTCTGTTAAATGTATTAAGCATTGTATCCTGAATGTGGTGCGATTCCTTCATGTGCTTAACATCATCTGCTCTGGACAACTGGTGCATATAAAATCAGAGCAAACAATGCTGAAATGCATGTTTGATGGCGCACACAATGCATGACAAATATTCCTGAAATTAGTCATTAAGTGTGCGGCTGAATTTGGTTATTACGTTTAAGGATTTTTTAAAACAAAGGCGATTAGGTGTGTTTTTTTGTAAGCGTGAATAGTTTTAAATGGTTTTCCTCTTGATGGCAAATTTCTTATTTGTACATTCAGTTTTAAAGTATTACACTTGACCTGTATGCCTAGATGGTTAAGAGAGATTTTTTTTAATGTCATATAAGAAAATAGTACCTTTTTCGAGTGTAAATGTAGCAGTTGAAATGGTAAAGAATGATTTTTAAATGGTGCATTGGTGGCATCTTAATTTTATGGTTAAGTTTGCTTTTAAGGAAGTATTACTATTGACAACCTGCTATGCTGACTGAATGATGTGCTGGGGTGTATTTTTAGAATTTGAGTTTGATCTCAAATTCAGGGGAACTTCAAAAGACAATGTTTTAATATTTTTACGATGTATTAGTTAATGCTCAACTTATTTGCATTTTTTGGGAAGATTTTTTTATTTTTTGTATTGTCATTATTTCATATCTGCTATTTCCTTTCAGATGTTGATGTACACTGGATTTGAAAGCACACATCTCTTACATAGTGTATCATGAAATGTGTATAGAATAAAAAATAAGTTGTATTAATGTCTAATTTATTCCCTAAATGAAGCAGGATATCTAGTCTTTATACAAAGAAGAGAATATCATTAATATCATTTCAGCTCCAAATTAATACCAATCAAGGCAGATAAAAAATATATTTAAAAAATCATTTCAAATGTAAACTTTCCAATTGCAAATGTTACTCTAACACACCCCTTTAGTTAAATACAGTAGAACTTCATAAACTCGGCATTCAAAAATCCGGAATTATATTATATTATATTGCCGTGGATTGCCTGCCATTTCAGGTGTATTTCGAATGGACTGATATTCGACTTCAAATAAAATTTATCCAAGAACCTTCTGTATGTTTTCAGTCTCGTAAAGATATATCTTTAAAATTTATAAGTTTATGGAATGGGAAATAAGGTGACACCACAAATTTGCAAATGTCAGATTTTTACATTATGTTCCAAAAATAATCTTTAAATCATCAATTTGTCCCGGATTTCTCATATCTGCTAAATAAAATGACATCGCCATTTGGTTAAAAATTTGAAATATAAAATTCTTACCACCAAAAATGAGATCCTGTATTTCCTTATTTAAAAGTTGGCAACCCTACCCAAAGTAGATTCATCAACATCTGAAATTGTTTGGTCGGAGTAAATGTAATGATCACTGTGGGAAATGTTTTCTTCCTCATCAATTTCGTCCGAAGGCTCCTGTAGTTCCCTAAGATAATCTTCGGGCAACGAATTGTCACAAAGTGAAGGTGAACCTGTGTCAGGCTTGATGCTTGATACAGCAAACAAAGAAATTCCACGAAGACTAGAAAATGAATAAATCTTGCAATTATTCGCAAGGTTGGCGTCACCGCTTCAAGGTTCATCATGGAATACGAAAATTAGCCGTGTATGGCGAAAAACTTGGCGCCTATTTGGATGCTGCCGAAAAATTCGTAGAGGAGTTGGCGAAGTTAATTTCGGATGAAAATCTTACTGCCAAGCAAATCTATGATGCGGACGAAACGGGTTTATTTTGGTGATGTCTTCCTCGTAGCACACTTGCAGCTGGTATTGAGGATATGGCATGCGGAATGCATGAGTCCAAGGAGAGGCTGACGGTTCATACGTGCGCAAATGCATCAGATACGCATAAACTAAAGTTAACTGTTATAGGCAAAAGTGCACACCCTCGTGCTTTAAAGGGCGTAAAGAATGTTCCTGTTTACAACCACGCTAATTAACACGCATGGATAACTTCGCAAATAACGCTCGAATGGTTTTTGAATCACGTGCACATTGCAAGTCTAAGAGACTAGGTGATGATCATAAAATAATTCTGATATTAGATAACTGCCATGCCCATCCTGATGCATCACCTTTGGTATCGGATAATGCGCGTGCGGTTTATTTACCTCCAAATTGTACTTTTATAATTCAACCTATGGACCAGGGAATTTTAAGGTCTCTAAAATGCTATTACAGAAAAACGTGTGCAGAAATTGCTTGTTATGGAGGCAAAGGTGTTGACGGATTTAAAAAGGAACTCAACATTATGGATGCGATTTGAACTCTAGTTAATGCATGGAATGATTTAACGGCCGCAACACTGAAAAATTCCTGGCATAATTTGTGGCCTGCAACGTGAAGATGGTGATGAATCGCTACCAGATTTTCAAGGTTTTAATGTTAGTGACAAAAAGAGACTGGTTTCTGAAATTATGGAGTTCGCTAGGGCTTTGACAAATAACGCTGTTACGAAGAATCTGGAAGAAGACGACGTTAAAAATTGGATAGAAATCAACAATGAAGCGCCTGTCGTACGTCAGCTGGCTGACAGCGAAATAGTTGAAATGGTTTTAGAACCCGAACGTCAGAAAGATGAAGGAAGTGAAAGTGACTATGATCACAACGCAGCAACAGACAAACCTTCAATAGTCCGTTGCATAAAATTGGATGTTGATCCACCGGAAAATCCGTTTTTAATACGAAAGAACGCAAATTTTCAATAATGAGAATTGTGAATTACCATAGCCTCCGCATTTGAGCTTGAGGTAATATTACGTAAAAATTCAGCCTTTGACGATATTATGTACATTTGTTTGTTTACATTTCGATTTCGACCACTGTTGAAGAATAATTTGTATTTGAATGAAACAGTGAAAATATTCTGTGGATTTGAATTGTACTGTTAATGCCTAATAGGAATAAATTAAAACAATGTAAGATAACTATTTAATTATTTAATGCGAAATTGTGCTTCGGATTGTTTAGCCTTTGAAGATATTTTTCTTAATTTGGTTAATATACTATGTTGTACATTACGATTTGCCCCTGGATACTTAGTCATCACTTTCAAAAATCCGGATTCTTTTTAAATCCGGCACCGGCTATGTCCCGAGGATGCCGGATTTGTGAGGTTCTACTGTAAATTCGAAAGTTTATTTCAACTTAAGAGCCTCGTAATAAAAACTCAATAAGTGCATTAGGTGATCTTTTTTATTTTGTATTAAAGTTAAAAATTTATCTAAATGTCCTGAACTAGATAACTGATAATGACCGTCAATGGGTTATGCAATGACAGTAACTTCTAAAAAAATATATCAATTGGATATTTGTAGCATAGAAAATTCCCAAATACATGTCCTAATTTGTTTACACCATTGCCTTCCTGCATGAATTCACCTGAAGATGTATACAAAACAATCGACAGGTATTTCGAAAAGCGACGCTCTTTTACAGATCACAGTGCCACTACGGCCAAAAACGGAAAACCCATTTTGAATTAAACAAGGTGGAGGTAAGGTGTCTTCATGAATCGCTCCATACTTTTCGTTGTGCCTTAAAGAAGATTTGCGGACACCAGGTGAAATTTATTAATGGACATCGCATACAGAAAGGTGAGACTTTTACTGTTATTCGTTATATTTTAATCAGTATAAACATTTTCATAAATAAAACTTGTTTTCTGGCTTATATTGGTAAACCTCCCGATCGTAAACACAAAGAGATTGATCTTTAATGTTCAAGCGTGTTTGTTATACATATGTAGTTTTCTAAGAAAAAGGCAATTACAGAAGGCCGGTACTTAGGCACTTTTCCTTATTTTGTAAAAATCGATAAACTATACCGAGGGTCTACTTAAATTGTCAATAAAAATATTTTATCGATTTTAATGTTATCACTGTCTTCTTTTATCTTTAATGTACGTATTTGTTCTTTTGATCATGTTTGGTCTTGTGAGATGGAACTCCCTTATTTCCCGTATGTTTTGATATCCGCGGTGTTTTCCAAAGACACAACCCCCATGGACAGCGAAGGCCTACAGCATTTTGTCTGCTTTGTAGAAATGCAACGAGCATAGTTCCTGGGTTTGACTTTCCCTGCCCGAGATTACCGAACATAGTGGGATTTATTTAACATACGAGCCGTGGGGCCTCTTTTTCGCCGGCCCCACATGCCTTCGTGGTTCGCATTTTACGCTTCAGGCCCAGTTGCCCACTTCGATTAAATTCTGCAGACTTGTCCTCGCAGTAGTAGTGATGAAATTAAATTTGTATGGCGCATTATTGTCGTTTTTATATATACAATTAGTAATAGGTATTGAGGCCTAATAAATAGGTTTGTTTGAAATTTCTTCGATCGTAAAATTCAAAGATAAGTTATTAGCAAATGATACATAAAAAAGGGAAATGGAGACTACGGTGTACAGATTGGAATTAAAATTTAAAACTCCTTAACCGTAAATTTACCCAGAGGGCACTCACACGTCAATAAGAAATAAGGAAAATTAAAATTATACTTACAAGTTTGCAGGACGATGATGGCCTACAGGGACCTGTTGTCAAAAACTATGAATACGACTTCAGCTACTGAAGATGGGAGCATAGCTCCCGAAATACGTATCTAGAGATTTCCAGAGTGCTTGTGCGTGTGTGTTTTCTTTTTCTTTTTTTAGGCTAGTTTTTGACAACAGGTCCCTGTAGGCCATCATCGTCCTGCAAACTTGTAAGTATAATTTTAATTTTCCTTATTTCTTATTGACGTGTGAGTGCCCTCTGGGTAAATTTACGGTTA
Organism: Tanypteryx hageni; assembly: GCA_028673005.1. NCBI lineage: Eukaryota > Metazoa > Arthropoda > Insecta > Odonata > Petaluridae > Tanypteryx > Tanypteryx hageni. The sequence goes on from CM054115.1 coordinate 135,307,948, forward strand.
AGGAGTTTTAAATTTTAATTCCAAATGATACATAGCTACTAAAGAGTTTTGAGAGATGGGTTTCCGTACAAATAAATGTATCTCTCAGTTTTTCCATGACTATTCATGTAATAGAAAATGTTTCGTATTTTTTGCCTGTAAATTTATCTACAAATTATTAACATTGCGATGAATTGCGAATGCATTCGAAATTGAACGTTAGGCTCACGTGCGTTAAGCAGTTATGTAACAGAAATATTTTAAAAATATTGTTTTAAGAGAAAAACTTAAACGCGTTTTGGTAGGATCGTTTCCTATGAATGGCGACTAATTGTTGCAAGGCGTGCATTTCTCTGTCTTGCAGAAATTAATTTCATTGTTGTTATTTTAACCAGTGGCACGATTAAGCTGGTAGTTTTCAGGAGGTGCGCGGGCTCAATGGCTTTGTTATTTTACCATTGAATTTTAAATCAACTCTCAGCAGCCATAGCCATACTTGATGCTATCTTTCATTAAATATGATTTCAAGAACTCAGGAGTTCATGTCTGAAAAGTTAGCGATGTACATTAATTGAACGATTGGATTTTTTCATTGAAATGTTTTGAATTTTCATCTACATTCACATTTCAGCTTTTACGCTGAAATTTGAGTGAGGTGTTCAAGTAGCTGGAATATCCATACTGAAATTCAAATAGCGTTGAAATTTGTTCGGTAACGTTCATTTGTGGATGACTGTAGTTGAACCATTGCGTTTACGTTGCAGGTATGGAGTGCCAAAATGACATATGGAGGTGGTACGCGGGAAAAAGGTGGATAAGCGTTGTTATAGAGTACGTGAATACTTTTATCTCGTCGGACAATCCCCGTGTCTATTTTGTTTGCCGGCTTTCAAAAGGTGTCCCTCATTCACTCGCTAGCCAGCTCAAGACTTTAACGTAAGGGAATGGAATCCGTTTTAGGAATTTCGGGAAACGGATTCGAATGGAGCCATTCCCCTTGAGTTGGCAAGCAAGCGGTCGGTGCTAATGGAACAGACGTCGAAGTGAAAGCACACGGCAGGCGTTATCCGCGACAATAATTATGTGACCGGATTTTTTCCCGGAAAATTAACTCCTACTAGAGCAGGGGTTTTCAATCGGGGGCACGTCATCAGTTATAAAGTGGTACAGGAGAATGTGAAAGAATATGATATTTCTTCTAACTTATGCTTTCACGCGTGATTTCGGAATCAAAGGTTGTCATGACTATGAATACCGTTATAAAACGTTGCAGTCGCGATTTTATTAACAAAGAGAAATTGAGATAAAAAAATTATTCCAGCATTTTCGCGTATCTTTCGAAAGAATCCCACTTAACAGTAAGTAAATTATTGTGAAGTCGGGAGATTTGTTTTTACGATAAAGGTTCCGTACGGTCGTTTTTGGAAAGCTTACTAAAAATAAATTTATCACACTAAAAAAAATTATTTACATATAAGAACGAGTTATCTATTTGAATTGAGTGTTGTAAATTGCATCAGCACTTGAAGTTGTACCAAGGGATGCGCGGCTTAAAAAATATTCCTCTAAATAAATTACTACTCATAACCGTGTTATGCTATTGGAAATACCTGAGATAAGTACTTCTTTCAATGTTTTTATATTGAAGGGCTTATTTTTAAAATTTGAACCATAAGGCGAGCTCGATGATTCCACAGTGAATTAAAATATTTTGTGCTTTCAGCCTGTTAGTGTTAATGTGCCAACGGTGCAACTGCACCGAGCCTCGAATTTACAGAGGCCCTGCGATATCTAAAAAATATTTATCGTACATGTGAATTACGTTTTTAAAAAATCGCAAAAAATATCAAACACTCTTAATGAGAGAAGAAAATGCTTTATTCATTAAAATTTACTACAATTTTTTTTAACGGTAAGAGTCCTTTCGTCCTCGCTTTGCACCGAATCCCGCGATTTTCCAAGCCGGCTCTGGTTATGTAAATCAACGGAATGCATTTTTTCTTATCGGATGAGTGCAGCTCCGGAAAGCCCTTCCAGCCTTCCGGTGCTCAGGGGCAATGCGGGTCGATCGTCATCTACTTCTCAAGTCTCTACGCCCCAACTTCCCTCGACCCTAACCGCAACTCCCGGTTTGCGACGCTTTATCTCGCTGTCCCGAAGACTTGAGGAATTTACTCGTTCATGAATGAGAAAATCGAACGAAGCTGAAATACAGGGTTTTAAAAATAGGCTCGGGGCACGGTCCTCGTGGTTCAGCGCTCAAAGACCCTCCTGACCCGGTCGCTGAACACCTACTTCGCCGCAGAAACAGACATTCCTGCATACAAAACCACTCCGAGAGACCGCATCTCACAATGTCACAATTTGATCCCAATTTCACCTCACTAATTAAAGATCAATTTATAATTAATGAATTTCGGATTAAATATTATTCGTATCGGGCATCGGGTAGATGAATCACGTTGCGATGTATTTTTCCATCCGGCCACGGACGATGGGCTCATTTTCCTCCAGTAGCATATTTTAGCATTGTTGGGGGCCTGGGCTACTGCAATAATCTAGGAGTCCTTAACTCCTACTTTCCAGGCGGTACATACAGTACCTGCGTAGGTTTTATACAAAATATTATCTATATATTTAAACGCCGGCATGCGATCGTTGTCCGCAGAACTACACCTAAGGTTCTCAACGGGTCGGGTCAGGTGTCATTTGACGCCTATTCAAGGCGCGGATTGCACATTTCAGTAAAATCTGTGAACAAATGTACACGAGGTCTGATAATGGCCGAAACCCGTGTCCAGGAGGCGTTTATGCCCGCCCAATTAGGTCGCGCGTCAGCGCTACTGACGCCGAGTTGGCCGGCCGGCCGCCTTATTGACTGTTACACGTTTGCCAAACCGAACATATAAAAATGTATTGAGTGAAGGATTGGGCGATAGATTACGCGAGTTAGGTAGAAGAATGGAGGACTTGAGGAGCATTTGTAATTTAGCTTCTTTTTCGATTTGTTTACATAGAAACGGAAGCTTTGGTTTGAAGACACAATCAGTTAACATATAACTTTTAGCAAAAATATGTGCATTGTACTTAAATTCTAAAAAAAACTGTAAATGTGTTATAATTTCTTTTGTCCTGCCTACCCGTCATTTCGATGGACAGTTCCACTATAAGCATTAAAATACTAGCAAGGAGAAGGAAGAGAGAGAGAGGGAGGATGAGGAGGAGGAGAGGGAGAGAATGAGATGAAGGAAGAGAGAGAGGGAGAGAGAATGGGAGGAAGGGAGAGAATCGGAGGAAGGGAGAGAATAGAAGGAAGAGAGAGAGAATGGGAGGATGGAAGGGAGAGAGAATCGGAGGATGCGAGAGAGAATAGAAGGAAGCGAGAAAGAATGGGAGGAAGAATGGGGAGAGAATGCGGCGAAGGGAGAGAGAATAGGATAGATAGATAGATAAATGTCTTTATTCAGGCGAAATTTAGACCATAAGAGAGAGGGAGAGAGAATGGGAGGAAGGAAGAGAGATAGGAGAGAGAAAGAATTGGAGGAAGGAGGTGCTTTTCGTAAAGAGTAGGCTAATGACGGCACCGGGTTTCCCTCCTCCCTTCTTTGTGTATGTCCAGTTGATGACAGTGCAAAATGACCATAGCAGTCGACGCACTTAAAAAAATCAATTACTACTACTTGGAGGAAAGAAGAGAGAGAAAAGGGAAGGGAGAGGGAGGGAGAATGGGAGAAGGAAGAGAGAGAGAATGGGGGAAGGAAAAGAGAGAATGGGAGGAAAGGAGAGAGAATGAGAGAAAGGAAGAGAGGGAGACAGAATCGGAGGAAGGGAGAGAGAGAATGGGAGGAAGAAAGAGAGAGGGAGAGAGAAAGGGAGAGAGAGGGGGAGATAATGGAGGAAGGAAGAGAGGGAGAGAGAATAGGAGGAAGGAAGAGAGAGGGAGAGGGAATGGGAGGAAGGAAGAGAGAGAATGGGGGAAGGAAAAGAGAGAATGGGAGGAAAGGAGAGAGAATGAGAGAAAGGAAGAGAGGGAGAGAGAGAATGGGAGGAAGAAAGAGAGAGGGAGAGAGAAAGGGAGAGAGAGGGGGAGATAATGGAGGAAGGATGAGAGGGAGAGAGAATAGGAGGAAGGAAGAGAGAGGGAGAGGGAATGGGAGGAAGGAAGAGAGAGAGGGAGACAGTGAGAAGGAGGAGGAGAGGGGATGAGAGAATGGCAGGAAGGAAGATTATAAAATAAGAAAATTATTTTTCCTTACATTGTGGTAGCCCTACTTTTTAGATTCGTTGTAAACATGCTCATTTCGTTTTGTCATTCTATACTCACCCTAAAAACGAAATTTCTTTTTGAAATCGGTTCAGCCAATACATTCGAAACTCATGGTTACCGAAAAATTCTAATCTTGATATTATGGTAACCGTGTTTAGTCGACCTGGTTGAAATATACTATTTTAGTTATTTATTTATATGAATATTACATTGACCATATTTGATTAAAATCCATGCTGTAATTTCTCTAGAAATACGTGTGAAAGAAATATTATTTTACTTTTTATTGTGGTAGCCTTGCTCTTTATCTCCACTTAAAATATCTTGATTTCATTATAGTATGTTTTAATAATCTAATATACGAAATTAAGTTAAAATCCATTTAGCCAATTCCTTACAAATCCATAATTACTGAAACAGTTTTTATTTGTAATTGTGGCACCTCTGTTAGGCTAATCCGGTCCAAATATGGTATTTTATTTATTATACGTATGTACATTATAAATATTTAATTTGGTTAAAATTGGTGCGGACAGTTCAACACAAATGCGTGTAAAGAAATAATTGGTCGAGCGAAGCAAGGTCTCTCCTGTTGAGTCCATGTGCATTTTGTCTGTTTGTTCTACGATAACTGCCGTCTCGGTTGTCTGATTTTTACCAAACTTCGTGGGCGTGTACAAATAACATAAAAGGGGAGACCACGTACCTTGGGTCGTCGATTTCGACGAAACTTTTTTTGGTGGTAGAATACTTAAAATAAGAAGACCCGTGTATCGGCTTTTGATCGATACAGCAATACCAAACATTCTGTTCTGCTATCCATCACTTCCCCCTTTAGTTGAGGGCATTTAAGACCAATCTTACGAAGACTATGTTTCTCTTATCCCACCAGCTTCAGTTTTTCCTAGTTTTTTCATTCACGAATCATTTTTTTCTGTTGTAGGTAGTAGGGGTGAGCGATATATATAAACCTGGTATTTAGTAACAGATACCGGTCAGGAACAGATATCAGTGATATATATTTTCCAAAATATCAGTTATTGGAATATCAGTTAAGAAATAATAGGTGTAGGTTGAAACAGACCATTGGACCAGTATCTGTTTGCTATCCATACTCGATACCAGTCAATCCTTAATACTCGCCTTTGTTCTTCGAAAGCTTTCACGCACCACAGCCAGGGGCGGATCCAGAAACTTCCCAAGGGAAGGGCGATCGCCCCACTTGATTCCGCCTCTGCCGACGACCATACATTTTGAAAATCCCTATCCCCATCAGAACCTTTCTTTTCCTTGTCATACAGACTTAATCTTCGGTTTAGAATAAAGGAATGTTGCGCGGAATGAATTTAAGAATGTGCCCAGTGGATGGCAATGGGCTCGTCCAAGGGGAGGGCGATCGCCCCCATTGCCCCTCCCTTGGATCCGCCACTGACCACAGCGCACTCTCTATCTTCCTGCAAGGGGCGACTTGAGCCAACAAACAATTTGTGCTCTCTCGCCACGGGGAAGAGGACTCATCACAGGGGTGGGGTGAGGATTTCTCCTCCCCGCCAAGCCGTCACCCTCGCCCCACCACTAACAGATGCCGTTTAAAGGGCGAGGATATACCTATTATCCAAAATAGCAGTCTGTTCTCAATGCTCGGATACTCAATACTCGGATACCATTTAATATCAGTTGATGGATTTGTGGGCGCTCTAACTCAAAAACTATTAATCAGATCAACACGAAATTTTATATTTGACATCTTTTGTAAAGGAAGAAGAGCTGATTAGATTTTGTAAAAATCAGTCAACCGAAAGTGGGTGTTTACTCTTGTCACTTATTCGTAACTTTGAAATATTTGCTTTCATATTTGATAAATGTAAAAATGCACTGGAATAAACGTTGTAGGAAATTTAAATTTCTACAACCTTTGTTTGAAATATGTTTCCATATAATGCATTGTTTAAGAGATATCTTACATTCTTAGCTACCACCACCGCGCCACCTACCGACGGCTATTATTAACAATCACGCTCAGTTACGTCTTAGTAACGCCCCTTTTTATTTTCTTAATTTCTGGTGCATTCTGGATATATACATTATCAGAAGGTTACGGTTTTTCCTGTTCTTTGTAATATTTAACATTTTCTCGGTTTCTTTAAATATTTGTTATTACGTAATCTATTTTAAAATTTTTAGAAATATTATAGATATGGAGAAAGTCATGTGGTGGCCACATCAGATTTTTTTTCGTGGATTTCTGTGCCTGAATTACGATTTTTTTTTTTTAATCGCTAAATACAAAATCACATATTTCTGGAGAACTTAGTAAACAATCAAGTTGAAATTTTACATTTTGTTAGAATAATACATATTAATTACATTTATATAGGTAATGTTGTCTAAAAATGTATAAATAAACAATAATGTCAACAATAGTGAAAAGTTAATATTTTTAAACAAATTGTTTAAAATTGCAATCATATGAGATTTTCCGAAAGTGTTTGTATACGATGTTTGCTTTATCATCTCGATTTTGTAATAAGGAAAAAAAGACTAATATAAGTGCATCATCAGAGATTGGAGTTTGAATACGCCATCGCCTGGCATCTTTGCCTGACGCAAAATGAGCTAACGCGGCAAAGTACTGTTTATTTTTTCATTAGAATGAGAATTGATTTCTTTCATCTAAACAAACCTGCAATCAAATTAAAGCTTGACTTCTAATCTTTGTAATTAAGAAAGACGCAGAGCGTTATCTGCTTTCGTTTACAAGATATATGAGTCAGAAGGAGATGCTGCGCAAAACCTGCGATTCGCCGACTGTTTACGTTAAGGGCATTTTCAACCGGCCGGCGAATCGCCGTCTCTTTAAGCCAATGGTTTAAGGGCATCTGCATCCGAAGAGTTAACAATTTTTTGGAGATATTGAAATGTTTATTCGTATATATAGGGTAATGTCTAAACGACCTGAAAGTTTCAGCTCCCTAGCTCGACCCATAATATCTAAATATTTACCTATTTGTTTAAATTTTAAGAATTTTTGAAAGACAAACAAATTATAATATAAAAATTTCTATAATCCATATTTTGTTTTTTTTTACAAATTCTACCTAAAAGTAAAAAAAATTTCAACATCGTAGCACATAAATCGTGAAAATTTGTTTAAATATATATAATAGATATTACTTATATGATATGGAAGAACTATGTGTTTATGTTTAAATAGTGAAAGATTCATTTAATTGAAAGTAATGTATTTAGGAGATTTTCCCTTATTGTATCCGATGCATGTAGCACAATAAAATTTTTATTATCCCTAAGTATTTTCATTACTCCTTTATTGAAGCTCATTTAAATTAATAAATGATCATTAAGTTTTTATAAATACGTAAAATAAGTACGCCAGCCAACAGTTGTAGAAGCATTATAAATTATACTGGTATCGGAAGGAGCATTCTCCGGTGGGTAGTACCAGAACCAGCTCCGTAAACTGATACATCAATAAAAGGTATTTGGAACAGATACTGCCTCGTAACAGATACCAAGATATTAGGTACCGGTAAATATCAGTTTAGCTCATCCCTAGTAGGCAGGGCCCGGGAGAGGGGGGGGGCAGACGGTCCAAATAACCGGGCCCGGGCTAAAGGGGGGCCCGCGCCCAGGAAAAGTCCTCTGAGAATTTGAATCATCGCTTAACGTTTCTTAACAAAGTTTCAAAAGTATTATTTTTAACGACCTTGCATTTTCAGCAACGTTTCTTCATTTTCTACATTGTCGTTTTAGAATGACATAATCATTACATTGTGGTCCTTCATCCAGCTCTCATCTCGGTGTAGTGGTGTCTCCTTTGCTTTATTTCACGAAGAGAAGATAGAGAAGGAAAGTTTCTTCCCCGGCCGTAACGGGTATAAAGATTTTCATCCCATCCAGTATCTGCAAATCGAATTTTTATTTCAAAGGTAAGATGATACATTTTAACTCATAAAGTTATTGATATAGACTGTACTGCAAGATTTATTGAAAAATTGGGAAAGAAATTGAATACCTACTAATAACTTTTAAAGTTTCGTACTTCTTATTTCATGCTACATACACCAGGATATATTATTATGGGTGGGAGATCTATGGCATAATTTAGGCTTATACTTTAATTTAGCTATCAGCAAGCATTATGTTTTGTTAAACGATGAAAGGATTCTAGTCTATAGTATAATTTATACAGTTATGTTTTGCATGTTAAAGTTAATGTTTGCTATCATCTGTCCAATAACGAACAACATTTAATATTATATTTTTGAATATAAAGTTTGAACTAACTTAATCAAAGTAGTAAATCACAGTTTTCTGGAATATCCACAGATGCTAGCAATCAAAACTGATAAGGTTTTTCCTTTAGTTGTTCAATATTTTTGTAATCAAAAAGGAATTCAGATAAAGATACTAAAAACTGAATCCTTAACTAACGAAACCTCTGACAGCATTGTCGATTTTATTGTTAGAACATTCTGTGAGTACGGCGTAGATACAAAAAAATGCGTTGCTTATGGTGCAGATAATGGTCACGATGAATAGTGTGGGGATTCCCAGCATGTTACTCTCGTAAATACGAAAGGTTACAGAAATATAACATTGTAAACAAATAATATACATGAAATGCAGAAGAAACTAAATTTTCTTACAGTTAAAATTTAAAAAATGGCTATAGTCGCACCCCTCAGATCATTTGTCACACCCCCTAATTTGTGCAGGTGAGGATGCTATAACTGGAAAGATTTTCAGGGAAGAAGTATTTTACAAGGTTCTAGAAAAAATTACAGACGGTATAAGTCATCGCTACAAGGCTACATTTAATATATACCACAAGTTTTGATTTTTATGGTCATATCTTGATAGAACTGACGAAATGATAGCAAATGACTGCAAGCAATTTTCTGCAGAGTATAAAGTTGATGTCTCTGGAGAAATGTTGTTAGACGAACTTTTGCATCTAAAGACGATTCACAAGGCTAACTTGAGTGATGAGTCACTGCCTCCTCTTTCTCTTCTCAATGCCATAATAAAGCTTAAGCTGGAAGATTTATTTCCTAATGTTTGCATTGCTTTGCGTATATTTCTGGCACTTCCAGTTACAATAGGGTCAGCAGAGAGATCTTTTTGCAAACTAAAGTTAATTAAGAATCGTTTAAGAAGTACAATGTACCAAGAGAGACTAGTTGATTTGTCAATTTTAAGCATCGAAAGTGAACTGACAAGAAGTATAAATTTTGACGATGTAATTGATTCATATGCTTCTATGAAAGCTAAGAAATGCAAATTACCTAAATAAAAACCCACGAGTTCACAAAAATATAGTATTGTTTAATATGTGTATGCTTTTAATGTCACTTCGACAATTTCATGCTTATTTATATTCTATAAATTCTTATTAAATGTCTCCATAAAACCATTTCAATTTTTAATACTTGTATTAATTTTAATGTCATTTCCTCAATTTCATATTCATTTATGTTCTTTAAATTCTCATTAAATGTATTCACGAAGCCATATTATTGTTTAATAATTTCATTGTTGTTAAGGTCACTTCGTCAATTTCATGGCTATTTATATTGTTAAACATTAAATAAATGCAATTAATTACATAAAATTGACAGCTGTATTTGTTCATTTGCTGAGAAAAAATACTGCACTTAATATTCTCTCATATATAGTTAAAAATTGTACTTGATTAAAGTTGAGGAATGGGGCCCGGCATAAACATGATTATGGCGAGGGAACGTGGTGGTAAGGGGCCCGGGAGCAGGAGAAGCACCAGGGCCCAGGATTTCTCTCCCGAGCCCTGCTAGTAGGTAGACCGAAATGACGTGCTGCTACTCGGTTTCCGTGCGTTTTTTGTGTATTGAATCGCCTGAAGCTAATAACTAATAGCGTAGGCATATCTTTTCACTTTTGTAACCATTCCGATCTAAATTCACGTAACTTTATTTATCTTAGATACGCATAAAATATTTATGATACCTACACAAATTCTACTGTTCCGTGGCATTAATCGCGTTATTGAACGGTCTCATTAGGAACTAAAACATCGCAAACGCCCCGAAATTGTAATCACTATGAGCGGACGTGTATTAAAGGTTAATAATGAAAATGCGTCCTCGGAATTCACGTTGCATAAGGTATTACTGTATATATTAGCAAATTTTTCATTATTAATTATTAATAATGTATATTTTATTGTTTTTGCGAGGAATGACTGCCAATTATTCCATTTTGGGGATGAGTGCGCTTGTCAGTGTCAGTATTGAGAACAGTAATAATCTTATCTTCGGTGTATAAGACGCAGACTGATTTTTGGGGGACATTTTTCTGGAAAAAGTGTCTTATATGCCGAGAAATACGGTATATAAAATCCGTGAAAATTAAATGCATAATCCTAGCCTTCAATTATTTGGCGAGCAGTTAATACAGGTGATTTCTTTGGCAATCTTGCCTGAACATTTACCACAAACAGCCTTGTTGCAAACATAACCAGTGTCAACGGTTTTGTTCCTCTTGCACTTTGCGTTGCTTGCAGTCACCTTTGTGCTGAGGCTCATTTTCAGAGGGTAAGAATCCTCTGGGTATTGTCTTAGCACTTCTACTAGTTGGAGAATGAAATTGTGTCAAGGGATCCTTTTTCCAGTGACCTCTTTGTAGATGATCCAGTCATTGATTGCTGTCAGGTCAAGCACGTTGTAAAACGTGTTCAGGCCACCTGCGAGATTCGGCCCCCACATAGTATTAATGAGTCATTTGGTCAACTATGTCCGCATCAAACTTAGTAGCATTGTAGAATTCTATGGTTTCGGGATTCTTCTTCTCACCTCGCGTATTTGGCCAATCGGGTGCAGAGTGCTTAGTAGCATTTGCACTCTTCAGTATGTTATTCTTGTAGAGCTGTGACTGTGATGTCCGTAAAGACCAGAGGTGCGCAACATACGGCCCGCGGGCCAAATTTGGCCCGCCGACACATTTTGTGTGACCCAGCAGGATTTAACTCAGTTTCGTCCTTGTCCGTAAAAATCCAAGTAAAATTTCTTATGGATATTTATCGCGTTTGTGAACAAACATTCACTCGAATGAAATTAAACAAACCTCCATTACGTTCAGCACTTACAAGTCAGAGTTGAAGAGGCACTCTAATTGTAAGAACAGCAACTACCGTCATTATTCCGGATATAATTGGAATGGCGTGAGAAAAATTGTGCAAAATCTGCCATTGAGTAAGTAAATTATATTTGTTTGTTAGCTCATTTTGTTGTTACGGTAATTACTGAATCTACAATAGTGTACTTAAATGTTTGTGTACAAAACTTTCATAGCGTGGCCCGCCTAGGTCCAATCAAGGTCGATTTTGGCCCGTGTCAACTTTTGAGTTGTACACCTCTGGTGTACGTAGACACTGGGATTTCCTTCCTCACACGATTCATTTTTCCAACAAAGCTAATTTTCTGCGCTTACAGCCTCTCAGCCAGCTTCATCGATGTGAATAAATTATCAGCGGTGATGTTGCGCCCTTTCTTGTAATATTGAATTCGGAGCTACAATAAATACATTTAACATATTCATCCTTCCCGGGCTGCAATCCAAGAATATTTTTTTCCATTCTTCGTTGAAATAATTACTTCCTCTTTTTCTTTTCTGACGCCTCAAATCGTGATTTCGACTTCTTCAGAAAGATTTTCTACTACTGGTGTTGTTTCCATTTTTAACTGGTGACCCTTTAAATTTAAAATAGATGTTTACTTCAATTTTTTCTTAAAATACTAATGAGTTAGTCAATTATAGGTCTACCGCGATCAAAATAACATTTTGGGTGCACAGTGGGTGTGGCCTAATCTCTCACTCCACTTGGCTCCCTCCCCTCTCGCCCTTCCTTGCCGCACGGGCTATCGCGTCTCGGTCATTTTCTAGCTACACTGTTGCCAATTATTATCAAAATTTCGTCTTGGCAGCAACTGTAAATAGTGAGAACTGACAACCTGAGGAGAAGGATGGGCTAGTAGTGGGGTGGGGAAGCCAAGATGAACGAGGGTACTTTCCCTCCGTGCGCGGCTGAAATCCGCGCATGTCTTATCTTTGCGACATACCTATACTAAAATCAGTACAGTAATTTAATAATTAATTAGTTAAAATTTTAAATAAAAAAAAACTTTCATAAAATCGCTAACCCAAAGAACAAAACAAAAAACAACATCAAAGATCATAAAAGGATAAAATAACGGATTTCTCACCTTGTTCCATTAAAAAAAGAGACCTCTATTTTGTTATGGTGAAATGTCAGTGCGTAAAGCCAGCTGAAGATGGAAAAGATGAACCCACGGAAAAAAGATAAATTAACGAAGCAAACGGCACGTTCGTACGACTATCTTATTCCAATCTTAGTGAAGATGTCCTCTTTTTAATTTACAAGACCAATATGGGTATTTAATGAAAGAATGAACGCATTGCGGTCTTACCGATTGTATTTAAGTCAATTATATTTAATTATTTAACAATTATATTAACTGCGCTGTATTTCCTTAATTAATTAACATTATATTTGATTTTTGTTTCTTTCCAGTGGATTTTCATTAACGTTATGTAAGAGAATTTTTCATTTTTAACAAAAATATTACATTGTGATACTTCTTTGCAGATTATTGAAAAAAGTACATGTCAAACAAGACAATAGAAAATCAGTTACGTACTTCCTAAATCAGTACAACTGGCAAGCCTAGTTAAAATTAACTTTTAAAATCAAACAAATAACGACAATGTCCAACGGAAGTGTAGCCGCTCAGTCGGTGAACGACTTCCCGTATTAGCGCGCGTTTTAGTGGAATGAAACTGCTAATTTCTATTTGAAAATGATTGTTAAATTCTTTTTTAAGTCTAGCCGATCCAATGAAAGCATTGTCGTGCACAGAATTACTTTCGTGACAGAAGATGTGGTGGGAAGAGTCAAACCTTTAATTTATACGAGTCGATATAAGTTATCATGTGAAGAAATAAGTGTTTTTCCGTGTCATTTTCAGGGCGATGTTAAACAAGGACATACCTTTCTTATCAAGTGAGGAAGTGAGCATCATTTGCACGAACTACCCGTCTAGTATAGCGTTTAATGCGCTCATGGCCATCGTGTCATATCTACGCGACTCATTCGACTTAGAGTAGACGGCTCTTAATCAAACTAGAGGTAAGTAATAAATTTCATCGGTTCTACATCTTTCTTCAAGTGTTGTGTTAGGAATCTCGAATACTTTTTCATCTAATCTCGATTGAATCCAATAAATTGTCCATGATAGGAATTTTTAATAATTTATTGATTTTTCTGCATGGTTAACATTATTTTTCTATTCTGCAATTTTGACAACGATATTTTCCTCTATGCCTGCCTGTCGAAATTGTAGATTTTTTCAGCAAGTGAGGATATTATTGAAGGAATGTGTTTGGATATCCCAAGTAAGTTTTCACATTTCTCTCATAGTTGTGGTTTATTTTGTTAAGGTCTGTAATTACTCAGGTTTTGAATTTCTGTATCCCAAGGTGTTTATAAAGTCGATTTTAGTAGATTGTGGTTGAGATGTTGTTTTGAATAAGGCAACATAGTATTTTAAATTTGAAAATTATGAAGACAAATTGCTTTTGTCAATCTCCATTTATTTTTGTTAATTTGGGATAAAAATTGTGATTTAAGAGCAATTGGTTGAATTGTATTTGTCATCATTTATGAGAATAAAGTGGCAAACTGGAATTGTTAAATTCTACAGGAAATAGCCACAGTGGAAGGGTTAAATATTTGGCTTACCATCTGGTAATTAGTAAATGAAAGTGTAGTTTTTGTCATCCGGTTGCCTGTTTTGTGTAGGTATATCTAAGCTTGTTTAATGTTTGTGCTTGCTGGTGTAATTTGCTTAATGGTTTGTTGCTTGTGCTTTTGTTTTCAAATATGAATGGTTTAATTGCATGCTACATTAGAATTACTGTGTAGATCATGGTGCTTAAAGCATGACATGACATTTAAGGGGTGTTGTTTCATATGTATATAATATTCTATAAGAATTCCGTTAGATATTATATTATAAAAATTTACTTATTAGTTCCCTAATTACTTATTGGAAAACAAAAATGGGATGAACAACCTTGGAAAGTCCAGTGTTTAGTAAATAAGTTGTAAAAGGTGACATGTTATATAGGCCAAAGAAAAAGACTGAAATATGCTTCCTGATATTCATATTGCCCTTCAAGCATAACAGATTTGAAAAGCACGCTGACACAACTTTCTCAAGAAACAGGTCACCCAGTCTCGATCAATAATTAACATTTGATAAAGTTAAGATTTCAAAAATTAACATTCAGTAAAAGCCTTCTATATTAAATAAATATCTATCTTATCACCAATTGGTTTACAGGCATAATGTGAGCTCAGTGTTTAATTTTTGGAATGTTTTCTGTTAGCTATGGAGTTTCTAATGTGTACTTCCAATGAGATGATTAATATCTATTTCAGTATTGAAGCTATTTACATCATATTAATTAGTTCAGAGATGAGGCAACAGTTTGAAATCATTATCTCCTTTTATCTATATTATTAACACTTGACCATTTTTTTAATTCCTCAGGAAATATGCCTGGCTCTGGAAGATGCATTTTGTTTTCAGATAGATATTGATTACACCATAATATGTGATAATTTTTTAACGTTTCATTTATTATTACAGTGATTTTCATAGTGTGCCTTCTCAAAATAAGAAAATCCAATTTCTGACCAATAAATGTCCAAGCTTCAGCAGTTTTGCAACGTTTTCAGGTGGCTGGCAGTAATAGCATTTTTAAGTGACCCACTGAAATTGATAAGAATTTACATCATAACGTACTTAAGATTTGTTTTTAAGTAGTACTCTTATGTCTACTTTTTAAGTAAACTTCACCAGAAAGGTAATGGAACCACAGTTTTAATCAATAGCTATAAATAATCTGTATCAATATCAAAGCTTCACAGGCCTCGTAAAATGCTCTTGTGGGCCAAATATCAACAGTCTTCATATTTCAAAATTATTTTATGATTGTACGAAGTTAAAAATGTCAAAAACAATATGAACAAATAAATAAATGCATAATTTATTATATGTAAATTAGTATTTAAACTGTTTTATTTGCCACTTTAGAATATACTTTCTGTGAATCACCACTGAAGATGGCTGTATTGTTGCTGAAATGAGCATCTAGTTATTCATTACCTTGCTATGGCTATTGGATATGTGTAAGATGATTTCTTATTTTTAATTTTTTAAATATTTAAATGCTTATTACTGAAAATGAAGTTCACTGAATGAGAATCTCTTTGTCAAGATCAAGAGTAAAACATTTTAATAATACTTAATCAATAACAGAATTGACAATAAGAACTAGCTACCAACGATTAATAAGAACTAGGTTCATTCCCAATTAGTGTGGTTAATCATTGATCTACTGTACATTTTATAACAATAAAATTTTGTGAATCTGTCTTTTCAAGATGTCATTGAATGTCCTAAGATGCTATATGATCAACTGAGTACAAGAGATTCACTTCCATATTTGATTGATATATTGACTTATTTTTCAGTATTGAATTTTATTCTCCATCAATAGATAAATTTGCATCAGTTGATATTAAATGCAGCTCATTGTATCCAAGGTTATAAAAGAAACATATGTGCAGCAAAGATATATAGAGTTGAATTGTTCAAAATATATTTACAAGACAGAAAGAAAGGAAAGTGTTTTGTCTGATATTTGACTTTTGATTGAGAGAAGTAAGTACCTACTATTTTGAATTGGATGTCCTTGCAATTCAATTGCTGTTAGATTATTTTTTGTAATGTCTCAGGTTTTTAGATTTATCCTCCAAATGTATATACCAGCGTTAGGTGATATATGTACACTTTCCATGTTTAATGAACTCTATATTAAGGCTATAATTTCCAAATAATCATGCTTGGAAGTGTAGTTAAAACAGTTTGGATTTAATGTGCTGTAACAAGATAGTTGATGAATTACTTATAGTTCCCTGATGAGGTCAATACTATAATGAATTTCAATGTGCATGTAATTCAATAGCCAATAGACATATGATGTGTTCATTGTTTAGTTGGCTCTTCGCCTCATATAAGAATGTTACTTAGGTATACCTTGTAGCTTATGGATACAGGTGCAAATATTATTTAACTGGTAACTAAATAAAAAAATGTCATACCTTTTAAAATTGCCAATTCTAACAATGTTGTTTATCATATATAAATACACTATGTTTTGGAATAGTTCCACTTTGAAGGTGTTCTGAGCTTAGACCAAAATATGAAAAAATATTGAAATTTTATTCCAGCGTTACATTACCTGCATTTACATTCATTTATTAAATTTAATTATGCCATGTTCAAATTATTTGTGCTGATAGGATACTTGAATTTCAAATCTGATAGTACTTTGAAGATGGCTATGTGGAGAAGAATTTCGATTATTTATGTAATTGTTTGTGAAATTAATGCAGAAAACAGCCATTGGAGAGTGTAGCCTTATCCTGTTATCTACTGTCCACCAACTTCCCTCATAAATGTTGAGCAGAATTGTTTATTGAGGCCAGTTGGATATGGAAAGGGAGCAAGGAGCAACTTCAGGTAAAGAGTGATCTTATGTGTTTCTTTTCATTATTTTTAAAATTGCAACTTCTGGTTATCTGGGTAATGTAAATGTATCTTTTGATTCTGACAGCTGATTTTATTAAGGTAATAATAACTAACATTTATTAAGTTTAATTTTGTAAGGAAAATGTGCAGGTGAGAAAGGCTCATGTAAGTTGTGTTAGGCATTTAATTAAAGCATGTTGAGGTGCATTTGGCAGAACAATTGATTAACAACAACTCATTATCCAGAGTGAATAGGGTGTTCTTTCCTGAAAGGTCCTTTCTTATTGGCTTGACTCCAAAGATATCAAGTATTGTTTTTTGTCAAATTTGACTTTTTAAATATACTGGGTATTTGTCTATTCATGCTATAGGTAACATGATATTTACCATTTGTATTTTGTTCATACTTAATGATTTTTTAAGTTTTCAATATGTTCTGCTTTTCCATAAGCTGCCAGTTTTCTTTAAATTTGATGCCCAAACTTGGTGAGTGGATATGCTGGATATATAGTTCTAATTGAATGAAAATTGTTTGGTTGACTATTACTTCATTATATTACTAAATATTGCTTTAATGTTTTTATATTAAAGCTTCCTTAATCCATGAATTTTTCAAGGGCTTTAAATATTCAACATATTTTACATTATATCATCTTGTAATTGACATTGGAACAAAAGTGATTCTGCCTGTTGAACCTTAATTGGTATGTAATTCAACTACTAACTCCATTTCTTATCATAAGCATGCTTCTCTATTAATTATTGTCATATTCTTCTCTTTTTGATGACTTGCATATCCAGCAATTAAGGAAAAGGGGAATGGTGTGATACTCTGAAATGTAATTGGATATGTTTAATCATTTCAACACCAGACATGTTAGAATGTACTCACTTAGAAATTCTTTGACCTGCAAACCCATGGAACAGAAGTTGGGGTTTCTTAGAATGCGATAGGTAAGAAAGTAACTAACATATGATTTATAACCTTCATAAATATTTTATCCCACCTTTACAGGTAGAGCAGTTTCATCTCCCCTGAGTGGAGTCTAGGAGCAAAGCCTTTGGATATGAGAATAGGACTCAGAAAATCTTTCTGTTGGAGACATCTGATATTGGTTGGAGATTTTTTGTGATAAGTACCAAAAATATGCAATAAATGATTATTCAAGTGTTAATGCAGTGGCTATTGTTTGAACATTTTTTATCTGTAGCTGGTTATTCTTTGGTATCTGTTTCAGATTTGATAAAACTAAATCACATTGAAGGTGCAGTAAATGACGGTATTACATAGTAATCAGATTTTGAAATATACTGAGCTATGAAACTTGAAATGAAGAATTCTTGTTTTTGAATGCATAAATTTGGGTTATTCCAAGTGCTTCAGGCTTTGAACTTGAGCTAAAGCCTTTATAATTTTCCTTATCATTTACCGTTTATGGTAAACATCATGTTTGATGTATTTATGCTAATGATGAGAATTGTTTCCTAAATGTTTACCTTATTATAATTTGTAGGCTACTGAGATCTAAAACATTGTTTGATCAAACTTGTTCTTTAACCCTCAAAGTGGCCATCAAAGCTTCTTCATTCACTGGAATTTGTTAGGAGCATTTCAACATATTTTTTCATCAATGTAAACATTGTTAAATCATAAAACATAGTGTTAGGCACAAACTTTCAGCAACAACTGGAATTTATAATGTAAATATCATATAATTCTTATTTTCATATAAAACCTCAACTTGTTTACAATTATTTCTTTTTAACCAAAGATGTCTCATGGCGACACACTATCTACTGAATATATATAAAAATCATTCAATACATAGTGATTAAATTTGTTTCAAGTATTTATGCAGAATTCCAGACCTTTGTCATTTTGATTCTCCCCATGTAGGTACTGCACGTACTGCATTATACCACTGCAAAATTACCTGAAATTGCCCAAAAAATTAGTAATGTCACAGTTAATGCATAATTATCAAAAGTGTAACAAAGGTTAGTTTTAAAAATATTGGTTTCCTTCAATTATTTTAAATTTATTAAAAATAAAATTAATGCATTCACTGTTATATTGAAGTAAGAGTGGGACAAGGAGATATTTAAAGTTTTTCAAATTATCATGGCATTGGTTAATGTTTGGCACACCGTGGGTTTTAGGTGTATTTTAGAAAAAATATATCTTTTAAGTAAATCTCATTTCTCGGATTTCTTCTATATATAAATTTTTACATATATACGAGGTGTGATCCAAAAGTTCCCGGACAGTACTGATAAAAAAATGTTGACCTTCCTTAGGTTCTAATCACTTCTGTCCCCTTCAAAGTAGTCCCCTTGGGAATTGATACAGTGGGCCCAGCACTTTTATCACAGCTGGAAGCACCTCTGGAACTCCATTTGGGAGATTTTGTTCAGCACCTCCTGCAATTCTGTCTGAATTTCCTCGATTTCATCAAATCGTTGTTCCTTCAGCAGAATCTTCACCTTGGGGAACAGGAAGAAGTCACAGGGGGCTAGGTCGGGGGAGCAAGGGTGGTGAGGGACCACTGCTATGTTTGATTTTGGCCAGAAACTGTTGCACAGACAGAGCAATGTTGTCTGGCGAGTTGTCGTGATGCAGCAGCCAGTCCTGTGTGCCCCACTTGTCGGGACATTTCTGCCTTACATCCTCCCTCAAACCTCAGGACCTCAATGTAAAAGTGCTGATTCACTGTCTGACCTACAGGAATTCCCTACATGTTGAAGAAACAGATCAGCATGCTGCGGACGGTACCACACAAAAACGTGTCATTTTCCAGTAGTTCTTGTGCTAAACACACACTGGTATAAAAATTGTCTGTATATACAATACAACCTTCATATAGAAGACCTGTCATTAGTCTCATAACAACGGTGCAGGCATGTCCTTTGTTTGTTGAATTTCCAGTTTTTCCAGAATACACCTCTATATTGTATGTATAACCTTCTGGAAGACAGAGTTTATATAATTTTATGCCATACTTATGACGTTTGCCTGGTATGTATTGACGAAATACAAGACATCCATGCCATGGCACCATGCTCTCATCTATTACTACTTCTTTTCCAGGTTTTACAGTACTCTGAAAACTTATTTTTATTTTTTTCTAATATAGCTTTTATTTTGTCCAGGCGGTCTTCTGCCACAGCTTGGGTGTTGTCAGAAAAGTGCCAATTCCTAAGTATGTTCAGAAATCAGTCACGGCTCATACTTGTTTATAAGTATATTTGTTCACATGGGATGCACAACACCCATAATTAGCAATATGACAAATTTTTGCATTTTGTCATGGGTAACAGGTATCCAGGCCTGTTGATGTTTTTTGGAAGTTTGTGCTGTGATTCCTTTTACGGTAGACTCACATTGCTCAGCATACTTATTGGTTTACATAATCATTAGATTTATTATGTCATCAGTGAGGAATAATTTGTACAATTGGAATGGGTTGCTGCAATCTATACCTACAAGTAAAAACTTCATGTCTTCAGCATATTCATTTATTGGTAAACACTTTTGTCCCATTGGACCCCATTCTGAGCTGCACTTTTGACTATTACTATTATCCAAATTTTCCTCATCACTCAAAGTGATACACGTGTCTGTAGAAGAACCTATCTGGCTAATAGGATATACATAATCAGAATCAGCTCCTGAGTCATATTCCTCTGATTTGGAAGAACAACAAACTGATCTCTTTCGTTTTTTTTGTGTTAGATGATGCACCCAATATGCTAGGTTGATCCATTGAATCTTCTGACCCCATGGAAAGAAGATAAATTATTTTAGTATAATTGGAATATTTCTTCAAATTTATAAAATTATTGTACAGTGATAGTAAAAACCGTGGATAATTTTGGTTATAACGCACATACACTTCATGACCTCCATGTTTCAGTGACCCTAAGTTCACTCGCTTTCACTATGGAAACAGCATGGTGGGGACCTTTTTGCTCAAGGGTCAAGCGATAATCATTGATGTGAATGTCAGTTTTATGGCATGTATCATGAAAATATTGGTTAGTGGGAAACAGTTTTGGATAAGTTTTGACAAATGTTGCACAGTTAAGAATATAGATATAGGGAAGGATGAGTATGCCAAGGGCCTGGAAAAATGGTTTACCATGAGTTACGTAAGGAACATGACACATGGTTTTAATTGCTTGATTTTGTAATGCAAAAGCTTTACTAGCATAGGTGGCATTGCCCCAAAAGATAATACCATACAAGTATGATAAGTAGGAGTGTATTTTGGCATAATATAATAGTTTCAGTATGTCAATAGAAACAAGAGGAGCTAATTTTTGAAGCTAAAGATGCCCATTGCTACTTTGTTCAGAATTGTGCTGATATGCTCAGACCAGTCAAGAGGTGTAAGCCCAGAAATTTTTCATATGAAGAACGTACAATACTGGACCCATTCATTTTAATATAAGGACTTGATATAGGAGGTGCATTTTTAGTGTGAAATTGCAAATAGACTGTTTACATTAAGAGAATTCAAAAGATACCATTGGTACATTGCTTTGGTTGATGAATTATAGTCCTCTAATAAATCAGACAGATTTTTTGATTGAATCAGGAAAGTGGTATCATCAGCATATAAGACTGGTTTATTATTTATAATATTATTTGGAAGGTCATTAAAAAAATTATAAAAAATAAAGGGCCCAAAATAGAACCCTGGTGGACACTACACTCAACATTTAGTGGTTTAGATGTAGCAATTTTTGGGCCATTAGGTGATTGATAGGAATATCTAATGCTTTGTTATCAATCGGATAAAAAAGAAGTTATCCAATGTAGTGCATTTCCATTTATGCCTAATAATTGTAGATTCAAATACAAAATCTTGTGGTCAATACCATCAAATGCCTTGCTTAAATCATAAAAAATCCCAAGGGTAAGTAGTTTTGCATTTAAAGCCTGGTAAATATTATTAATAAATTGAAAGGAGGCTGATGTAGTTGATCTAGCTTTTCTGAATCCATGTTGGGATTCATCCAATAGATGGAAAGATTCTAAATAATCACTCTGGTATAAAAGACTTTCTCCAAGAACTTGGAAAAAACTGAAAGTACTGAAATAGGTCAGTAATTATCAGAATTAGATAATGGACCTTGTTTTGGAATAGGGATAACGCAAGCAAATTTAAGGTTGGAAGGGAAGCAACCTTCACAGAAAGATAAATTAATTATACTAGCTAAGGGAAGTGTAATATATTTTACAGCTGCTTTGACAATTGGTATAGGGATATCGTCAATACCACAGGACTAAGAATTAGCAAAAGAATGAAAAATACTCATAATTTCCTAAGGATCTGTAGGTAATAGAAAAAGTGACTGAGAAAAGGGGGTTGGTAAAAATTGATTCGGTTCAACTAAATTAATTTGTGGGGAATGACAAAACTGTAAGTTAAAATTTTTTGCAATTTCATCAGGGTCAGAGATGGAATAATCACAGAAATTAATGGTATTCTGACCATGACAATAAATTTTAGCATTACTATTTGATTTGATAGTAGACCAAGGTGATTTAATTACATTATTAGAAGATTTGATGAAATTTTCATTGGCAAGTTTACAATAATGTAACACATGCTGTTTAAATTCTTTAAGAGATTTTAGATAATGACAACAGAGATTGGGGTCAATAAATTTACTTTTAAAGTGCAAGTCACGAAGTGATTGATTCATGACAACAAGTTCATCAGAATAATATTTCCTATTTAGATTCAAATTGTTTAGTCTAATTCTTTTAATAGCGAAAGCTGCATTAAAATACATCATACAAGTATTCATAAAGACATTAAATTTATGGTGAACATCACGGGAACTGTCAAAATCAGACCAGGTTTCATGGGATAACAAAGTACAACAATTATGAATTTAATGTAAGTCAAAAATATGTTTAGAGACAATAACAGGATTAGAACGGATAGATACATTAGGATAGCTAAAAATTAAATTCAGAGCTAAATGATCGGAAAGGCCAGTGTACAGTGTTTGATGAGAAAAATTAGTATTAAAATTAGGGACATCTGATATGATCAAATCAAATAATGTAGAAGTTAGTGAAGTTAACCTTGTTAACAACTTGGAGGCCAAAAGTGCTTAAAAGATTAATAAAGGCTAAAGATTTAGGAGAGTCCTTTAAAAGATTAATATTAAAATCACCAAATAATATCATGTCATCCACTTTTGTGTGCATCAAGAACATAATAGCATTGTGAAGGGATGCAAAGAAATCACTCAAATTTCCACTTGGGGAACATTAGATACAACAGATGGCAAAAGTACAATTATTCCACTTAAGGATTCCCATACAGTATTCAAATACTTGATCTAAGCATTTGTTATAATCAATGCATGTGATCTTTATGCCACATCTAGAGTATATAGCAACACCACCATGCTTAACATTTCCACGACAAAAGAAAGAAATTAGATTAAAACCAGGAATATTATAAACTGATATTTCTGCAAAGACAACCAGTGTTCAGTCATGAGCAAAATATCCGAGTCTAAATCTTGAAGTAAAACTTCGAGAGCAAAGCATAACATATAAGTATTAAATAAATGATTAAATGGAAAGTAGGCATCATAAATTCTGTTTGGATCATCTTGTTGTTTCCTGTATGTAAAGATTGGGGCATCGAGACAGGTTTACTTTGTAAATAATGGACTTCTCAAGGTAATTTAATTTTACAAGATTTTTTTTCCCAGTATGCTTTGTGCTTTATTGGTTAGTGTGACTGAAATATTAGTAAGTAGTAAGTAATCCTTTAATAAATAGTAGTTATTTGTGGATTAATGTTCTGTCTCTTAGTTTTATATTGTCATTCATGTAAAATTTGTGATGGTTTTATCTTTTGTCATTTGCATGATGGTTTGTATCTTGTAGCCATTTTTAGTAGAAATTTGTTTTTGTGTTCATCTGTTATAATTGGTTTGAGTGTGTGATATGTTGACTAATCGATCATAGTTCTGTTTTAGATGGAATGATATTGGAAGATTGATTTGTCTTAGACCTTTCAATTACAAACCTAGAGAAGTCTAAAATTTACTAAATAAGCTTCACATAATTTGCAAAACAATATGTAAAAAAAAACAACAAAATAATGTACCTAAATATACTTAGAGTACTTCCACAATGGCAGATATGAAAATTCAAGTTGGTTCTGGACATTCTTAAAACAGGCCACCCTATCACTATGAATATTTTTGAATATAATAAAATCTACATGTTAAAATCTGGATTTAAAATGGGTGCCTATGGTGCCCAACCCCTTGCCATGCTCTGCAAGATGAATTTGCCTGCTATGCAGGCTCATTCCCACAACCCCCTCCTTTCTGAATATATTACAGCTAGAAAATTACCATATTTCTCGGCATATGAGATGCACCAGGGTATAAGACATACCCCTGTTTTCTTGAAGTTTTTTCAGGAAATAAAGTATTTTGGTTCACCAAGGCATTGAAGAAGGGCCACGTCATGTAGCATTTCCAGCTGTGATTGAGTCCATATCCGGCAACATTTACAGAAAATACTATGGCGTGATAACACTTAAATGTGTTTTAGATAAACTTCATTTGTAAAATAAATAGGGATGATCTAAAACATATATAATTGCTTCGAGACTTGCATAGCTAAATGTGCCCTATGTGAATTCGGCAGCCGTATTAATTAAAGCTATCCGAGTGTGCCGCACACACACGCACCCTTTACTGATAGTACTTACTTAAACTTAAGTTCAAGATGATATTTTATATAATGGGATAAATAATAAATGGAATGAATATATAATAACGATACACACTCAACTAGTCCATTTTCTTTTACAACTCTGTTTGTTTGGTACATGATGATTTTGATTGATACAGCAATACCAAACTTCCTCTGTTCTATTATCCATCACTTCCTCCTCTAGCTGTGGCTATTTAAGACCAACCTTATGAACACTGTTTCTCTTACCCATCAGCTTCAGTTTTTCCTTGTTTTCTACATTCACAGATTGTTTTTATGTGGGAGATGGACCGAAATGACGTGCTCCTGCTTGGTTTCCGTGCATTTTTGTGTATTGAATCACCTGAAGCTTATAACTAATAGCATAGCCATTGCGATCTCAATACACGTAATTTTATTAATCCTAGATACATATTAAATATTTATGGCATCTGCATGAATTATACTGTTCCATGGCATTAATTTCGCTATTCAACTGGCTCATTAGGAACTAAAACATTGAAAACATGCTGAAATTGTAATCACTGTGAGCGGACATGTATTAAAGCATAATAATGAAAATGCATCCTTGGAATTTATGTTGCATAAGGTATTACTGTATATATCAGAGGTGCCCACAACATCAATCGCCAAGCCATTTTTGGTCAGTCTCAAGCAAAGTAATGTATAATTTGTTCACAATCAAAAAATATTAAATTTCTGATAAGAAATATATTTTTAAAATATATAAGTTAAAAATTAAAGCTTTCCATTTAAAAAACTAATACTGTAAATATCCGCATATAATGCGCACCCTCGTATAATGCGCAGGGGGGTTTTCAGCCTCGTAATCTATGATTTTTCTATATACCCGCGTATAGCATGAACAGATTATTTTAGCATTACCATTCCAGAATAAAGTAGATGATGTAAAGTGGTCTAAAGCAGCGGTCTTCAAACTGGGGTATGCATACCCCTGGGAGTACGCGGAGACCTTCTAAGGGGTACACGAGCATGGATAATTTTAAGGGAATCAATTTCCAGATCTTTAACTTCCATATGTACTTTTGCCAAAAATTGGTAAGCCTGAGAATGCGCATCTTTGCATTTAGAACTTCTTGTGAGAATAGAAAGAGGGAGGAAAGAAAGTAAGAGGTGCAGCTGGGAAAATAGTTGCCACCGAAATATTCTCCTTAGCCCACCCGCTGACATGGGTTCGTCAGCTCCCTTCAAGTACCTTCCCTGGGTTCATGCAACTAGAAACTTGTCACCCTTCATCTTTCCATATTCCCAAGGCAAGGAAGAATTACGACCAAGGCCCTTCTTCCCGCAGGCCCCTTATGAACTTCTCCCACCCTCTGTCTCGCAATACCTCCTCCTCTCTTTTTCATGACCTCGATAATGAGCAACTTCCAATACTTGCATAGCTATCAATACTAATGATATGAAACTTATATTGGCCAAGTTATATAAATTGCAGGGAAATATTTATTATGGATTAATTATAGCAATTATTATGCGTATGATAGGATGCTACAGTTTATTGACTTAATCGAGGAAAGTATTATTTGCAATACCTCGGGTGAAAAATTATTATTGTTTGTTTTATGAAGGAATACATGAAATAAATATACTATTTACACAAAATGTACACATATGATTCTTTTATATTATAGAAATTTATAAAATTTCCCACGTAGTTGGTGTCAAAGTCAATGCTAGAAGCGAGCAAGCTGATATTTCATTCGAAGTTGCCATACTTTACAACTACACGGTAAAATCATGGACTGTCACATAGTTTTTCATGATTTGCCAGATTTGATTATAATGTTAAACTATAAACGTCATATGTTTTAGTTGCAGTATAAATAGGGCTTGTGAAAAGAGATACCGTATTGACCCGAATATAGTGCGATGTTTTTTTCCTCAATATGTACCTTTGAAAGTAGCATTCGCACTATATTCGAGTACTTGTTGCATTCGTACTATATTCGAATACTTGTATCTTTAAAAAATAACTGCGTATCGGCGCGTTTCATGACGCGCGTTTCAGCGCATATTTTTATAATTGCTACATTGTAAGTGAATTGGACGTTCATGTTACGATGCTACATTGTACAAATATACTCGGTAAGGGTCTGAGGAGACTTGAAAATAAATCAAGGTCAAATTGTAGCAACCACAGCACCGGCACAACTTCACGCAGGGTCGCGACACTCAACATTAGAAAACGAGGACCGTCTAAACGTGGCGTCACATTACCCCCCTTTAGTACATAATTCATGAGTTTACAGGTAATTTAAATGTGCAAAATAGAGAAAATTAAATGTTTTTCGTCTTTTTCTAAAATTCCTTCCAAAATACTTGGGGTCGCACTATATTCGGGGTCGCATTATATTCGGGCTAATACGGTAGTTGAAGTGGTCAGTTTCTTCCCAGAAATCTTTCTGACTGAGGGAGAGGAGACGGAAGAGAAAATTTTCCTCGTTGAAAAAAGGGGATGGTGAAGGAACAAAGGGGCGATGATTTAAGAAGAAGCTCGCATTACGAGGGAAAAGAACACAAGTGTAATCGGCGAGGGTTAAGCTCGAAAAGGGCATGGCACTGGGTGAAGGATATGAAACAACTTAGTTACCATTCATTGTTGCAGAGTGATTTGTCGTTCTTAAAGGCATCCTCACCATATGGGTTTCAGGCGTTTAACTCCACCCGTTGTGTCTACAGAGACATACTCTCTGTTATTCTGCTGCAAGATTTTCGTTGGAGTGGTTGTGCGTGTCAGAAGGCTTCTTGGTGTGAAATTGTCAGTGAAAAGTGTCTTTATCTTCTCGAGACCTGTATACATACTTATTTTCATAAGTTTCTTCGAGGCTGTGATCGTAGCAATTATTTTCAGCTATTCTCAATATTCATCCTTAGGAGATGCCATTAGCTTGAAAGAAGAGCATCTTCGAACAGCCGAAGTGGTACAGGTTAGTGAAGCTTATTCTTTTAAATGTAACTGGAATGTTTTCCAGGACTACCAAATTTTTCAAGATATACTGGATAAAACCTGCAGATAAAAATTTAAGTGAAATTTTAAGATTTGGTGTGTGTTATTGAAAAAAAGGCAGTTAAAATTATATTTTATCTAATCAAATCAAGAATTATTTATTCTAATTACTGTAAATTATTATCTTATTTCATCTTATAAAATATTTAATATTTTCTACCTTTTATTAACAAAAAATATAATTATATGCTAGCTATCAGACCGATTAGTTTCTAGCAGTACCTATATACTTTTTTCCTCCATTGGAAAAATTTTATCATAATGCCTAACAAAATTAATGGAGTCATTGCTGATTTATTATATATGATTCTCATTTAATCATTCCTAAAAGCCAAACACCATAGTTCGATACACAAACACACACATTTAACGAAGGAATACCATGCCTTTTTTTCATACTCCTCACCTGATAACTTATAATTTTATCTTCCCTTTACATTGCATTTTTACAAATTAAGTAATGAGAAACAGCATATTGATTTATTATCTTGTTTCTATAGCTTATCATAAAAACGAATAAATTAATTATATTAGATCTCCTTCGTTTTAATTTTGACTTGACTGCTTTTAGTAATCTATCTTACAAGATTTATTTCTCAGTGGTTTTTATAATTTTCCTCGAAAATCTTGATCTAAATATTAGGATGTATTTCTTGAACATATAAAATAAATTATTCACTAATAAAATATACGTTGTTACTGAACTACATACAATAAGAATTCTTTTTCGGTAAGTTACAATGTAGAAATCTGTTTGATGCAATTTTTACCTCATCTGAGAATTCAATAGTATTTTAATATTATTAAAACTTTGATAGTAAAAATTCACTTTTTGGTATAATTTTTTAATTTGGTGTATTTCATACAAATTTGCTTTCAGTTTCGAATTGCAGTTATTGCTTTCTGGTCAGAAGGAATCGGCATTGTATACGATTTAAATTTTTTAAAACTTGTCAACCCATGGATAAATTTCTAATAAAGAGGAATTGGGATGTTGAAGAAAACAGATGAGAATCCCTTTGGAAGCAGTAAGGTGGCAGTAGCAGTTTCTCAGGAAATGGACTCAAGCCTTTGATTCGAATATAGTGGAGATTTTTCAATCAAATAAAGTTTCAAGGACTACCAAAGTTGAGTTTAAAGAAAAACACTGATACTACAACCAATCCTACATAAAATATGGATTTGTTTCCAATAATAGTGATCCTCCTTTACCACTGTTTGTTCTTTGTCACCAAACATTGTCAAACAATAGTATGAAAACATCTCTCTTGCAATGACATTTATTTACAAAACATCCAGGCTCTAAAAATAAAACTTAATTATTTAGTGAGGAAGGCTGAGGATATTAGTAAAAATGTAAATAAGCTTCACATTTTCACACAGTCATCAAAGGTGGCTTTGTAAACCTCATACGAATTAGCATTGCTCACTGCAAAAGTTAGGAAATTGTACACGACTAGTAAAGGTTATTATACCTGGTGCACTGTTGATAGCTAAAAATATGTTAGATGCCAAGTCCATTACTGCTATTAAATCGATTCCCTATTCAGACCACTGTACTTCGTAGAGTACATGAAATGGTAGATGATGTTCTCCAGCAGATTGTGGCAGAAATTGCGGTTGATAAAAGATATGCCTTACAGACTGATGAATCTACAGACGTTGCCAATCAGTCCCAGTTAATAATTTATATGTCCACTATTACAGCGAAGAAAACGGCATTACTGATGAGATTATGGCATGCAAAGACTTGGCTAGGAATGCAACTGGTGAAGAGATTTTCAAAACTTTAGATACTTTTATTCGAATTGACTCAGGCTTACTTTGGGAATGGTGCTTATGTATCTACGAATAGGGCCGCTGCAATGACTGGGCACAAGAGCGGCCTTATTGCTCGTATCCGTGCTTTAAACCGTAAATTAATTTCGGAACACTGTTTTATTCATAAGCAAGCTTTGGTTGCAAAAAAGTTGAGTCCTGATTTGCACAGAGCATTGGATGTTGCCATTAAAATGGTAAATTTTATTAAGTCTAGGGCGTTAAACTCGCGTCTTTTTAAAGTGATGTGTGAGGAAATGGGATCAACTCATACCCAGCTATTGTTGCATTCAGAAGTGAGATGGTTGTCACGGGGATGCGTATTAATACGTTTATTTGAATTACAACATGAAGTTAGACTTTTTCTGACAGAAAGTAAGTCTGATTTGGCTGATTGGTTTGAAAATGAGGACTGGATTTGCCAATTAGGTTATATGGCAGAAATTTTTCATAAATTGAATGACCTAAATCTACAGCTCCAAGGTTTTGACAAAAATATATTTAAGGCACGTGATAAGATAAAAAGCATTTTATCAAAAAATATTGTATTGGCAAAGTTGTATGGAAATTAACAATATTTCGATTTTCCCATCCCTTTCTGAGTATATTGGGTTAAACAAGGTGCCTCTAAGTGAAAGAGTATCAGGTATAATTAACAGTCAATTGATAAATCTTGGTAAATCCTTTTTGGTATACTTTCCAGAAATTGAGAAAGGGAATGGCTTTGATGACTGAGTAACAAATCCTTTTGCAAATCAGGTTGTTTCCAATTCTTTGCTTTCAATGAAATTGAAGGAGGACCTAATCAAGTTGGCAGCTGGCAGGTCATTAAAAATAATTTTTGATGGTAGATCACTATGTGACTTTTGGCATATAACCCGGAAGGAGTTCAAAGAATTGGCTGACATTGCTGTGACAAAACTCCTTCCATTCCCATCTACCTATTTATGTGAACAAGATTTCTCAGCACTTACATCAATAAAAATAGAAATAGAATTGATGCTGAGCCCTGTCTCATTCTAGCAATAAGTAATATTCATCCATGGATACATGAACTACCTAATTGAAAAAGAAATACATTGCCAATAAAATTTTACTTTGTATGATTAATAATTGTTTAATAAAATTTGTAATATATTTATATTGTTTTTCTCAATTGTGTACTAATAATAATTGTAATGATAACTCAATCCAAAAGAAAACTTCAAAATTAGAGCCTTATGGTCTCACAAAATAAAAAAATTAATAATTTTCAATTTATGTACATTTTGCAGAGATGTATGATCAGTAAAACAGTTTCAAGCATGGAAGTATATTACTTGAGGATAAAATTTTGTGGGGAAAGAGGAATGGAAATATGAGTTCAAGGAGAAAAAAGAACGTGTAAAATTTCCGACTGTTAAAGGGATTGTTCTTGTACTTCCTGATTTGGTTCTACAAGAAGCATCAACTCCCAGCATACTCAAAGGCATCAGCTGCCATTGTTTCTAATTGTAAGTAGTACCAGTACCTCCCCACCAGGCCGGGTGCCGGTGTAAGGTGACGTCATACGTAAGGTGACGATTCCGATAACAACATCGAGGAAGAATAGTTCAGTGACGAAGAATTTCTTGGCTTTTAAAATGAATAAATACTGAATTCATTCTTTTCATATCTAGTTAATGTATGTTTATAGAATTAGTTAATAAATTTTTACTGTTTTCTATCTTACTTTTCGTAAAAATCACCTATAAAAATATGAGGATACCCGGGCAGTAATTACTGTGCCGAAATTGTGGAAATATGAGGTCAAATGAAAATAGGAAGATTATGTACCCTCGCATAACACGCATCCTAATTTTTAACTCAAATATTTCGAAAAAAAAGTGTGCATTATATGCGGGTATTTACGGTAATATAGATTCCTAGACCCCAGGGCAAGTGCCAAACAAAAAAACGGGCCAAATGTAGCTTGACCACAGTTATCCCTGTGCTCTTAGAGCAGGGTTGCATCATCAAGGGGTGCGCACCCAGCCCCACAAATGTTCAAACCGCTGGGAGGTTAAAAAATGAATATTTTGTACAAATTACTAGGGTATGCCATTAAAAATGTCAATTTAATTTTTTGTTTATTTAACATTTATTAAAAGTTATTGTGTATGTCATTTCTTTTTTAAATTTGTGGAAACAATATATATTGGCAGGGTAACTGTAGGATAAGTAGATCTTAACTGGTTAGCCATAAGAAAATTAGATCTAATACTCAAAAATGGTGGTATATATTAACAAATTTCTCACAATTATTAATAATGTATATTTTATTGTTTTTGCAATGAATGACTGCCAATTATTCCATTTTGGAGAAGAGTGCTTGTTAATGTCAGTATTGAGAACAGTAATAATCTTACCTTGGGCATATAAGATGCAGGCTGATCTTGGGGGTCATTTTTCAGGAAAAAACTACATCTTATATGCCGAGAAATAAGATATATCAAGTCCCATTTTGGGGCTTTCCCTCCATAGATGAGATGTTTATATCCCATTCATTTCTCTGCCAATTGAGGGTCACAACCTCTTTGGGGTTGCAAAGAGAGAACAGTGTTTTTGCAAACAGTTTCATTGTTTTAAATTATTTACAGTTTTAAGTTGTTGGATTATTCCATGAAATTATTTAACTGTAAATAATATAAACTGGCAGTTGCCTGTCGATAAATCGACTGGTTGGTTAGATTAAATATTGTCTTATTATTAGCCTTCTGTCACATTACCATGAAGGTCAGCGACTGCAAGGTTTATTTTCTTTTACTAATGTATGCTTGGAGTGCCATGTTATTTCCTACAGCGTCTACTGTCTGCTAGCATCGCCACCTTAACATCAACCACTACAACTACGTTGAGCAGAGCTTAGCCGACCAAAAACACCTCAATATCTCACCAACGTTTTGACCAATTTCAATTTTATAATTTCCCTGCAAATCTGCAGGTTGAGACATTTAATTTGATGCAATACACATTAAGGTGGCTGTTACCGTCACTTTAAAAATTATATTTTTTACGCTATTAATATATAGATGTAATACTTAGAAATTTATGTTAAAATTTATACTTATTAGTGAAGGGGGTTGTGATAAGGTCACCTGCCCTGAGAGGTGCATAAAAAGTGGGAACCTCTTTCCTTAAGCACATCATAGAGGCTGAATTTTTCAATATGTGAATGAAGAAGTAAGACATTTGGTATAAATGGACAGCAAGTTGGCTGTTCTTGAAGGAGAAGTGGCTTCTATATTTTAAAGGTTGTGCTCTTTTGTTCATACATACATTCTTCCATATAATGCTCTTGTTTTCAGTAAGTGTTCCTGTTAAAATATATCATAGCATAAAAATAGTTGAAATATGGTTATTGAAGAATTCATCTTAATTCCAGCATATGTATTTGTAAATGCGAGTTACTCTTAAGTTCTTGGATCATTTATACCTAGATCATCACTCGCTCACTCCCACTTACTTCTGCTAGTAATTTAGAATAGCTCACTCTTTGCCCTCACCTTTCAGATTTTCATGGCTGGCTGCTTTCTTTAGTCTCACAAAATATCTTGAAAGACAATGTTTTCCATTTGGCTCCTTTCCATTGGAATTTTTATTCAGTTAAATTGGTAATGCATCAGCCCTGTAAAGCAGCACTTAGCAATCAAATGTGTTATGTGCAATCCTCACCTCTCCATCTCTTCCTCTTGTTAACCATACTGCCAGCTCTTCCCCTCGAGTCACGAAGCATTCAGTGGAAGGGTGAGGGAAGAGCAAAACCTTTTTAGTACATAGACAAATTCTTCAGTATGAAATTTTGCCAACTGGTTATCATTTGTGAGATATGCACACTGCACTGTTTATTAGAATAGTATTGGAGTTAAAAATATATAAATGTGAGTATGGAATACTCATTCACATGTATACAGAAATAAGTTCTAGGGAAATATTTTGCACCAAAAGTCAAAGAAAATATTTAGCAGGCTCTGCCCAATTAGATTAATAATGTAACGCACTCTCAATGTCAACAGCCCGCTCTCCAGCTTCAAATGGCATAGCACCTCTAGTTTAACATTCAACTTGATAGTTTTACAAATCAGTACTTGCTGCACATCTTTCAGCCATATTTAAGGGTTTTGTGCTATTTAACAAATTAAAAAATCATCTGTAATTAAGTCGGAACACAGTCAAAACTAAACAGTGAGCAGGCATTTGAGCTTCCTGGTTGGAACAAGTGATGCTAACGAAAAAATATTGAAAATTACCATTTTTCTATTTTCATTGATCTATTTTCATTGATTTGTAAAAGGGAGTCTAGTTATTGTCTAGTACAAATAGATGTAAAGAATGAATGAGATAATAGTAAAAATTTTGCTTGCAACTATCTTCCATTGGTAAAAATTCTTCTTATGTTAACTCTGGGTAATTAGAAGTGGCTGATGTAAAGTATGCTTATTAGAATGTTTGAACATTTAATTTAATTTATAATGGCTTGTGTCCGAATATTGTTTTGATTTTTATATTTTGGACTTGCATTGTGTGGGATGCTGAATTGAGGTGAATCTACATTGCATAAATGCTGAAGCCATCTGCTAATCAAACTAATACTTATAAAGCAGTGCTTAAGAATAGGTTTGAGGTAAATATCAAGTAATTATTAAATGGACAGTTATGTGAAGTAATTTTGTCTATTTTATATAGTGCACTATGTAAGATCTGTTATGTGAATCAGCAATCTAGCTATCCTGGAATAAGAGACTATTAATCTGAAGGATTCTAATTAATGTAATGAAAGGTATATATGTATTTCCATGTACTTTATATTTACATAGCCAAGGAAATGGATAAACTTGTCATATTGATGGACAGCACAAAACAAAAATTAAATTGTATGCACCAATTCTTTTGAGCGTAACTTTGTGGAATATATATCCATACTCTTTTAAATGAAACACTGTAATTTTTCATTTATTCATTTCATTAATTCGTTTCATTAATAAAATTTTCTGTGGAAAATAAGTGTTTCATTTAAAATAGTAAATTTTATGTCCGCGTGAGTGGAAATTTTTACTAACTTCAAAATTATTTTCCTCACAGGGATAGAAGGAATCGTACAAATTTTCTGGTAAAAAATGTATATAATTTGTACTTAAGTCTTAGAAACCGTCAAACTTCTTTATTTCTTATATTTGTGTGAAAATTACCATAGCATACAAGTTGAGAGAGAGCCTTGTAATGATGATGAGTTGTGATATATTAGAAATAGTATTTCAGGTATGTTTTCTAATTAATTTTTAGGCATTCTTTATTAATATGCATTTATAAGTATATTCATAGAAAATGCATGCATTCATAAATGATAGTATATTCATAAAAAAGGCATGCATTCACCTAATATTTTTAAGATCCGATGCTAGAAGGACATCAAATAGCTTTTCGTAGAAGTCTCATGCAGCCAATAGATGTCCTATCTTTCTGGTAAATTTTCAAATTTGGATACTTCTTTTGTACAGGTGGGATGTACACAGTGAGCACTAATAATTTTAATATTTAGCTTGAATTTTTTTACCTGGTATGAGATAATTTTTCTATTGTTGTATTCACTGCTTGGGATAATTTTCATTTCAGTCTTTTGGTGCCAAATATGTGTTTTTTGTGTGTTTACTTTAAAAATGAGCAGTAAATTATTTTTCTTGTTGTTGTTGAACAATCTTGACTTTTTCATGAGTTAATGTGCCTGCATTGGCATGTTCCAACATGTAAACAGAACTAGCATTGCTATGTTGATGCACCTGTGAATATCCTGTGATGCTAAGGAAAATTTTCAGTTACTCTTGAGAGATGGTAGACTCTTGGAGCCGAGCAGGTTAAAATAGAAAAGAGATAGCAGTGTCAGCAGCAGTGCTATAAGTATTTTAGTGCTTACCAGTTGAACCTCTTAAGCACTGCTCAAAATTTTTAAAATAATTGGTGACATTCCAATCCATCAATAACCAGTTTGATTGTCTTGCAATTTTCCTAATTTACAGTAGACATTGAATCCTTTTGCTGCGAGAAAGGTACCATATTTTTCAATAGATAATGTGCACCTAATGTATAACGTGCACCTCAATATTTTCACCATTAAATAAAATGTATACATAATGCACAGTCAAAAATTTTCTGCTAAGTATAATTTAACTCCCAAAAAACATTCAATGACTAAAGAAAGATGTAATTTATATAATCTATTTGTCAGTTTAAGAGATCACTGCCTAGAGTCCTTGAGCAAATTTTCATGCTTAAAATGTGGCTGTTTTAATACATGCATTTCATGATTCCATCTATATAGTATGGAAAAATGTGATCTTTTGCAATTTAAACTTTTAATTAAAATTGGGCTAAAACTCGAGACTTAAGTAAATACTGCCCAAATGAGAAACGTTCTTTTCCAACAGCTTCTTTTTTATTACACTTTAAGACTAATGAATTATTTTTTAACTTGAAAATTTTATATTTTAAGCTACGCAATTCCGATTTCAAATAATTGGGTACATCAAGGATTTAAAAGAAAATGAGATGAGTTATCATGAATTAGTCCTCAAGATGGAGAAAAGCATCATAACACTACAGGTAAATAAACTTTTATTCACTTTTAATGTTTACATTTTTTTCTTGTGTGTACCGGGCATTACCATTTTTGCCAGATTTCAAAATTTTTTGTTTAGATGATGCGTCCATTATCTATAAAAAATATGGTATTAACAACTAGTTCGACCAAACCAGCAGAATGACACCATTGATAATAAGGTCTATTAATTCCCATTAAAAGCATTATGTCAATGCCATTATAATATGGATTGTTAATACCCATTTAAAAACATTTGATTTGTTGGCATTGAAGTTTATTGTTCATTGTTAAAAACCTGTAAAAATTCCCCTTTCAGGTGAAAAACAGATTTTTACTCTAGCTCAACAGGGATTGTTTTTGTCTAAAAAAATAAACTTCATTGTTTTAACTATAGAATTGTTTGTGTCTGGAGTTCAAATCTCCATTTACCTAATTTAAAAATTCAATTTCATAAATCCCTACATTGATCTCCATGCATAGGTTGGAAACAACGAGGTCGGATAAAACTAACAATGAAACTTTTTTGAAATTTTCCTATTGGTTGTATCAATCACCCATCATCATGCAAAATTTAGATCTCTAGCTTTTCTAGCAGTACCTATTTATGTAAGAAGCAGCCATTTTTAATCAATGAAAGTTGATTTAAACAAGATTGTAATTTTAGCTATTTTTTTAGTTTTGTTGGTGATAAAGATGATCATGCAGCCTGTTTCAGCTGAAATGCTCCTTCTATGTATGCAAGAAGCAATTATTTATAATAGATGTAAATAATTTTGAAATAATAGGTTGAAATGATATGTTAATTAAATTTAAAATCCTTGAATGCCACCAGAGTTTTGACCATGTCAAATTATACATTTGCTGATGGTAGTAAAGTGTAAGAGCTAATGTTTTCCATGGGTAAATTATAATAAAAACATGAAAAATATATTTTGTCAGCTGGAACATTGCATTTCTATAGAATTCCCTTTTCCTCTTTGCTATCTTTAATGTTAAATGTTTTGACTTACTCTGTTATGCAAAATAAATAGAAAACATTTAATTATGATGTAACAATAACTGTTTGAAAGCAACAGGAACTTAACTATTTAAGTTTATGGTTATTCTCTTTTCATCAATTGAATTGCATTGAATCCTATTATAACACAAGATTCCAAATTAATTGAGAAGATCAGTTCAATCAATGCTGATAAAATGTGGAATAGGCTGGATGAGGACTGAACGACCCAGGAGAAGCAGTTCTTTAATAAAAAAATTGAGGTATCTAAACATTCTCTGCACAAATTATCATGCAGATAGTAATGGTATTAGTAATTTTTTAATTAAATCTTTTCATATTTTGAAGTGATACAAGAATTTTGTATGATTGTCTTCTAATATATTCTTCTATTTTAATTTTATAGTTCTCCAACAAAGGTCAACATTCTGCATGGTATTAAGTAAAAGGGATCAATGAAGAAGAAACTGCAATACAAAGGCCCAAGAAATATGCTTATAAGCTAATTAACAACGTTTGTCTTCATTATTAACTCCTTGAATGCCAGAAAGCTAATGTAACAGCACTTCTTCTAAAGCTGCATAAGTTATTATAGTGTTGGCATCCTGTGTATTTTTCATTACTTGTGATACTTTCAACTTAGGTTTCTTAAAGCTAAATCATAATTTTTCTGAGATTTTAACAACTGCACTAAAGTACTATAATGCCATTTTAATTGGTAATATTGTACCTATTTACTTCCTATTTGAGCCATATTATCTTAGTACAACTAAGGCCAAAATAAAAGAATTCATCTTTGTACTCTCATTCTATAATTTTAGGCCTGGCATCTAAAGGGTTAAAATATGCATCAAACTTTTTAATTTAATACAGTAGAAGATTGTTTATTTGAAATGTCCAGGACCTCAACCATTTTGGATAATAAATATGATACTTTGTGGTTTACATGGCACCATTTCCGCAGCGCTCCAAGAGGTGAGATATGGAACTACAAGGCGCCGAATGTGGCAAGATTTGGAATCACGCAGAGTAGTACCAAGTAATACTCCATTGGAATTCGGCTGGATGAGGAAAGAAAATTTGAACATTTACGAAAATTTTACTCGGCCCCAATTGGTTGGGTAAGTTGGTGGAAGTGTTTTTCATTCCTCTTCACTTTCACTGTGTTTAGAGGTGTCTCTATTCAAAGAAAAAAGGAGGGATACCGTTAAAAATGAAATTTTTATAATGGTATCCCTT
The DNA here is from genome assembly GCA_028673005.1 of Tanypteryx hageni. Lineage (NCBI taxonomy): Eukaryota > Metazoa > Arthropoda > Insecta > Odonata > Petaluridae > Tanypteryx > Tanypteryx hageni. The sequence continues at coordinate 135,346,328 of CM054115.1, forward strand.
CTTTTTTCTTTGAATGGAGATGCCTCTGAACACAGTGAACCTGAGGAGGAATAAAAACACTTCCACCAATTTACCCAACCCGGTGGGGTCAAGTAAATGTTTCGTTCATGTTCAAATTTCCATTCCCTGGTCCAGCCGAGTTCCAATAAAGTAATAGAGTACTGCTCCACGTAATTCCAAATCTCACCGCATTCAGCGCCTTGTAGCTCCATATCTCACCCCTAGATTGGCACTGCATAGGTGGTGCCGCGTTAACCACAAAGTACCATAGATATTTTTGGATATTGGATATCTTAAGCCATAAATAGCACATCAACCAAAAATTTTTTTGCCAAGATATGCCACACACAAAATTATCAACAAAATGAACATAGTGAATTTTTAGGCACGTTTCACTTACAGCATAAGTGCTGTTTAGCTTCGGTTTGTTTGTCCATCCGTACTCATTCGTTCTCCACTTCTACCAAATGGATTCTCATGAAATGTGATATTAAGGACTTATGGGTAAAGATATAAATGGTTCACATAGCCCAAGCAGGGGTGCCACTATACTGGAAACAATAAACAAAATTTCCATCTATCAAGAAAATCAAACAAAGCCATCATTCATTTTTAACTTCAGAAATTTCTTGCATGGTTTATTAATTGTTTTAAATGAAAACATTCTTCATATCAACTGAAGTAAATAAGATCTACTAGAGTTACAAAAATATTTAATTTCCTTTCATGTCCATTCAGTATTAAGTAAGCAGAAGGAAATAGATTATCTAGGATGAAGAAATGAACAAATAATTTTTTTTTTCATGCACCACGAAGTGTTTTGTAAGTTAAAAGAAATGGATGATGTAAAATGAAGGAATGAATGTAAACAAGGATTACAACTACTAAACTCATTTCAGGTATGTTTTAAATAATTATTGATTGTTTGATTAATTACAAGTGACTAGAAAATGAGTTGGTTAATTAAAAATTTAATATTTCATTGACATTGTTTCTTTTTTGTTTAGATGTTATAATTTTTTAGACTTTCAGATGAACGATCTTCTACTATCATACATTATTCAACAATAATGTGCATGCATTTCATTTTGTAGCCTTTTTCTTTTCCAAGTCATTTTTAATCAATGCCTTGCATTGCCAACATTGGTGTGTACATGTAAACATGATATGATAAATTCACCATAAAATCCTTATATATATGTACATTTATCATATCTCTTTTTATGAAGTATTTCATACTAGTCTAGTTGGAAAAAATACTTGGTAATTCAGTTTAATATTTCTTCTTTTTAGCTAATAATTAGTATGTAGATTAATAATATGATATAAGGAGAATAGTAGAGTGTAATATATTTAAAAAATGTGTAATAATGTGTTAGTCGATGAAGATGTAGACAATACAGGAAAAATTCAAAATCTGTGGAACATAGTATAGATTATATATAGAAGGGAGGGAAAAGGTAGAAGGGATCATGGACCAAAGATAGGTTACAGAAATTAGACAGTTTTGAGAGATAGAAGTCAATATGGAGTTTAATTCTAATACTTAGGAGTAAAATTTTTGCATTGTGCATGTCGTTTTTGTACACTGTATGTGCATTTTTCTGAAAGTGCAACCAAAATAAGTTATTTTTTACTTTTTCATACTGATAGGACTACATCTATGAGGGACCATATGCCTTGGAGGAAACGGATGATGAAGAGCGAAAACGACAATTTCTACCATGATCAGGATGAAATTGTGTACATAGTCTTATGCTACATTCTTTCAGGTATTTGTTTGAAGATTTTGATCCTTGTAAATAGTAAATTATAAAATATTGCTTCCTAATAAATTTGATACTTGCACTTATTGGTCCTCAAGAGGAAGCCACAGTGGGACCAGCCAAACCCATATGGACAGGATTGCCAACCTGTGCAAGAATAAAATCTGGAATAAGGGGTTGCACCACATCATAATTTTACGAGTAAGATGTCAAAACTAGTAATTTTATTATGTTTATTAACATAAACTTGGTCTAGTGAGTAAATTCTTTCCAAAGGTCATGGGCCTTTGCTAGTCACACTTCAATAGGCCTGAAGAACAAAATCAAAGCTGAATTTCAATTTTTCAGGGATTTCCCAATTTAAATTTATGATTATAGCATAAAGTGTAATATTCTAATGTGGAATACCAGGAAATGAGACATTTTGTATTATACTCAAATACTTGATGAATAGCACATTAAGGAATACTCGCACAATATTATATAAAAAATTTACCCATGAGCAGATATATTTTGGCACCATAATAATATTCCTTGTGTTAAATAAAAGATACCTTTGCTTATAGTGTAAATAAATGTTTTCTGATTTTCATAAACTATGGCATATTTGATATGAAAGTTGGTAGTTGGGTATTATGAGTCCAGTCATTACAGTGTTCATTCAACCTGACCTGTTACTGCACTTGTGGTTGTGAATACCTGCAGCCACCTTTACAACCTCCTTGGGTAGTGGTATACCCACTTTTTAGGTTGTTACCCTATAATTTTCAGCTGTGAAACTTTATGACACCTATCCCTATTAATCTACAGCCTATAGAACACATAAGTACTTAGCTAAAGAACATTGTCTCATTAGGTTCAATGAATACAGCGAATAGTTAAGGCATCTGAAATTTAGCTATTAAATTATATGCTTGAAAAATCTTGTAGAAAGTGTGCAAAATACAAAATCTGATACCTGTTAGATATGCAATGAAATCTGTTAGAAACCTTGCAGTATGAGGAATTACTGGTAGCTGATAGGTAAATGACATTGTTGAATAATTATTTAGACAAAAAATTTTAAGAGACATACCTTCTGTAAACTCTTATTCTAGGTCAGCGAGGGAGCATCTGTACTGGAAGAAGAGAATTCCATCCCCTGGAACCAAGAGAAGAGGATCAAGAGGACTACCATAGAGAGGATCAAGATGAAATCGTGCACGTCAAGACTTCACAAATTCTAATACAGGTATTTTAAAATCCTTCAGATTTATATGAGACAACTTGTGTATCATATCATGTTGCTTTCTATTAAATTTAGGGTTGGTCCTTTTAGGGCCTTAAGAAGAAGCCATGCAGGGAGCAGTCAGTAGAATGGACAGGAAGAACAAACTATTCTGGATGGGGGTTGCACAGTGTCTTCTTTTATGGGTTTGAAATCAAAAAAAGTTATTTCTCTAATTTCTTAACTCTTTGAGTAGCACAGCTATGTAATTTTCTTACTGATATCTATGTCTGTAAATCTGTGGAGGTCATTGCTTACAAAAAAAGTTACTTTTTACATACTCAATTTATTATAATATTTTTGTCTGTGGGTGTTTTAAAAACATATTGAACACAATGTTAAAGTCCAACTGTATGTTTAGGATAAACACCCAACACTAATTATAGTAAAATGTCTTAGTACTGTGTATTGTGGTGGTACATGACAGCCCCTATGGACCACTACAAATCTGACATGAGGGCTGAATGAACAAACAACTAAGGGTACAGCAAGACCAAAGAGCAAGCGAGCAACAAGCAACAGCCTGGTTAGACTGGCCAGCTACAATCATAACTATAAACAGTCTTGTTTTGGCATTCAGCCCATGACATGGTGTCATGAAAGACACTTCACAGTGTGCTACTGGTAGAAAATTGGTTTGCAAAATATCGTTATGTATTAAAGAAAAAGAGATGTGATGTTCACCAGATTAATCAATTAAGAAATGTTGATTAACTTGAAGTTTCCTTACTACCTTCAGCATAATTAGTTACGGTAAATAATGCGGTCACTTGTTCCAACTAGGGTTTCCAGAAACTTTCATCCAAAAGGTTTTTTACATATTTTTACAAAAAAGTAACTTTTTTGCGAAGAGTAGGAGATTTTTTTACAAAGAGTAGTACACATAAATTTACAAACTTAATTTATTAATTATCTTATAAAACTGTAATTACATGTATTTTGTACTTGAAAATATTTGATTAAACAATTTATCATTTTCAAGTAACTTTTCAAACATCTCACTGCAAGTCAAGTCATAATTACATTTAAATTGCAGCAAACTTTTAACTGTTTCAATTTTCAGTTTGTTTATATCATCAATTCATTATTTCTTACACAATGAGAAAACTCGCTCCACATTTGCATTCGATGTTGGAATCTCAAAAATTAGCACTAATTTCTTTAGATCAACAAAATGATCATTTTTAAATATAGTGACCCACTTTTTATCAATTGGCAAAGTATTGAATTCTTTTGGGGCATTTCAAAGGAATCAAATCAAGTCAGTTGTTTTATCAAACAAAGAATACTTTGCAGCGATTTTTGGGATTAAAAATTCTGCCTTTTTTTGGATTTCATCATATTGAATATCTTCAGAAATTTTAAGCATTAACCAATTAGTTGATGAAGGACAGTCATTACTTCTAAACCACTTACTTATATAATCAACTGCTGTAGAAAATTTCAATAATTTTTTTTTACTAAACAGTTGTATTTGAATCTTTTAGCATTTGCAAAATTGCATAAGCTCTTGCACCAAAAAAGATTTTAATATTCTTTCCTTGATTTTTCATTTAAGTGTTATAACAGGGTTCAGTATTTCTGGTAGCAAAATAACTTTTTTCTCCAAAACCAATAACATTTGTTGAAAAAGTACTGATGAGCTTTGAAGGAAGCAAAAATAAATTTCACTTGTCATTGATACACAAATTTTCCTAAAATTTTGGGATATCATTATTCGATAATGCCAATAACTGTGGAAGAACAACTTTGGAGGGGTGGAAAAAGATCAAAATTCTGAAGTTTCTACTGTTCTCCAAAGGATTAAAAAAGATCAAAATTCTGAAGTTTCTACTGTTCTCCAAAGGATTCAAAAAGTAGTACAAAAGTAATCAAAGGTAGTATAGAATAGAGGTCTGCATACCCGCAGTTTATCCGACCCAACCCACGGGTACCTGCAGTGAAAGTTGCGGGTCGGGTAGAGAGTGCTTCCATGTGGGTATGGGTCGGGTTCAGACACAAAAGGCACCGGTGCAGGTACGAAAACTAGTTTTAATTCCAATTCAATTTGCCTTGCCAATGTAGGCTCGGGAACTTTTCACACGCCTTTTACTGCTAGTTAAGCCCACCCTTGCGGTCAGAAGTAGCGTTATATAGAGAGATACAAATTTGCAATTTATGCAGGTCGGCAGATTTGTGTGTGTCAAGAAAAGTGTCTGACGAAAAAACGATTCCTTTTATTATATAAATAGATACAAAGTTGCAATTGACAAATGATTGTCGAATACTTGCTTTAATTCAGAAGTATAAAAAATTTGTGAAATATTTTTAAAAATCAGGCTTACAAGGTGCGCTGAAATCTACATACATTGAAAGGAGACGTCAAGACACATTGGAATTCAATTCTTTGTATGATCTCTTCAATACTTGAAAATAGGACGGTTATTTACAATATATTAATTGGAAAATATGATTTGTGAGGTTGAAAAGAAAGATTTAGTAGAATACCTCAATTCATTCCAGAAAGCATTGATGGAATTGGAAGGAGAAAAATATCCAACAATATTTTTGGTTTACTTGTGGCATTTGAAAATAAACGATCATTTATAAATAGGTTAAACAGAATCTAACATCATAAAACTTTTAAAAACTTCAGGTAAAACTTATTATGATGACATTAAAAAGGAGAAGGGATATGAAATCTAATCTATGACACCAAATCCGTGTACGCTTGTAGAGCAACTGATGAGAAGGTATAAAATGTCCGACATCTTAGTTCAGTTATGGATACAGACACAGTAAATGATCATATTTCTCCAGACAAATTGACTGCATATATTGACTTAAAACTATCTGACAACATTACTAATAATTTTGATTTGATGAAATGGTGGGATAAGTAAAAGAATTGTTTGCCAAATTTAAATATTTTAGTGAATCGTATTTTTGCAATACCAGCGACCAGTGCTCCATCAGAGAGGTGTTTTTGATTGGTGGGACATGTTGTTAGTCAATGAAGAAACAGTTTAGATCCCACAAGTGTGGATCATGTCTATTTTTAAATAGTCATTTAAAATCTCAGGTAGATACTGTTTATTAATGTTTCCTTTTTTCAATTAAATTATTTTGTAAAATTTGTAATTTTTGTAAAAATAAATCTTAGATACTTTAAATACATTTTTTCGATCTTAAAAATGAATGTTAATGTACAATTGCATTTCATTTTAATTTACACAAAATAAATGACTGACTCAGAAATAATATTTTTATTTTTTCATGATTTCTTGCTACGAATTAGTGTCTCAAGGACCAGACAGTTAAAAAATAATGGTCAGGTCGGACAAGTTGGCCTTCTGTGCAGGTGCGAGCCCGCGGGCATGGGTCGGGTGCGGGTTAATATTCTGCGGGTTTGGATTAGTAGTCTGCGGGTATGGGTAGAAAATATCATACCCGTGCAGGGCTCTAGTACAGAAGAAGAAAAGGTACCACTGTACTACCAAAAGTAGTACATCTGGGAACTCTAGTTCCAACATGTTCTCTTGAAACTGCAGCACTGAGACATGTGGTTGTAGTGCTACTCTGTGAATGCGCAGAGTTGGTATTATGACATTGGGTTGAGCAATATCACTCAGAAGATAGGGCAGGCTTTAATTCAAAGCAACATCACATGTTCAGCATCATCACTTACACGCTTGTGTCAATATGGCCACTTACATAACAATGTGTTCTATCTTTTTGTTGCTCGCTCACACACTCTTCAGTCTGGTTGTACCCTAACTTAGACTTATTCAGAAATGAATAACTCTAATGTCATAATTTAATTCTTTTCTGAATATTATCTTCACGGTTGTATACTTACTACAGTGAAAGCCCATTCTACATGCTCCCACAAAACCAAAATTATGCAGCTAAATTGAATCTGCCATTAGAGCGAATGGCTTGCTATATAATATGCATCGCAGTGGAAACAACTAGAAAAAATTAATACTAACTGAAAAGCATAAATTAGGTTTGTTTCATATCATTTAAATATACTATTCCTTTATATACTATCCTAAATTCCTGTAGAATGATGGAATAATGAAAAATTATATTTAAGTTAAATAATTTCTTACTGCATTTAAGTTAAATAATTTCTTGCTCGTGTGGGAAAATATTACTTTTTCTTCTAAAACCCTTTCTAACTACATATTATTTTTGTGGGTAGTACTGCATGCCTTAGGTTTCATCTTATTGGCTAGTGGAGGTAAGTTATTGTATCATTCCATAATATGCAATTTTAATTGCAATTAATAGGATGATTTTTGATAGAAAGTTTGCAGCAATTTTACTACATCTTCGGGCCATGGTTCAGTCCCCTCTTACTCCCTCCAAGGAGCTATGGAATAATGAAATTCTAGCAAAATATATCATCGTCTTAAATTCACAATTTACAAGTTATTCAGAATTTTTTTGGCAAAAACATAAACATCTACTGAACAAACATTCATATGACTTCTTGAATTTATCTGTTTTGCTATTGAAATATATTGATATGTTATTAGTAAAGTTATCGATTATAATCATATTATAAGCATTTGAAATTACACAAAATTAAAAAAACAATATTAGGTGTCTTTTATATTTTTAAAAGGAAATTAATTAATTAATTTTAATTTGCCTGTTTTTATACATGCTGATTGAATAACAGTGGTTAAAATTTTGCAGAAAGAAAACACACGCTTTTGCATGTTTCATTTATTTTTCCATCAATTATTCATTAATAAATAGTGTGTTCGCAGTTTTAAGAGAATCTATGATTAATTTAGCATTTAATTGAAATTAAATCTAAATCTCTTCAGAGAAATTATGCTGTGGTAGTTGATTGAAATGCATTTCCCTTTGCCTTCCACAAAATGAATGTAAACATTTGCCTGAGAAATCCACTGTTTTTGTCAACTATTGATTAAAAACCTATTGTGAAAACAACTGTAATAAGATTTTAACCATATGTAATATGTCACTAGGGGATCCACGGGATCTTCAGCCTTGCTCATCTCACTTAGGGCTGGTGGTTTTAGAGAAATGTTTATTTGATGTTTTCATCATCATATGATGTTTTCCTTATGTATACCAAATTCCTTTTCAATTGGATAAGATTTGGAAATTAGCGCAATGCTCTAACGCAAATTGTGCAGTAACTATAAAGGTGGTATTCTAGAAAAACTATATAGCCAACTGGGAAACATTACCACCCCAAAGATGCTGTTAGTGCAAGTCTGCCAGTAGAATGGGCTTCTACTGTAATACAATTAAGACTTGGATCATTGTTCATTTTATGAGATAAGTTTTCAAGGAAAACCAGAAAATGAAATCAAGATACATAATTGTGAATTCTGATTAGATGGATATACATTATTTGCTTGCATGTAAGCAAAAGTTTTTTTCCAAACTTTGCCCTCACAAATAAAGATTCGACTTGTGTGCAAGGAAAAAATTTGAAACAAAAATTGTTGTAATGATTCACTGCAAGAATTTCAGTAATTTTCAAATTTGGAAAATCTTGCTAGTGTAATCAGCAAATTCAATCTTGCTACTCAAAGGGTTAAAATTAATCTTGTCCTGTGATAGTTACACTCTAAAATATGATACATTACATTTCATGAAAAAGTTGTTCATAATCTGGAACAGTGATGCCCAACTGTTGGTCCTTAGGCCAAATCAAGACTGTATCCAGTGTTATAATAAATTTATTTTTTATCAAATTAAAACAGTAAATTTGCGTGCAGCATTGTCTTTGCTAAATCTTTCTCAACTGGATAAAAATCATTCGCAAAAATAACTATTGCTGTATATTCAAATACAGGAATTAAAATTATAAAATTTCTCCACTTACTTTACCAGGTCCTATAATTTCAACCACAGAATACAGCCTGGGTAATAAAAGTGGCCTGAGAGCAAATTGCAGTTGGCCCTCATTGATCTAGATTGTTTATATAAACAAAAAATTTTGAAACACCTTTGTCTCTTAACCTAATATTCTAGTGTTGCTGATGGATTAAATGGAAGAAGAGGGTGACAGCCCTTGCGAAAAAGAGTATCAAGAGGAAATCATAACTAGGACCAAAGAAAGCCACAGATGGGTTGAGGAAAAAACATGCTCCTTGAGTGTCGTCACATTTTCTTGCAGGTAATGGTTATTTTAAAGATTCTATAAAATACTTTGTATATTATATGATCTTGCTTCTCTATTAAATTTGACACTAGCACTATTATGAAATTGGAACAAAAGTAAATTATTTTTTTTTAACCCTTTTCAAACTGATAGGTATACATCTACGAAGAAACATGTACCTTGGAGGAAGAGGATGAAGAATAGAAGAGGATGAAGAATAGAAGAGGATAAAGAATAGAAGAGGATGAAGAATTGAAGAGGATGAAGAATAGAAGAGGATGAAGAATTGAAGAGGATGGAGGATAGAAGAGAATGAAATATAGAAGAGGATGGAGGATAGAAGAGAATGGAGGATAGAAGAGGATGGAGGATAGAAGAGGATGGAGGATAGAAGAGGATGGAGGATAGAAGAGGATGGAGAATAGAAGAGGATGAAGAATTGAAGAGGATGGGGGATAGAAGAGGATGGAGGATAGAAGAGGATGGAGGATAGAAGAGGATGGAGGATAGAAGAGGATGGAGGATAGAAGAGGATGGGGGATAGAAGAGAATGGGGGATAGAAGAGGATGGGGGATAGAAGAGGATGGGGGATAGAAGAGGATGGGGGATAGAAGAGGATGGGGGATAGAAGAGGATGGGGGATAGAGGAGGATGGGGGATAGAGGAGGATGGGGGATAGAAGAGGATGGAGGATAGAAGAGGATGGAGGATAGAAGAGGATGTAGTATAGAAGAGGATGTAGGATAGAAGAGGATGGAGGATATAAGAGGATGAAGAATTGAAGAGGATGGGGGATGGAGGATAGAAGAGGATGAAGGATAGAAGAGGATGGGGGATAGAAGAGGATGGAGGATAGAAGAGGATGGAGGATAGAAGAGGATGGGGGATAGAAGAGGATAGAGGATAGAAGAGGATGGGGGATAGAAGAGGATGGGGGATAGAAAAGGATGGGCGATAGAAGAGGATGGGCGATAGAAGAGGATGGGGGATAGAAGAGGATGGGGGATAGAAGAGGATAGAGGATGAAGGATAGAAGAGGATGGAGGATAGAAGAGGATGGAGGATAGAAGAGGATGGGGGATAGAAGAGGATGGAGGATAGAAGAGGATGGAGGATAGAAGAGGATGGAAGATAGAAGAGGATGGGGGATAGAAGAGGATGGAGGATAGAAGAGGATGGAGGATAGAATAGGATGAAGAATTGAAGAGGATGGGGGATAGAAGAGGATGGAGGATAGAAGAGGATGGAGGATATAAAGAGGATGGAGGATAGAAGAGGATGAAGAATTGAAGAGGATGGGGGATAGAAGAGGATGGGGGATAGAAGAGGATGGAGGATAGAAGAGGATGGAGGATAGAAGAGGATGAAGAATTGAAGAGGATAGGGGATAGAAGAGGATGGAGGATAGAAGAGGATGGAGGATGGAAGAGGATGGAGGAGAGAAGAGGATGGACGATAGAAGAGGATGGAGGATAGAAGAGAATGGGGGATAGAAGAGGATGGGGGATAGAAGAGGATGGGGGATAGAAAAGGATGGGGGATAGAAGAGGATGGGCGATAGAAGAGGATGGAGGATAGAAGAGGATGGAGGATAGAAGAGGATGGAGGATAGAAGAGGATGAAGAATTGAAGAGGATGGGGGATAGAAGAGGATGGGGGATAGAAGAGGATGGAGGATAGAAGAGGATGGAGGATAGAAGAGGATGAAGAATTGAAGAGGATGGGGGATAGAAGAGGATGGAGGATAGAAGAGGATGGAGGATGGAAGAGGATGGAGGAGAGAAGAGGATGGACGATAGAAGAGGATGGAGGATAGAAGAGGATGGAGGATAGAAAAGGATGGGGGATAGAAGAGGATGGGCGATAGAAGAGGATGGGGGATAGAAGAGGATGGGGGATAGAAGAGGATGGAGGATAGAAGAGGATGGAGGATAGAAGAGGATGGAGGATAGAAGAGGATGGAAGATAGAAGAGGATGGGGGATAGAAGAGGATGGAGGATAGAAGAGGATGGAGGATAGAAGAGGATGAAGAATTGAAGAGGATGGGGGATAGAAGAGGATGGAGGATAGAAGAGGATGGAGGATAGAAGAGGATGGAGGATAAAAGAGGATGGAGGATAGAAGAGGATGAAGAATTGAAGAGGATGGGGGATAGAAGAGGATGGGGGATAGAAGAGGATGGAGGATAGAAGAGGATGGAGGATAGAAGAGGATGAAGAATTGAAGAGGATGGGGGATAGAAGAGGATGGAGGATAGAAGAGGATGGAGGATAGAAGAGGATGGGGGATAGAAAAGGATGGGGGATAGAAGAGGATGGGCGATAGAAGAGGATGGGGGATAGAAGAGGATGGGGGATAGAAGAGGATAGAGGATGAAGGATAGAAGAGGATGGAGGATAGAAGAGGATGGAGGATAGAAGAGGATGGGGGATAGAAGAGGATGGGGGATAGAAGAGGATGGAGGATAGAAGAGGATGGAGGATAGAAGAGGATGGAAGATAGAAGAGGATGGGGGATAGAAGAGGATGGAGGATAGAAGAGGATGGAGGATAGAAGAGGATGAAGAATTGAAGAGGATGGGGGATAGAAGAGGATGGAGGATAGAAGAGGATGGAGGATAGAAGAGGATGGAGGATAAAAGAGGATGGAGGATAGAAGAGGATGAAGAATTGAAGAGGATGGGGGATAGAAGAGGATGGGGGATAGAAGAGGATGGAGGATAGAAGAGGATGGAGGATAGAAGAGGATGAAGAATTGAAGAGGATGGGGGATAGAAGAGGATGGAGGATAGAAGAGGATGGAGGATAGAAGAGGATGGGGGATAGAAAAGGATGGGGGATAGAAGAGGATGGGCGATAGAAGAGGATGGGGGATAGAAGAGGATGGGGGATAGAAGAGGATAGAGGATGAAGGATAGAAGAGGATGGAGGATAGAAGAGGATGGAGGATAGAAGAGGATGGGGGATAGAAGAGGATGGGGGATAGAAGAGGATGGAGGATAGAAGAGGATGGAGGATAGAAGAGGATGGAAGATAGAAGAGGATGGGGGATAGAAGAGGATGGAGGATAGAAGAGGATGGAGGATAGAAAAGGATGGGGGATAGAAGAGGATGGGGGATAGAAGAGGATGGGGGATAGAAGAGGATGGGGGATAGAAGAGGATGGGCGATAGAAGAGGATTGAGGATAGAAGAGGATGGGGGATGGAAGAGGATGGAGGAGAGAAGAGGATGGACGATAGAAGAGGATGGAGGATAGAAGAGGATGGAGGATAGAAGAGGATGGAGGATAGAAGAGGATGGAGGATAGAAGAGGATGGAGGATAGAAGAGGATGGAGGATATAAGAGGATGAAGAATTGAAGAGGATGGGGGATGGAGGATAGAAGAGGATGGGGGATAGAAGAGGATGGGGGATAGAAGAGGATGGGGGATAGAAGAGGATGGGGGATAGAAGAGGATGGGGGATAGAAGAGGATGGGCGATAGAAGAGGATGGGGGATAGAAGAGGATGGGGGATAGAAGAGGATGGGGGATAGAAGAGGATGGGCGATAGAAGAGGATGGGGGATAGAAGAGGATGGGGGATAGAAGAGGATGGAGGATAGAAGAGGATGGGGGATAGAAGAGAATGGAGGATAGTATAGGATGAAGAATAGAAGAGGATAGAGGATGAAAGATAGAAGAGGATGGAGGATAGAAGAGGATGGAGGATAGAAGAGGATGGAGGATAGAAGAGGATGGAGGAGAGAAGAGGATGGAGGATAGAAGAGGATGGAGGATAGAAGAGGATGGAGGATAGAAGAAGATGGATGATAGAAGAGGATGGAGGATAGAAGAGGATGGAGGATAGAAGAAGATGGATGATAGAAGTCGATGGAGGATAGAAAAGGAAAATTTCAGCTGGAATCTGGATGAAATCGTGCACTTAGAGTCATACACCACTTTCTTTCAGGTATTGTTTAGAGGTTTTTATTCTTGTAAACACTTAATAAATTATATGGTATTGCTTTCTATTAAATTTTACACTTACAGGTCTTCATGAAGAAGCTCCAGTGTAATCACCCATCCCCATATGGACAGAAGTGTCAACCTGTTGAAGAATAAATGCTGGAATAAGGCATTGCATCACATTATTCTTTTACGGGTAAGACATCAGACCCTGTATTTTTTCTATTTTTATCAACATAACCTTGGCCTTTTGACTAAATTTAATACTAAGGTCATGAGCCCTATGTTAAATTCATGACTAACATAAGCAGTATAAATTGAATGTCCAATCAACTATGAAGAATATGAAGTTCTCATTTTTTAAGGAAATGTACTTTTTTATTCAAATATAAATTTATTAAGAACAAATATACAATCTTTTCCCCTAAAATATTTACATTTAAGGTAATTACTAAATTATATCAACTATATTAGGTTATAATACTATACTTATATTACTTGTTAAATAATTTGAATGATCTTTAAATTCATTTAAAATATAACCTAACAATGGTCTTATGATAGCATAACACAGCATCACAGAAGAAAAGACATCTATTTGTCATGCTCTGTCTCAAACTTAAAATTGTTCTAAAATATCTATGAATTTGTTGGAATACATTTGATTATATTGATTTTAATCTATCATTTATTATCTCATAAATGCACCCTATCACCTAAATATGTGTCAAATTTATAGCATAAATATACTGTTAAGAGTATTAAAGTTTACTCAATTTCCAAATTTATTGCCCTCTAATGATGGAAATTCAATCTAATGAAAGCTTTGTAAAATGCAAATCATTATCTTTTAATAATACCTACTCAACCAAAGTAGAATTTTTCATCTATCTCTTAAAACAAAAAAGCTGATGTCTATGGATGAATGATAAAGTGATAACAATAGCTTTTTTACATTTTTTTTAAATGAGCAAATATCTGAATATGATATGAAAGCAAGTGGGGCATATTTTGTAATATACTTTAATACTTGGTGAATTGCACATTCAGGACTACTCTTAGAATGTTATATAAAAAAATTATCAATAATAGGCAGGTTTATTTTGGTGCCATACCATAATATGACCAATGATATACAATGTATAGTTATTATGTTAAAATATTCTCATTAGGTGCAATAAATACAGTTACCATATTTTCTGGTCTATAATGTGCGCGTTATCTATACTAAAAATATAAAAATCAGGAAAAAACATTGTGCACGTTATACAAAGGAAAATAAAATTTTATTGAAATTAATGCATATTAACTTTTACAATTCATTCAAAACCATAAAAATAATCGTCTGAATCAATGTCAAATGATTCAATAGCACTCATAATTTGGTCAGGCACATTTGAAACTTAATTTTCACAAGAATCACCTTCATCATCTTCAAATTCTTCTGTGTCTGTCATAAATGTATCACTAAGAGCCCTTTCAAACCATTTTTTACACAACTAGCTGTCACAGATCCCCAATTTTCAATAATCCATTTACACATTTTATATTTCCCGGAGTTAGTATATTGATGCACACCAGCTAACATCCAATCCTCCCACTTAGCTCGCAATTTTGATTTGAATGACTTTTTCATGGACAGATCTAGTTGTTGAAGTTTTTTGGCTAAACCACCAGGAATGATAGCTAGCTTTGAATATTTACCGACCACTTTTTTAATTTCACGCATCACATGACAACAACATGAATCCATGACTAACAGTGACTTCGGATTAAAAAAGGTAGATTTTTGCTTTCTCCACACACTGTCCAACCAAACCCTCATCATTTCTTGGTTCATCCTACCTTTCTCATTCGTGATTACTACAATGTCCATAGGAAAGCATTCTTTCAGCACAATCTTTCATTTTAAAATCACCATGGGAGGAAGCTTAGAACCATCAGACATTGCACACAAAATAACTGTAAAATTCAACTTCTCATGCCCAGTAGTTGCTACAGAAACATCTTTCACCCCTATAAGGTTCACAGTTTTAGCACAAGGAAGATCAAAACTCACCGGAACCTCGTCCATATTGCCGACATGCATAGCATCAACTCCAGATATGTTTTCTTTCATTTATTGCCTAAGCTTAATCATTTTCGCTTCCCAGTCCATCGGTAGTTTTTGGCCGATGCTTGTCAATGTACGAACGCACAAATTGTTCCTCCTCATGAAACGGAATCCCCAGGATAGATACGCTTTGAAGTCCATGATGTCCATCTCTTGAGCAATGCATTTTGCTTGCAATAAGACCCTTGTTGTCCTAATGCCTTTTGCCCTTCCTCGTATCACCCACTCATACAGTTCTTCCTCGAGTTCTGGCCAAAAGCATTTTCTAAAATCCATTGCTCATTTTTTCCGATGCAACTTTTTTTAGCACCAATTCACCTTTATGCCATTCTCATACACATTATTCCCCAACATTAAACTTTCTTCCAGCCTCACGATTTCCTTTTTCTACAGCGAATTTTATGACTTCTAATTTAAACTGGGAAGTGTATGATTTTCGCTTTCGCATATTTTTGTTTTCCATGATAAATTAAAAAACTTGTTCAATACCGATGCCAAGCTAATTCAAGACTCAATAAAACCATGTGGTGTACAGTGAAAACAACTGAATAACGGAAAGCCACAGCAAATTTAAATTGATTCATTTTTTTCAGGAAGCTCTTGTTTCAAATAGAATTTGTTTTGACTGCACGTTATCTATACATTTGTACCAGGTTTGAAAAAAATCACTTGCGCGTTATCTATAAGGTGCATGTTATAGACTAGAAAATATGATAATAGCAGGAAATCCGAATATTATCTACCTGATGGCATGCTTGAAAAAATTTATAGAAAATGTGCAAAACGCAAAATCTGATACCAAATAATTAGTGTGCTCCTGTTAGACATGCAATGAAACCTGTAAGGATTGCATCCAAACCTTGCAGTATGAGGAATTGCTGGTAGCTGATAGGTAAATGACGTTGAATAATTTTTTAGACAAAAAATTTTAAGAGACAACCCTTCTGTAAACTCTTATTCTAGGTCAGCGAGGGACCATCCATACTGGAAGAAGAGGATTCCATCCCCTGGAACCAAGAGAAGAGGATCAAGAGGACTACCATAGAGAGGATCAAGATGAAATCGTGCACGTCAAGACTTCACAAATTCTATTACAGGTATTTTTAAATCCTTCAGATTTATATGAGACACCTTGTGTATCATATCATGTTGTTTTCTATTTAATTCGGGGTTGGTCATTTTAGGGCCTCAAGAAGAAGCCATGCTGGGAGCAGCCACTAGAATGGAAAGGAGGAACAAACTATTCCAGTTGGGGTTGCACAGAACTGTTCATTTACAGGTGATTAGTGATTTTTATATTTTCTTAACCCTTTGAGTAGCACAGTCGAGTGATTTTATTACTTATGTTTATAACTGGAATGCAGCCATTGCTTAATGCATACATGAATGGAGAATTATGTAACACATTTGCATTTTAATGATTCTTCTCTCCGGGTAAAAAATTTGCTGTTTACATGTTACTAGCACTTACATGAAAGTGCAACAAAAATAAACATTTTTTTTTTCAAATTGATAGGCACACATCTACAAGAGACCATACACCTTGGAGAAGAGGATGAAGAGCAAAGAGAAGAATTTCATATTGGATCAGGATGAAATCGTGCACGTAGAGTCATATGTCACTTTCTTTCAGGTATTGTTTGGAGATATTTATCCTTGTAGATACTTTGTAAATTATATTGCATTGCTTTCTATTAAATTTGACACTTGCACTTATAGGTCTTCAAGAAGAAGTAGCATTGTGGTCTGCCACCTGCGTGGGAAGCGGACCAACCTGTGGAAGAAAATCAGGAGTAGGGGTTGCAGCACATCATTCTTTTACAGGTGAGGTATCAGATCTGTAATGTTTTATGCTGGTAACCTAAAGCTTTGTTCCTCAATATTTTTCCTATTGGTAGAAAAATAGCAGATGAAATAGCATAGAATGTTGTGTTCTGGGACTTTTAGGTTTTAGAGTTTTCTGCTTTGACTAGGCTTACTCTATCTGTTCATGCACTTGAAATTTACTAATTCTGAACAAATTTAAGATTTGGCTGTGCTATCAGCAAATTTATGCATGATCAGTTATTAGGCATTCTTAACCAACAAAGTGATAATAATGGAATACCTTAAGGGCACATATCTACGTGCATCCATGTTGAATTATTTGCAATAGATCAGCATTATTTCACAGGACACAAAGAACAATATTTCCGAAAATCTCGGAATGCAAAGCTTTTTACACAAACGTGATGAAAAATTGCAATGACTTTCGAACCAAAAATGAACAATACTGAAATGTTTCATAACCCTTTCAGTGCCACGGCTATATTGGGGGGTATATCCGGAAGTGCTGCAGCTATTTGAGCTATTTTGCATCACTTCAAAACAAATATCGTAAAAACTTTATTTATTCATATTTTTCCAAATTTTTTAAGTAATTGGAGTAAATAATGTATATCTCTATTGTAATATGCAAGTGAGGTGACTTTTGCTAAGAGCAGTTTGTTTTTGCAACCTCCTGTAGAGGGTATGGAGTAACAGTGGAGTGCTGCAACCTGGCGAAACACCTTATAACTAATAAAAGTCGTGTTCAGCTTATATATGTTTATTATATTACACAAAGTGAAATGTTGTTTTGTTTACAGAATTTGTATGGTTACTAACAACAGTATATACAGTAAAACCCCGATTTAATGTTCCCACATTTAGTGAAATCCCGGATTTAGTGAAGATTTTTTCAGGTCCCGACAATAGCTCCATATAAGCAATGAAACCCGATTTAGTGAAAAACCCGCATTTAGTGAAAAAATATTATGTACTCGTACTTCAATTTTCATTTGACGCTTCCCGCATTTAGTAAACTTTTTTATGTGCAAAAAGAAATCACAAAAGAAACATATTGTACGTAAAAATTACGATATACGCTCAAAACATTGTGAATGGCTCATCACGCGCAAGCTGCTACATTGTCTGCTAAGACAGTAGTGGCCGCAAAGAAACCGTAAATCCTACAATGTAATGAATCCCGCTCGTATGTTCCTCATTTCTGGTATCACGCTCAGTTACCTGTTGTCATAGTGTGCTATGCTATATACTCGATGTCGTTTACGAGAAAATGCCCTTTGAAAATCGCGATCCGAGAGTCAATGAAATAAAAGTACTTTCCTAATTTTCTTGGAGCGTTGGTCTAGTGGAAACGAGTTGGATTTCAATTATTTTTGCCGGGGTTCGATTCCCGGAGGGACCAATATTTTTTTCTCCGGTTTTTTTTAATTTGTTCGCAATTTCCAGCATATCGTCGATAAAACTTGCAAACCATTTTTAAAAAATGTATTCAATGCATTATAACCACTATTTTCTTCATCGTAATTCTTCACCGTAATTCTTAACGAACATAATTTTACGGATCACCCATTCGCTTTACCATCTCGTCATGTATTGATCATGATTTAAAGTTCTTATTTTCATGACTCTCGGATCGCGATTTTCAAAGGGCATTTTCTCGTAAACGACGTCGAGTATATAGCACACTATGACAACAGGTAACTGAGGGTGATACCAGAAATGAGGAACATACGAGCGAGATTCATTACATTGTAGGATTTACGGTTTCCTTGCGGCCGCTACCGTCTTAGCAGACAATGTAGCCGCTTGCGCGTGATGAGCCATTCACAATGTTTTGAGCGTATATCGTAATTTTTACGTACAATATGTTTCTTTTCTGATTTCTTTTTGCTCATGAAAAAGTTTTAACGTTCTTATCTCGATGACTCTCGGATCGCGATTTTCAAAGGACATTTTCTCGTAAACGACGTCGAGTTGGCACCTAGGTAGAAATAGGAGTCCGTTATTTTGCATATAATTTCATTCTGCAAAGTCGAATTCCGATACGAGTGTCACACCTTGGGGGCTTCCCTTGTGAGACATGTCAGCTGATTACTCCGATCCCGATGACGTAATGCCTGTCCCCTCTCCGTCTACCTTATCTAGCAGTTCAACTCTTCGTTGTGCTGCCTGCCTGTTCGGCGATCACTGTGTAAACCTGAAGCAATTGTGAAAAATATTCTTTCTACTATTTTTATTTTTATTCCTTAATAATGGCTACTAGTAAAAGGAAGAAGCTGACAATTACGGAAAAAGTGAAAATCATTCAAGAAGTGGAAAAGAACCCAAGCATGCCTGCGATAGAAATTGCACGCAAATTTAATCTTGCACCGACTTCATTGTTTTGTATAATGAAGAATAAACAATTAATACTTGACGAAGAAGTGAAATGTGGGGGTAAAGCCATCAAAAGAAAAAATATCAAATCATCACCATATGATGAAATGGAGAAGATATTGATAGAGTGGTTTGAGGGAATGTGCTCCGCCAACCTCCCAATCAATGGTGTACTGTTGAAGGAGAAAGCAATTAGGGTAGCAACTAGGCTTAGAATAGAAAACTTTAAGGGTTCCAATGGATGGCTGGACAGATTTAAGAAGCGCCATGGACTTGAATATAAAAGTGTTTGTGGCGAAAGTGCTAGCGTTGATGAAGGAGCTGTTGATTACTGGAAGAGTGTAACATTGGAAAGGTATTTAGAAGGCTATAAGCCGAATGATATTTTTAATGCAGATGAAACGCATTTTTTTCAACCTTCTTCCATCAAAAACTCTTGCTACTAGAGGAGACAAGTGCCATGGTGGAAAGAGAAGTAAATATAGGATAACTGCACTTTTATGTGCAAATTCAGATGGCAGTGAAAAGTTGACGCCTCTAATAATAGGTAAATTTGCCAAGCCAAGGTGTTTTAAAAATGTACGAGCATTGCCATGTAAATATGCCAGTAATAAAAATGCATGGATGACAATGGATATATTTAAAACATTTTTGAAATCATTAGATGCAAAGAAGGGTGGTGCAAATAGAAAAATTCTTCTATTTATTGATAAATGTCCGGCCCACCCTCCAGATACTGATTTTCTTCGCAATATTAAAGTGGTGTTTTTTCCAGCTAATTGTACTAGCCATCTGCAGCCACTTGACTTGGGCATTATTCACTCCATGAAAGCAAAGTACAGGAAGGTTTTGGTGCAGAAAGCAGTATCCTACATTGAGATGAATAAACATTTGATACTGAGCATCCTTCAGGGTTTGCATATGGTAACAGCTGCATGGAATTCAGTTACACCTCAAACAATATCAAACTGTTTTCATAAGGCTGCGTTCAATTGCAACAATGCTATGGAAATTGATGTAGATATCAATGTGATTGACCACGAAAATTGGTTGAAAATTGCACCTGACATGGACACAAATTTTGAAGAGTTTGTCCGGTGTGATGATCTTGAGAGTACATCTGGTCCTCCACAAGACTTGGAAGAAATCTGTAATACCAAAGAGGCAGAGGAAGAAGAGGCAGTAGTAGAAGAAGAGGCAGTACAAGAAGAAGAATCAGTTCCCACACTTGGTGAAGCGGTTCAGGCACTTGAAGTTGTGCGAAGATATTTAACTTCTTTTGATGTGAACAGCACTACTATATCAAAAGTAAATTCTTTGGAGCGAGAAGTTCTGAATGTTCAGAGCACCTGCCAGAAGAAGCAAACAAGTTTGCTGGAATATTTTAATAAATAATTTTCTTGTAGCTATGTATGCTTGGTTTTTGAATAATTTTGATATTTTTTGTGAAATTCCAAATATATTTTAATATTTTCTATTTAATGTTGTATGATGAAGCTTTTTAAAGGAGGGATGAAAAATTGTTTCAAGATTTATGTCAATTTTGAAAATACTTTGAAAATTTTGAAATTATTTTTTGTAATCATTTGAATGATTCATTACAGAAATTTTCATATTCAATAGCAATAAGGCTTGTTTGTCACTGGAATTTGTTTATAAATGTTTATTTTAAAAGTATTAATATAAGTATTGTGCATACAAAATTGAAAAATGGATTTTTATTATAGAGACCATTTTCAGTGGCCTTATACTGGTATTGTATAATGGAACTAATACACAAGCAAAAAAGATAAATTTAACTCATTTTTATTGAAAACCTCCATTTAATGAAAACCTCGATTTAGTGAAATATATTCTAATCCCCCAGCGATTCGTTAAATAGGGGTTTTACTGTAGTTAGCAATGTTAATAAATAAACTTTCATATTTACTTCATTAAACAGTTTACATATTGAAGCTTTACTTATGTATCGGTAAGAATTAAAATCAGAATTCTTTTAATAAATCGAAAAGTAAAGAAAGCTTCAGTGTATACAACATGCTATATAAATTTCAGTTATTATTTAAATGAAAGTCTAATATTATAATGTTAAATGAAATTAATATAGATGCTGTATACATATGTTTCATTTAATTATCAGTAATTACCGCATCTGCCCGAATAGAAGCCGACCCCGGATTTAAGCCGACCCCACGAAATTTTCCAACATTTTTTGGCAAAAAAAGTATTTTCGTAAATTTTATGCTTAAGTGTACCAGACATGCACGCACAACCTAGAATACATTATATATTACATCTATATAATTATATATGTTCCATGTAAAGTTTTATTAGGTATTATTACTGTTAATTATAAATATAGTCAATGCCGTTGATCACATCTTACAATCAAATGTAAGTATATTTATTTATCTTACTGGAATTCAAACTGTTGCGCATCGAAAGCTGTCATCGAATTTGGCGTGATCGTCTACTTAGTCATTATACGCAATTTTAATAGTTTCTATGAAAGAGGTTTCCAAGTTTTATTATTATTGCTGTTAATTATCAGATGAATTACAGTTAACGCTGTTGCTTACACCTTCGAATCAGAGGTATCTTATGTTAGCGGAATTCAAACAGTTGCGCATCGAAAGTCGTCATCAAATTTTGCGAATTGACTAAGCAGACGATATCATCTGCTTAGTCAGTATACGCAATTTTAATACATTCTATGAAAGAGGGTTTTAACATGCATACAAAAATGACAATGGCTATAGCAAAATCTAAAATAAAAAAGAAAAATTAATATGAACTTCTTTTATACTGTCGGCTCCTAACTTTAACGTACCTGCCATTTAAATGATCCGTAAAAGCTACGACGTCTGCTACATCTGAACTTTAAATCGATTGCAGCACCAAGAAGTGCAATTAATACAAAGAGTTGAAGAAGCTTAGTGTAGTCAGAATTTGTAAAAACTTCTAATAAGACCGGTGTTGGTATCTTAAGAACTCGTTGCAAATTATGATCAAAACGAATTTGCTGTAGCGTGCAATCATACTATGAACCTGGTGGGTTGTTAAAACTCGATTGTTTTATATACCGCCCTTTCCTTTGGATAAGAACCCACTTACTTTTAACTACGTGTTAAAATATATAAATAACCTTCAATAGCAATTTAAATTACAGCTCCGGGCAACAGGAGGTATGCTATGGAAACAAGACATTTTTCAGCGATGGCGTCGTACGAGGATGCCAAATTTTTCCTCAGGCTCGCAATTAAGCTGAGGGTGATTTTTTTCACGATAGATTTTGACAAAAAGTATCGGCTTATATTCGGGCAGATACGGTATAATATTTAATTTCAATTAAAGTTACAATACAATCAAGTTCATAGAATCTGAAAGAGAACATTATGATTTAACTGAGAACCAAATGTACCATTATTTAATGCAAATAAGAGGCACGCAGCATGGGTTATGATTGGAAAATGTGAGAGAGAATGATGAGTGATTGGTTAATTATATGTGATTAATAATTAAATTAATTATTGGAAGTCATTATTGGTTCTATGGCTGGAATCATTCACTTTATCCCACGTGTAAAAATTGACACGTCAAATGATCCAGCATTTCCTTTTAACATGCATCGCAGACAATAAATAAATTGAAAGGCCAAACCTTAGTCAAAGTTGGTATTTTTATGCTTGAACCTTGGAAATATTTGGGGTGTTCAAGAATTCGAACACTAAATTGTATATAAAGAAATTTTGAAAATTATATAATAACACAGAATTGAAATAGGCCCCTAGTCAAGGGGTTCTCAGGAAAAAATTTTCCATGACCGCAAGTGCAGCCACGGAAAATAACTGGTGGCCACACCTGTGTTTTTTTACATTTCCAATATTTGATATTACATAATTTTAAAAATATATTGAAAATATGATAAAATCAATTATGTATGTACATACGTACCTTTTAGTGTCACAAAAATTTACTAAATGGAAATTCCTCTGCACTTCTCTCCTCTACTGCTAAGCGGAAAGCAGTTTCAAGATGCTCATCCTTCAGTTTGTTACTGTGTTTAGATTTTAGGAAATGAAGTGAGCTGAATGTCCTTTCACACATCACTGTAGTCGGAAAAATAGTTAAAACTAGCAGAGCCACACGTGCCAGATCTTTATATCCGTTAGAGTTCTTAAAGATATCACACCAAAACTTTTCAACTGTCACTTTATTTTCATGAAAATTGCATCTCATGTGTTCATCTCAATGGAGTGCCATTAATGACTATCTTATGTTGGACCAGTCCAGGGAAGATAGAGAGAGAAAAGAGGATAAACGAACTTGAATGTGTTTAAAACTCTCAACATTAAGTTCGGAAAAGGGGTTTGAGAGGAAAGAAAACTTGCTAAAAAAATTTGCTTCCTTAAATATTACACCAAGTTCATCATGCACCATTTCAAAATATCTCATAATTCTTTCACACATTGTGCTTTGGATTTCTTGTGGCTGCGAATTGAGGAAACTAGACATGATAGGAAAAATGGTTAAATCTTTTTTTTCTTTCACGTGTGAACTGATGTCTGTTACCGTATTTTGGAATTTCTCGATTATGTAAACAGTATCAACTATTGTTAAATTGGGTTGCTGTAGCTGGCAATTTATGGAACTGAATTTTGGTTAAAAGTCCTTCAAAAATAAAATACATGAGCGCACAACACTGTCTTGCAGTTAGTGAACCAGTTCCATATTTACAGATTTCAAAGCAGTCATTACGTTGTCGTAAAGTTTGCATAAATGCTGGATACTTGACTCGAAACTCAACCAATGAATTGCATTATAGTTGAGAATCACATTATGTTTCTCGCTTGTCGTTTCACAAAGCGACTGAAAGCTATTTTTAAGGATACTGTGTGTATTTATTTTATTAATAGTTTTCTTTACAATACCCTCAACATCTTCCATTGTTTTGCATACAGCCTTACAAATGAGAACTTTCTGGTGAACAAAACAATTTAATTTGAAAACTTCCTTGTTACAGTCATTCCTGAATAGTCTTAAATCACCATTTTCCTCACTCTGCATTGCGGCTGCTCCATCTGCAGTGATGCTGCACAGATTGTTAAATGAAATTCTTAAAACATCCAATCGAAACCTTATTGCTTCATAAATGTTTTTGGCATTTGGGCATTTGTTAAGAGAAACCAAACACAAGAGTTTTTCTGATAAACTACCTTTGTCAATATCAAAGAAACTGGAACATACAATAATCTGATTAGTTTTAGTGATGTCATTTCTTTCATCAAGTGACAAACTGAAATATAGACTTTTTGAAATACTACCTGCAATCTCATGTCCTATGAAATTCCCAAGCTCTATAAATCTTTTTTGAACTGTGGCATAGAGGAATGTCCCTCAATAACTGATGATCTGGTTGTATGGAACGAACCAATGTTTTAATAAATTCACCATCAGTGAAAGGCTTTTTGTACTTCCCGATGCAATAGCAAGCATTAAATGTAGCTAATTTCAGCTCATCCTCACGAGAAAGGAATACTTGCATCAATTTTTGTTGTTGAAACAGATCATTCCTACTGGAATTTACCAGTGTTTTGCACGCACCCAGATCCTTAAATTTTTTCTCTACTTCCGATTCATGTGTACTGAAATGATGCTGAACTGCATAAGTTTTTATATGGTGAATTTCATTTTTACATAATGTGCAAATCATTATGTTTTCTGCTGAATCAGGCTTTAAAAACACTAAATACTTTTCTTCCCACTTGGAATTAAATTTTCTTTTTTCAGCTCTAAAGTCACGGCATCGTTTCGGGGCAGATGAAACACTGAAATCTTGGTTGGTGCTGGGATTTGCTTCATCAATCTCTTTCTGTTCCTTTTTCTTAAAATAATTTAAGACTCATTATGTGTAAATTTAAAATCTTTTTAAATACTGAGTTCACTACGAAAAAGCAAACTAAATTAAGATTTCACTAGAAAATCATCACTGAATTTCTGGAAGCACATTGTATTTCACTTAAAATCACACGATCACTCTTACAAACATACTTTTAAACATGCTACAATCATACTGATAATCTCTAATTATTATTGTACTAGTATTAGGGAGAGACAATGAAAAAGTGGGATGAACACAAAAGACGCCTTAACTTAATCAACTAATTGTGATATAATGCAAGAAAACTGAAAACAAGGTACTAACAATATGTGAACAGCACATATGATATGAATGTATTCCTTCCAGACAAGCCCATTCATGACTGACTTTCCAGGCCTCCCTTGCCCGTTCCTTTGTTTACTAAAGGAGCAGTCCTTTATATTAACACCTTACGAGAGAGAAGAATTATTAAAGAGGATATAGTGCATTCTCAGCCAAGAAATATAGTCCATTAACCACCCTTTGTGTTTATAGAGGGGCATCTGGATTGTATTTGTATGCACCAAACAAGGGACTATTTATTTGGTAGGTCTAGTCGCAATATTGCTCTCGAGGCTTGACTGTAGAAGGCTCCTGGTGCCGAAGTACTGGTGGCCGCACCAAAATTTCTTGGTGGCTGCATTTGTGAACCCCTGCCCTAGTATTAGTTTTATTAAGTTAATGATAATTTGTTACTATTAGTGATTTATTTAAAATTGGTTGTTTTTCAATTTACAAAATAAAAAAATATATGAAATATCACTAAAAAAAGTGTTCTTATTTTTCAACTAATGCATGATAAGTCATAAAGACAACATCTTTAGCTATTAACATAATCAAAAAATACCAACAATATTTGAAAAATTGAACATGCTGGACAATAATTTTACATGTTGCAATTTGCATATGATTTAGACTAACACTTCAGATAAGGTAAAGCCCTTTCTTTAGGAAAGTGTGTGTGACCAGACAATATTTCTAGTAAAAACAGTCGAAAAACAAACAAATATGAAAAATTTACATGATGGACAATGTTTTTACAACTTCCATATACATGCGACTGAATGAATACGGCAGACTCACAACATTTTGGCTTTATATGAAGAGCATAATAACTAGCAGATTACTATATATCCTCTAATATAATCTGACAAACAAAATAATGCAGTATGTAGTGATTTTTTTGCTAACTCTCCTTTCCTGTAGAACATTTGACAACATTTTTTGTAAATGGTGCGTGACAAAAGATCGCTGGAACACAGTGTATTGTCACATGCATAAACTTGAAAAAGCAAACAATGCAAGATGCTTTCATTGTAGAAGAGATAATTGATAA
Source organism: Tanypteryx hageni (assembly GCA_028673005.1). Lineage (NCBI taxonomy): Eukaryota > Metazoa > Arthropoda > Insecta > Odonata > Petaluridae > Tanypteryx > Tanypteryx hageni. The sequence continues at coordinate 135,373,015 of CM054115.1, forward strand.
TGTCAATCTGCTTGGTATGAAGAATTGTTTGCCTCCAAGTGAATCAAATGAGTTTGCATTTTCTCATGCTGATTGATAATAATAATAATTGATAATTACTTGCCTTTATGAAAAAAGATACATTTGGTAAACAAAGAAATCATAATGATAACTTCAGGAGGAAGTCATGTTACACATTCAGGTCAAAATAACTATGAGAGAAGGTCATCTCTGCATTCAAAGCAATGCTGACTGCTTTGGACGGTTATAAACATTGCACATATTCGAACATAGTCAATTTTTTAATTAACTAAAGTAGCTAGCTTTTAGAACTATGATGAAGATATGAACACAAAGTCATTTGCTCTTACATTATCAATACAAATTTCTATTATTAAGAACTAAAAAATGACTTGGAACAACCTTTGGAAAAAATGCCAATATATCAGCATTGGCACTTCTGGCTTGAGAAGCAAATGCCAATATAGCAGTGCATTGCACTGAAAGGGTTAAGATAGAATTATAGGAATATGGGACTAAACTGGGACAATGCCTTGATACCCACCAGACTACGACATTTTTCTCGCAGGACTCGGGTGTCTCCATAGCAATTGCCTGCAAAATCTAAGTTTATAACTGTCATCAATAATAATAATATTTCTTTTCCTTCTTTTGTTTCAATGACTATGTAATGTTTTTATGCATCATATTCTGCACATTAAATCACCCAGCCATTTAGCAATTTCTTAGTGAATTTTAACAATTATTTTTGGATTTTTTCAAATTTTTTCTGTGCATAAAAACCTTATCCTCATTCTGGGAAAAAGTGCAGTTTATATGAGAATAAATGTGGTATATTTTCAAAGTTATTAAACTAACAGATTCTTTTCAACCAATGATTACCTTTATACAGTTTTTATCACTGATGAATCTTTTATCCAAACAAATCTTTCTATGAATGAAAAATTTTTAAAACTGGAAAATGGCATTATTTTTAAGGGTGCATCTTATACACTGGAAAATACAGTATGTTAGTTCCACATACATTTGTAAGAATTTTTGTGATTGAATATGCTCATAACTGCTTGTAGATGTCTTGTGCAATAATTTGGAATGCACCTGTAATGCTGCTTTAGCTATATCATTTTTTATTTTAGTATATGCTACACCCTTCCATAATATGGTAGGTGCAATTTGAGTAAGTTCAATGCAATGTTAAAGCATGTTATGTGGCCCTAGATTTATGTAGTGAAAGGGGATTGTCATTATGGGGAGGATGCTACATTAGGATGTAGGTCGTTCAAGTATTTAGAGTCTCCCAGAGCATTGTCAACAATAGTGAAACTCTGAAAGCTCCACCTCGAGAAAGAAATGTTTGCATGATATTTTGTTGCATAGGAAGTGTGTTGAAAAAACTCCAAAATTACCAACTGTTTTATTTAATTATTTGCAGTATTTTTATTTTAAAACAAATTTTGTTCATTCCTTAACTTAATAGTAATGAAAGAACATTTAATATGTAAACAAAGAACCTAAATCGCCTAAAAAATTAACTGCAAGAAAAAGATGTACCTGTGCCATCTACAGCCCACAGACATTTGAGATTTTGATGTGATGATATCAGGACACTAGCTAACTGCAAGAGACCAAAAGTGCTTTTATTTTTACTGAATTGGTGTTCTTAGCATATCTCTGATGAGCATAATTACACCAATTTCTTTCAATACATAGGTTCTATACAGAGCCGTATATATGGGGAGGGTTTGAGGGGTTCAAACCCCCCCCCCCCCCCTTATGGATTCTCCTTTCTTAAGAACCTAAAGAAATAATGACTGAGGAAAACACAAAATGTTAAGTTTTTAACTGCAATTCAGATGGGTGGATTTATGCTTAGGCACATGACCTAGAAAGGTCACTATGTTTGACCATTGGAGAGGGAAATATTTAAGGGCAACTTATAGGGTGAAGGAAGTGAAATAAACTGCTCAAAACATACTTCATCAGTGTAGATGGGTTACAAAATCACAATCGGAGCGCTTTCAAATCGCCCAAAGTCGCACATTTCCATCAATTCGTTGAATAGTAGGAATACTTTTCTAATTTATTACGTGGGATTTACGTTTTTGGAGCGACAGGAAAGCTAAAATAAATTTAATTCAAGAGCACATTCTTTTATATCAGAATGTTTATCATTCGTTTATGCAGGAGACATAAGAGCAGGTGGAGCATTCTGTAAAATATGTGTATTGTTTGCTCGTCAAGTTGGAGGCAGAGGGGATCAAGCATTAGGAGCATTTTTGGCACAAGTGAAATTTATTGCTTTATTTCTATTACATTTTTATCCCTAAAATGGCATCAATGGACAGAAAAGTAGATGATGATCATCAAGTGTTTTAAGAAAGGTGGGCAACACCATATTTTTTTATACTATTGAAGGATAAACCAGAGTATTTGATTTGTTCGGAGTCAGTTTCTGTCATTAAAGAATATAATCTTAAAATACATTATATGAGTAAACATTCTAATTATGAAAGTTATCAAGGCCAACAAAGACAAGAAAAATTTGAGAAACTTAAGGGTGCATTGAACATGCAGCAAAATTTGTTTATGAAGAGGTCTCAATACGCGGATGCCATTGTGTGTGCAAGTTTTGTTATCAGTAAAACATTTGCAAAATATTCGAAAAATTATTCTGATGGTGAATTTGTAAAAGAGTGTACACAAGAGGTATTCGGTATGTTGTGTCCCAGGAAGAAAACTGATATTGACAACTAAGTTTATCACGCAGAACCATAACCAGGCGGATCGTTGAGCTTGATGCCAATATGTCGGCATATTCTTTGTACCTACCTTAGTGAGTTTTTACCCATCCATTATTTTAACAATGGGTGACAAAAAGGATGTTGATCATGTTGAGAATAATGGTTCTTCCAAATCTCAGGTTAACAGAGGAATACGATAAAGTTATAACATGAATTTTAAAATAATCCTAGCTGAAGAGTTGGAAAAAATGAACACTATTCAAGCTTTGATAAATTATGATGTTCATAAAGTAAATATACCAATATCTATGTACAATTTTCCAGTCATATGTAATATGGAGAATGTAATGGAAACCCAAGCATACTATATATAATTCGGCATATATTTTAATATTACTATTATTAAAAACTGTGCTGGTTAAGTAAATGAATAAATAGATATACTCTTTATAAACTTAGCTCTTTTAACACTGATTTTATTATTAGTCTTACTGTAACAAATGAGTGAGTTTAAAAGTAAAATCAGTTTAGCTATTTTTCCTTTTCCTGCAATTTACACTTTCCCGCAATTTACATTTTCCCCAGGTCCCTAGAAAAGTGTAAATAAGGGGTTTCATTGTATTTAGAATATCTATTATAATAAAATGCTTAAGCGGTATGTGGCACACAATAAAACTGTATTGCTAAGCAACAGGATATATAAACAGCTGAAACTGAAACATATCGGCTATCGTTCATTTGCTTATATAAATTTGTCAAATTGACATACAAACCTCGGGCCTGCATATTTTTAAAGAAGAATGATCAACGTTTTTTATTCTTATTCTTTTTTCGTCTTCTATCGGAAATTGCTTGCATTTCAAGTTTATTCTCATTAATTTGGACTAAATTGAATGTTAATTAAAAAAATACATAGGTACATACTTATGAAATACAATTATTTGGTGAAATATACTTAAATGTGGTATTAGAATTAGTAGAACTATGCCAATTTAAATAAAAACAAAATATTTGCCATTTTGGAAGTAATACATTATAATATAATAAAGGTGAAATACTTCTTTAGCCAAACAATTAGAGGGTTACAAAACCCAATCTTTCTGCACTTCACTTGTTTCTCGGTCGTCTTCTTAATACTTTCCGTTTCAAACCTTGCAGTTGGCTCCCAGTCACTGTTGAAACAGGTTTTACCCCTGACGATGCCCACCTTGTGGGCGAAATGCATTGGGTTTTGTAACCCTCTAATTGTTTGGCTAAAGGAGTATTTCACCTTTATTAATCTTAGCCAAAGTTATTGAGCTACTATCAATTACATTATAATATGTTTCCGTATTAATATCGCAACCAAATAAACAATGTCTAATGTTTATTTGCTCAATGTCTCTAGCAACAAGATAAATAGCTTCTGTATATTGCATTGAAATACTGTATCATGCTATATAAAGTTAAAACCATTTAGTTAATTCTTATATGAAACTATATATATTAATTAATGAAATTAATATTTAAATTGTTTGCTCAGAATACAAGTAATGGCTTCAAGAGCAACACGTTACGCTTCACTTGAACTAAACAATCGTGTATTGGAACATATACCAGGAGAAGAGATATTTTACGAAAGTGTAGATACCATCGACCAGGCGCTGTGATCATGTTACTCAGAAATTTAGTAATTTAGTAATGGGACACAATTCACAGTTACACAATTGCAACGTAACATAATCGAAGCAAGAGTTATAGATTTAGATAATTCTGAAACTATTCTCATACCAAGAATTCCACTCACTCCATCAGACACAAACATGCCTTTTAAATTTAAGAGAAAACAATTCCCAGTAAGATTAGCTTTTTCTATGACTATCAACAAGTCGCAGGGACAGACTTTTGATAAAATTTGCCTTCACCTTCAAAAACCAGTATTTAGCCATGGAAAATTGTATGTGGATATCTTGAGAGTAAAATCATTCGAATGTGTAACGATTGTGTCAGAATATCATTACAGAAAATTGTGATTTTAAAGAAATTTTTTGAACTAATGTTTGTGCGGTGCGCTTATAGCGCTTCAAATGTACGGTGCACTTATTTTAGTGCATCACATATTAAAATTATTAATGTAAATAAAAATATAGCTGTTTTAATTGAAAAAGGTTTCATTTATTTCATATATTATAGTTCGGCTAGCGCGCAGATGTTCTGCACGAGTTAGCTAGTATTAATTAATAATTTAAAGTTAAAATAAATTTGTTGAACATGTGTACTCCAATTTGCATTGATAGATTTTGTATTTAGAAAGATATGTTCTATACTCATTGCTTTAGAGAAAGAACAGAAAAAGGATTATTTTGTGTCTGTATATTGATTGATACTTAAATTCAGCAAACATTATTTTCCTATCTACCTATGAATTGTGTTTAAATGAAACAAAATTTCTGCATAAATTACCAATTGTTGAGATAAGCACCTTTTCACAAGTTATACACTGTTGATAATTTGCTTAAATTAAATTGAATGATATGTAATTTATTTTATCTCCTAAGACTGCAAAAATTGCTAGTCATGAGCACAAAAGTCATGTTTGTACTTGATTTTAATTGTATAAATTCAAAGTTCTTAAATTAGCATTGACAATAGTCAGAAAAATATAAATACTGTATATACTCATGTATAAGTTGATCTTGTGTATAGATCGAACCCCAACTTTTCTTAAAAAGTTTTGCTTTTTTGTATTTCTCGTGCTAGCATTGCATTGTTTACCTTTGCCCTGGTTATGCAAACAGTACCAAAATTTTTATACTACAAATACTTTGGCAATAATAATTTAGTCTGCAATGCTTAGAGGTAGGCATTGCCTTTCCGCAAATCACCAATTAGGTGTTTCTTTGTTTACATGTTATAGAGTTACCATATTGTACATTTGTCTTGCTGCCAGTTTTGTGTCATGCTGCCATCATGTTACTGAGTTTTAGGTTTACCAAAATTGCTTAATTATTTGCAAAGCATCAAAGATCAATGTAGGATCACCAAATTATATAGTAAGTTATTCTTTCATATAAATCAGTATTTGAATATTCGATAGTTATCGATACAGTTAAAGTACAACAAGAGAGTAAATTCCAATTTCAATAACCACAGGGCAAATAAAGTCATCGGTTTAAATCTATTGAAAATATTTCTCGACCTGCAAGTTTTTCATGAAAAATTTGGTCTAAAAACCTCAACCTATACACAAGTATATATGGCAAATATAATTCTTAAATTTTAATAATTCACAGTAAAATTAGTTAGTTAAAATCAGTAAATTGTTTGCAATTGTGCTGGTTAAACCGAGTTCAAGTTTATACCATTGAATTTTGAGGTTGTAAAACAAATTTTTAATTCTTATTTGTAAGATCAGATGTTCATAATTGGATGTTTGTAAATCAGGAGTTTACTGTGCAAAATATGAATCATAAATCATAACATTTTTTAAAGCTTATAAAATACAATGATTTAATATTTGTAAATAATAAACTCTACTTTTGTGCATAGTTATTCAAAAATTCTTGAACCAACACTAATGCGCTTTGGAAAGTATGGTACACAAATATTTTCCTGCATAAAATTCATTTCACAAAGCCAACAGCAGATACCAGTATTAATTTAATTGAGAATACATACATATGTCATAAATTTGCCTCAACTGACACGTGTTTCCAAGGATATTTTGTCCAAGAAAATCTTCAGCAAGTTTGAGGCAAATTTGCCTCAGTTGTCATTAAGGGATTAATTAAAAATTTACTTATAATAACAATGGATGTTTAATGTGCCAAGTAAGTGAATATTACTGCTGAATGTAAATACACTTTGATAAACAACTTTTCTTAATTCTTTCTCCTAATGCAACTAAATATACTATATAAAAATAAGCAGTATTAAATACGATCCTGAGCAATATCAATGTATTAACTTGATCTCATCCATCCAGCATCACCAGGAGACTGTGGAAGAAGATGACTAACCTGTGGCTTTGGAGAAGAGGATAATGAGGATTAAGAGGACCAAGAGGATGATAAGGATGACCTTAGACGCCATCAAGAGGAAAATCGTGCACGTCCAGTCTTGCATCATTCTCTTCCAGGTATTGCAAGTTCTTTCAAATCATATTTTAAAAATCTAAAGGATTTTATTTGATTGTGTAATTAATTTTACGCAATAAAATTTAAGGAATGAAGAAGATAAAGGGCCAATGGAAGCAGCTGCCAGAATGGACAACAGGATCAACCAGTAGAGAAACAAATTGCAAACTGGGATTGCAGAGGTATGTGCTTAATTAAAAATTTTAACAGGAGATGTAATTGCTTTTAATTAGTTACCATTAGGAGTATATGAATAATTCAACAGGTTGGCGTTAATGAAACTAGGGTATTTAATTCAAGCATTATAATAAACAAAAACAGGAAAGAATTGGATAAAAAATGCTTATGAAAGATGAAATAACCTATTAGATAGGGAAATGGTCCATGATCCATAGCTTAGGGGTATTAAACTGGGGAGATAAGAGAAAAATACTGAAAGTGAAAGAAAGATATGGAAGAAAAATGTAAAATAAATTGCAGGGGTCAAAGGTTTACAAAAACTAAGGAAGGGAAGGAATGCTCAAGTGGTGGGAGAAGAGGGGAAGTGGGAGGGGAAGAGGGGATGTGAGTCCAATGAGAAGAGGAGGAGAAGGGAGGGGGAGGAAGGGAAAGTGAGGGGAGGGGAATGTGAGCAAAATTATTTTGCTGGCAATTAATTTTTTATAAAACTGGATGCTTCTTTGGGCAAATGTCCATTTAGGTTTTTGCTATTAATTTGCTGTGAGCAGCAAATCTATCCAGGTAGGCGCAGCTGCTGCTGAGAAAATTTTGCTGATTTTCATTTAACTACAGAATGCATCCCCTTACTGAGACTAAGGTAGGAAATTTTCCTTTTTTTACCCTATAACGCTAACATAACGTTCAGGTTGTATGGGTTGTTGATTTAATGTTTTTGATGAAAAATATTAATATAATCAGTAGTAGTATATGCTTTATAGATTTCTTACTTTCTAGTTTTCCAAATTAATTTTTGGAAATGCAAAATCATTGATTAAGAGACTTGTTTTGGGCAAACAATTTTCCTTCTAATGGAATGAATGGAATCAAAAATCAATCATTAGAAAAAAATTTCTCACCGAAAGTTATATTGTAGAAGGAAATATGTAGTTATATTTTAGAAGGAAATATATTCTCTCTCTCCCTGGAATTTTTTTAGCAGGAAGGAACTTTTAAGAATGGCGGTAATTTAAAAACGATTATTTTCCATAAATTTTAATAATTACTTTCTGGAGGAAATATCTCAAATACAAAACGCGGTATATTTTCAGGATTAAGAAAATTTTCAACCTTTTTTTTGTAAGAATCATTCTTTCGAAATAGCCATATTAATAATTATATACCTAGAATTTTAATTTTTTCCGATCGGTTTTTCTTCCGGTATTTTATTTTCTTTCCGAGCATTTTTATTTTTTTCCGAGCACTTTTCCGAGCATATTTATTTTTTCCGATCGGTTCCATTTTTTCCGGCGTTTTATTTTATTTCCGATAACTTTTATTTTTTTCGGGGCATATTTATTTTTTCCGATCGGATTTTATTTTTGGTTTTATTTTCTTTCCGAGCATTTTTATTATTTTCCGGATATATTTATTTTTCCGATCGGTTTAATTTTTTCAGTTTTATTTTCTTTCCGAGCATTTTTATTATTTTCCGGATATATTTATTATTTCCGATCGGTTTTATTTTTCCGGTGTTTTATTTACTTTCCGAGCATTTTAAGTTTTTTCTGAGCATATTAATTTTTCCGATCGGTTTTATTTTCCCGGCGTCATATTTTCTTTACGAGCATTTTTATTTTATCCGAGTGTATTTATTTTTTAAGATCGGTTTTATTTTTTCCTGTTTTATTTTCTTTCTGGGAATTTTTAGTATTTTCCGAGAATATTATTTTTCTCGATAGGTTTTATTTTTTCCGGTGTTTTCTTTTCATTCCGAGCATTTTTATTATTTTCCGAGCATATTAATTTTTTCCGATCGGTTTTATTTTTTCCGGTGTTTTATTTTTTTTCTGAGAATTTTTACTATTTTCCGAGCGTATTATTTTTTTCCGAATATATTTATTTTTCCGATCGGATTTATTTTCCGGAGTTTTAATTACTTTCCGAGCATTTTAAGTTTTTTCCGAGCATATTATTTTTTCCGGTGTTTTCTTTTCATTCCGAGCATTTTTATTATTTTCCGAGCATATTAATTTTTTCCGATCGGTTTTATTTTTTCCAGTTTTATTTTCTTTCTGAGAATTTTTATTTTTTTCCTAGTATATATATTTTTTAAGATCGGTTTTATTTTTTCCGGTGTTTTATTTTATTTCTGAGAATTTTTATTTTTTCCGAGTATTTTTATTATTTTCCGGATATATTTATTTTTCCGATCGGTTTTTTTTTCCGGAGTTTTAATCAGTTTCCGAGCATTTTAAGTTTTTTCCGAGCATATTATTTTTTCCGGTGTTTTCTTTTCATTCCGAGCATTTTTATTATTTTCCGAGCATATTAATTTTTTCCGATCGGTTTTATTTTTTCGTTTTATTTTCTTTCTGAGAATTTTTATTTTTTTCCTAGTATATATATTTTTTAAGATCGGTTTTATTTTTTCCGGTGTTTTATTTTATTTCTGAGAATTTTTATTTTTTCCGAGCATTTTTATTATTTTCCGGATATATTTATTATTTCCGATCGGTTTTATTTTTCCGGTGTTTTATTTACTTTCCGAGCATTTTAAGTTTTTTCTGAGCATATTAATTTTTCCGATCGGTTTTATTTTCCCGGCGTCATATTTTCTTTACGAGCATTTTTATTTTTTCCGAGTGTATTTATTTTTTAAGATCGGTTTTATTTTTTCGTTTTATTTTCTTTCTGGGAATTTTTAGTATTTTCCGAGAATATTATTTTTCTCGATAGGTTTTATTTTTTCCGGTGTTTTATTTTCTTTCTGAGAATTTTTACTATTTTCCGAGCATATTATTTTTTTCCGAATATATTTATTTTTCCGATCGGTTTTATTTTCCGGAGTTTTAATTACTTTCCGAGCATTTTAAGTTTTTTCCGAGCATATTATTTTTTCCGGTGTTTTCTTTTCATTCCGAGCATTTTTATTATTTTCCGAGCATATTAATTTTTTCCGATCGGTTTTATTTTTTCGTTTTATTTTCTTTCTGAGAATTTTTATTTTTTTCCTAGTATATATATTTTTTAAGATCGGTTTTATTTTTTCCGGTGTTTTATTTTATTTCTGAGAATTTTTATTTTTTCCGAGCATTTTTATTATTTTCCGGATATATTTATTATTTCCGATCGGTTTTATTTTTCCGGTGTTTTATTTACTTTCCGAGCATTTTAAGTTTTTTCCGAGCATATTAATTTTTCCGATCGGTTTTATTTTCCCGGCGTCATATTTTCTTTACGAGCATTTTTATTTTTTCCGAGTGTATTTATTTTTTAAGATCGGTTTTATTTTTTCCTGTTTTATTTTCTTTCTGGGAATTTTTAGTATTTTCCGAGAATATTATTTTTCTCGATAGGTTTTATTTTTTCCGGTGTTTTATTTTTTTTCTGAGAATTTTTACTATTTTCCGAGCATATTATTTTTTTCCGAATATATTTATTTTTCCGATCGGATTTATTTTCCGGAGTTTTAATTACTTTCCGAGCATTTTAAGTTTTTTCCGAGCATATTATTTTTTCCGGTGTTTTCTTTTCATTCCGAGCATTTTTATTATTTTCCGAGCATATTAATTTTTTCCGATCGGTTTTATTTTTTCGTTTTATTTTCTTTCTGAGAATTTTTATTTTTTTCCTAGTATATATATTTTTTAAGATCGGTTTTATTTTTTCCGGTGTTTTATTTTATTTCTGAGAATTTTTATTTTTTCCTAGCATATTTATTTTTTCCGATTGGTTTTATTTTTTCCGGTGGTTTCTTTTCTTTCCGAGCATTTTTATTATTTTTCGGATATATTTATTTTTTTCCATCGGTTTAATTTTTTCAGTTTTATTTTCTTTCCGAGAATTTTTTTTCCGGATATATTTATTTTTTTTCCGATCGGTTTAATTTTTTGTTTTATTTTCTTTCCGAGCATTTTTATTATTTTCCGGATATATTTATTTTTTCCTATCGGTTTAATTTTTTCAGTTTTCATTTCTTTCCGAGCATTTTTTTTCCGGATATATTTATTTTTTTCCGATCGGTTTAATTTTTTGTTTTATTTTCTTTCCGAGCATTTTTATTATTTTCCGGATATATTTATTATTTCCGGTCGGTTTTATTTTTCCGGTGTTTTATTTACTTTCCGAGCATTTTAAGTTTTTTCCGAGCATATTAATTTTTCCGATCGGTTTTATTTTCCCGGCGTCATATTTTCTTTACGAGCATTTTTATTTTTTCCGAGTATATTTATTTTTTAAGTTCGGTTTTATTTATTCCGGCGTTTTATTTTCTTTCCAATAATTTTTATTTTTTTCAGGGCATATTTATTTTTTCCGATCGGATTTTATTTTTGGTTTTATTTTCTTTCCGAGCATTTTTATTATTTTCCGGATATATTTATTTTTTCCGATCGGTTTAATTTTTTCAGTTTTATTTTCTTTCCGAGCATTTTTTTCCGGATATATTTATTTTTTCCGATCGGTTTAATGTTTGTTTTATTTTCTTTCCGAGAATTTTTTTTCCGGATATATTTATTTTTTTTCCGATCGCTTTAATTTTTTGTTTTATTTTCTTTCCGAGAATTTTTATTATTTTCCGGATATATTTATTTTTTCCGATCGGTTTAATGTTTCAGTTTTATTTTCTTTCCGAGAATTTTTTTTCCGGATATATTTATTTTTTTCCGATCGCTTTAATTTTTTGTTTTATTTTCTTTCCGAGAATTTTTATTATTTTCCGGATATATTTATTTTTTCCGATCGGTTTAATTTTTTCAGTTTTATTTTCTTTCCGAATTTCAATTTCAAAGTCACTTTATTGTCCTTTTTAACATACATTGCATTATCTATAATATGATTACAACAAAATACAATAGCTTTATCCTCTCTTGGCATAATTAGGCTTATTACCCGTAGGTATTTTGCCTTCTAACTATATTTGGTTCTTTTCCAATTTTCCACTTAATTTTCCTGCTTTATGATTCGAGGGGAAAAAACATTTATAGTGAAAAACCCTCCTTTCTTTTTACATAGAATAAAATTAAGATAAATAAGTTAATAGATATTTACATGGTTGTTATTTACATTTTGTTTCTTATTGTGTCAATTTCAATTTTAATTTCAATTTAAGCCGTCTATTCTGCTGTTATTCGTTGTTTTTTCCTCTTGTTCGGTGCCTGCTTGGTTTGTCTGCTTTCGTCGTCTCTGCGGTCTCCGTCGATCTCCTGCTGCTCCTCTCGTGCTTCTGCGGCTTTCCTTTTAGGTCTGCTTATCCCTCCTTGTGCAGTTTCTTTGTGTCCTGCCGCCTCTGCTGATCTCGTGGCGTTGGTGCTGCTCTCTCATGTCGTCCGCCTTTCTGTCTTGTTGGCGCTTCTCTGCTCCGCTGCTCTTGGTTTTATTCCTTCTCCGTCTCCGTTTGTTCTTTCCTTGTAGTTTTATTCTTTCCTATGGATTTGTTAGTCATTAGGTTGTGGAAAATGGTTTTATGTTTGTAGTTAAACGGTAGTTCCTTTACATCCGTTGGTAGTATTTCCATCAGCGTTCTATTGGCCGTTGTGTTTTCTGTTAGTTGTTGTTGAAAAATTTTTGTTTTATTTCTCACGTGCCTTTGTATTGTGTCTATGTATTGTGTCTACTCCCGTTTGTCGTCGTATGTCTGCGTTGGTTACTAGTGGGTCCTGTGTTGTTGCTTTTAAGTATTTGTTTTGCACCGTCTGAAGTCGTTTGTAATTCGTTTTGCAGGTGTTGCTCCATATGGGCGCTGCGTATGTCATAGTTGGTCTTATTATTGTTTTAAAGATGGTCACTTTGTTTTTTAGATTTAGTCTGCTTCTGGCGTTAGTTAATGGTCTTAGTTGTTGCGCTGCCATTATTGTTTTTTGTTTTACGTAATTAATGTGCTTGGTCCATGTCATGTTTCTGTCGATATATATTCCTAGGTATTTAATGGCGCTACTCCAGTCTATCAATTGTCCTTGCCAGTTTATTTGCTCGTTTGTCATTTGTCCCATTGTTTTTCTTTTATTTGTAATAATTATGGCTTCTGTCTTGTCGGTGTTTATTTTTATCTTCCATTTGTCAGCGTAATCGCTTATTTTGTCTAGCGCCTTTTCAAGTTTTTTAATGATTGGTCTAAGTTGGAAGGAGTTGGTATATAGCGCCGTGTCGTCTGCGTACATAGCTGTCTCTACGTCTTTTGTTTTGGGGAAGTCGTTAATAAATAGGTTGAATAACAGAGGAGCGATTATTGAGCCTTGCGGCACGCCTGCTTCTATTAGTCTTTTGTCTGAGAGCGTTTGTCCTATTTTTGTCTGAAACGTCCTTTGTTTAAGATAATTTTCTATCAGTCTTGTCAGTGTAGCCGGGAATTTATAGCGAGTTAGTTTGCAGATAAGTCCTTTAGCCCAAACTTTGTCAAAGGCTTTTTCCACGTCAAGGAGCACTATTCCTATGTTTTTGTTTTTATTTCTGTTTACAGTGCAGTATTCCGTCAGTCGGTAAATTTGGTGGATCGTCGAGTGTTTTTGTCTAAATCCGAATTGTTCGTCTCTTAGTATGTCTTTCTGCGTCACATGTCGTATAAGCCGTTCGTGAATTGTTCGTTCTGTGAGTTTGCCTAGGGTCGGGAGTAGACTAATCGGCCTGTAGTTTTGCGGGAATTTGTCGTCTTTGCCGGGCTTGGCGAATGAAAGTATTTGTGCATTTTTCCAGGACTTGGGGAAGTAGCACGTTAGGTGTATGGCGTTAATTAATTTAGTGACGTAGTTAATCGTTATTTTGGGCAGATATTTTATTTGTATGTTTCTGATTCCATCTTCTCCTGGTGCTTTAAACGGTTTTAATCTTTTTATGTGGGCTGTAATATCTTTAGTTGTAAATTCAGTGTCTTCCGCTTCATTGTCTTGCGTTGTGCTGTCGTAAAAGGTCTTAATTTCTCGTCTTACTTCTATTTCGTTTTCATGGGATTCCGTGACGTTTTCCCTAAATTGTCTTTCGTAATTGTCCGCCAGGGCGCTTGCTATTCCTTCTTCGGAGTAAGTCAGTCCTCTTTCGCCATGGAGTCTTGTTATTTGCTTGTGCTTTTTCGTAAGTCTTTTAGTCATCTGCCAAAGGGAGTTGTCTTGGGTGTTTTTTCTTTCTTTCCGAGCATTTTTTTTTTCCGGATATATTTATTTTTTTCCGAACGGTTTAATTTTTTGTTTTATTTTCTTTCCGAGCATTTTTATTATTTTCCGGATATATTTATTTTTTCCTATCGGTTTAATTTTTTCAGTTTTATTTTCTTTCCGAGCATTTTTTTTCCGTATATATTTATTTTTTTCCGAACGGTTTAATTTTTTGTTTTATTTTCTTTCCGAGCATTTTTATTATTTTCCGGATATATTTATTTTTTCCGATCGGTTTAATTTTTTCAGTTTTATTTTCTTTCCGAGCATTTTTATTATTTTCCGGATATATTTATTTTTTCCGATCGGTTTAATTTTTTCAGTTTTATTTTCTTTCCGAGCATTTTTATTATTTTCCGGATATATTTATTATTTCCGATCGGTTTTATTTTTCCGGTGTTTTATTTACTTTCCGAGCATTTTAAGTTTTTTCTGAGCATATTAATTTTTCCGATCGGTTTTATTTTCCCGGCGTCATATTTTCTTTACGAGCATTTTTATTTTTTCCGAGTGTAATTATTTTTTAAGATCGGTTTTATTTTTTCCTGTTTTATTTTCTTTCTGGGAATGTTTAGTATTTTCCGAGAATATTATTTTTCTCGATAGGTTTTATTTTTTCCGGTGTTTTATTTTTTTTCTGAAAATTTTTACTATTTTCCGAGCATATTATTTTTTTCCGATAGGTTTTATTTTTTCCGGTGTTTTATTTTTTTTCTGAGAATTTTTACTATTTTCCGAGCATATTATTTTTTTCCGAATATATTTATTTTTCCGATCGGATTTATTTTCCGGAGTTTTAATTACTTTCCGAGCATTTTAAGTTTTTTCCGAGCATATTATTTTTTCCGGTGTTTTCTTTTCATTCCGAGCATTTTTATTATTTTCCGAGCATATTAATTTTTTCCGATCGGTTTTATTTTTTCCGGTGTTTTATTTTATTTCTGAGAATTTTTATTTTTTCCTAGCATATTTATTTTTTCCGATTGGTTTTATTTTTTCCGGTGGTTTCTTTTCTTTCCGAGCATTTTTATTATTTTTCGGATATATTTATTTTTTTCCATCGGTTTAATTTTTTCAGTTTTATTTTCTTTCCGAGAATTTTTTTTCCGGATATATTTATTTTTTTCCGATCGGTTTAATTTTTTGTTTTATTTTCTTTCCGAGCATTTTTATTATTTTCCGGATATATTTATTTTTTCCTATCGGTTTAATTTTTTCAGTTTTCATTTCTTTCCGAGCATTTTTTTTCCGGATATATTTATTTTTTTCCGATCGGTTTAATTTTTTGTTTTATTTTCTTTCCGAGCATTTCTATTATTTTCCGGATATATTTATTATTTCCGATCGGTTTTATTTTTCCGGTGTTTTATTTACTTTCCGAGCATTTTAAGTTTTTTCCGAGCATATTAATTTTTCCGATCGGTTTTATTTTCCCGGCGTCATATTTTCTTTACGAGCATTTTTATTTTTTCCGAGTATATTTATTTTTTAAGTTCGGTTTTATTTATTCCGGCGTTTTATTTTCTTTCCAATAATTTTTATTTTTTTCAGGGCATATTTATTTTTTCCGATCGGATTTTATTTTTGGTTTTATTTTCTTTCCGAGCATTTTTATTATTTTCCGGATATATTTATTTTTTCCGATCGGTTTAATTTTTTCAGTTTTATTTTCTTTCCGAGCATTTTTTTTCCGGATATATTTATTTTTTCCGATCGGTTTAATGTTTGTTTTATTTTCTTTCCGAGAATTTTTTTTCCGGATATATTTATTTTTTTTCCGATCGCTTTAATTTTTTGTTTTATTTTCTTTCCGAGAATTTTTATTATTTTCCGGATATATTTATTTTTTCCGATCGGTTTAATGTTTCAGTTTTATTTTCTTTCCGAGAATTTTTTTTCCGGATATATTTATTTTTTTCCGATCGCTTTAATTTTTTGTTTTATTTTCTTTCCGAGAATTTTTATTATTTTCCGGATATATTTATTTTTTCCGATCGGTTTAATTTTTTCAGTTTTATTTTCTTTCCGAGCATTTTTTTTCCGGATATATTTATTTTTTCCGATCGGTTTAATGTTTGTTTTATTTTCTTTCCGAGAATTTTTTTTCCGGATATATTTATTTTTTTTCCGATCGCTTTAATTTTTTGTTTTATTTTCTTTCCGAGAATTTTTATTATTTTCCGGATATATTTATTTTTTCCGATCGGTTTAATGTTTCAGTTTTATTTTCTTTCCGAGAATTTTTTTTCCGGATATATTTATTTTTTTCCGATCGCTTTAATTTTTTGTTTTATTTTCTTTCCGAGAATTTTTATTATTTTCCGGATATATTTATTTTTTCCGATCGGTTTAATTTTTTCAGTTTTATTTTCTTTCCGAATTTCAATTTCAATTTCAAAGTCACTTTATTGTCCTTTTTAACATACATTGCATTATCTATAATATGATTACAACAAAATACAATAGCTTTATCCTCTCTTGGCATAATTAGGCTTATTACCCGTAGGTATTTTGCCTTCTAACTATATTTGGTTCTTTTCCAATTTTCCACTTAATTTTCCTGCTTTATGATTCGAGGGGAAAAAACATTTATAGTGAAAAACCCTCCTTTCTTTTTACATAGAATAAAATTAAGATAAATAAGTTAATAGACATTTACATGGTTGTTATTTACATTTTGTTTCTTATTGTGTCAATTTCAATTTTAATTTCAATTTAAGCCGTCTATTCTGCTGTTATTCGTTGTTTTTTCCTCTTGTTCGGTGCCTGCTTGGTTTGTCTGCTTTCGTCGTCTCTGCGGTCTCCGTCGATCTCCTGCTGCTCCTCTCGTGCTTCTGCGGCTTTCCTTTTAGGTCTGCTTATCCCTCCTTGTGCAGTTTCTTTGTGTCCTGCCGCCTCTGCTGATCTCGTGGCGTTGGTGCTGCTCTCTCATGTCGTCCGCCTTTCTGTCTTGTTGGCGCTTCTCTGCTCCGCTGCTCTTGGTTTTATTCCTTCTCCGTCTCCGTTTGTTCTTTCCTTGTAGTTTTATTCTTTCCTATGGATTTGTTAGTCATTAGGTTGTGGAAAATGGTTTTATGTTTGTAGTTAAACGGTAGTTCCTTTACATCCGTTGGTAGTATTTCCATCAGCGTTCTATTGGCCGTTGTGTTTTCTGTTAGTTGTTGTTGAAAAATTTTTGTTTTATTTCTCACGTGCCTTTGTATTGTGTCTATGTATTGTGTCTACTCCCGTTTGTCGTCGTATGTCTGCGTTGGTTACTAGTGGGTCCTGTGTTGTTGCTTTTAAGTATTTGTTTTGCACCGTCTGAAGTCGTTTGTAATTCGTTTTGCAGGTGTTGCTCCATATGGGCGCTGCGTATGTCATAGTTGGTCTTATTATTGTTTTAAAGATGGTCACTTTGTTTTTTAGATTTAGTCTGCTTCTGGCGTTAGTTAATGGTCTTAGTTGTTGCGCTGCCATTATTGTTTTTTGTTTTACGTAATTAATGTGCTTGGTCCATGTCATGTTTCTGTCGATATATATTCCTAGGTATTTAATGGCGCTACTCCAGTCTATCAATTGTCCTTGCCAGTTTATTTGCTCGTTTGTCATTTGTCCCATTGTTTTTCTTTTATTTGTAATAATTATGGCTTCTGTCTTGTCGGTGTTTATTTTTATCTTCCATTTGTCAGCGTAATCGCTTATTTTGTCTAGCGCCTTTTCAAGTTTTTTAATGATTGGTCTAAGTTGGAAGGAGTTGGTATATAGCGCCGTGTCGTCTGCGTACATAGCTGTCTCTACGTCTTTTGTTTTGGGGAAGTCGTTAATAAATAGGTTGAATAACAGAGGAGCGATTATTGAGCCTTGCGGCACGCCTGCTTCTATTAGTCTTTTGTCTGAGAGCGTTTGTCCTATTTTTGTCTGAAACGTCCTTTGTTTAAGATAATTTTCTATCAGTCTTGTCAGTGTAGCCGGGAATTTATAGCGAGTTAGTTTGCAGATAAGTCCTTTAGCCCAAACTTTGTCAAAGGCTTTTTCCACGTCAAGGAGCACTATTCCTATGTTTTTGTTTTTATTTCTGTTTACAGTGCAGTATTCCGTCAGTCGGTAAATTTGGTGGATCGTCGAGTGTTTATGTCTAAATCCGAATTGTTCGTCTCTTAGTATGTCTTTCTGCGTCACATGTCGTATAAGCCGTTCGTGAATTGTTCGTTCTGTGAGTTTGCCTAGGGTCGGGAGTAGACTAATCGGCCTGTAGTTTTGCGGGAATTTGTCGTCTTTGCCGGGCTTGGCGAATGAAAGTATTTGTGCATTTTTCCAGGACTTGGGGAAGTAGCACGTTAGGTGTATGGCGTTAATTAATTTAGTGACGTAGTTAATCGTTATTTTGGGCAGATATTTTATTTGTATGTTTCTGATTCCATCTTCTCCTGGTGCTTTAAACGGTTTTAATCTTTTTATGTGGGCTGTAATATCTTTAGTTGTAAATTCAGTGTCTTCCGCTTCATTGTCTTGCGTTGTGCTGTCGTAAAAGGTCTTAATTTCTCGTCTTACTTCTATTTCGTTTTCATGGGATTCCGTGACGTTTTCCCTAAATTGTCTTTCGTAATTGTCCGCCAGGGCGCTTGCTATTCCTTCTTCGGAGTAAGTCAGTCCTCTTTCGCCATGGAGTCTTGTTATTTGCTTGTGCTTTTTCGTAAGTCTTTTAGTCATCTGCCAAAGGGAGTTGTCTTGGGTGTTTTTTCTTTCTTTCCGAGCATTTTTTTTTTCCGGATATATTTATTTTTTTCCGAACGGTTTAATTTTTTGTTTTATTTTCTTTCCGAGCATTTTTATTATTTTCCGGATATATTTATTTTTTCCTATCGGTTTAATTTTTTCAGTTTTATTTTCTTTCCGAGCATTTTTTTTCCGTATATATTTATTTTTTTCCGAACGGTTTAATTTTTTGTTTTATTTTCTTTCCGAGCATTTTTATTATTTTCCGGATATATTTATTTTTTCCGATCGGTTTAATTTTTTCAGTTTTATTTTCTTTCCGAGCATTTTTATTATTTTCCGGATATATTTATTTTTTCCGATCGGTTTAATTTTTTCAGTTTTATTTTCTTTCCGAGCATTTTTATTATTTTCCGGATATATTTATTATTTCCGATCGGTTTTATTTTTCCGGTGTTTTATTTACTTTCCGAGCATTTTAAGTTTTTTCTGAGCATATTAATTTTTCCGATCGGTTTTATTTTCCCGGCGTCATATTTTCTTTACGAGCATTTTTATTTTTTCCGAGTGTAATTATTTTTTAAGATCGGTTTTATTTTTTCCTGTTTTATTTTCTTTCTGGGAATGTTTAGTATTTTCCGAGAATATTATTTTTCTCGATAGGTTTTATTTTTTCCGGTGTTTTATTTTTTTTCTGAAAATTTTTACTATTTTCCGAGCATATTATTTTTTTCCGATAGGTTTTATTTTTTCCGGTGTTTTATTTTTTTTCTGAGAATTTTTACTATTTTCCGAGCATATTATTTTTTTCCGAATATATTTATTTTTCCGATCGGATTTATTTTCCGGAGTTTTAATTACTTTCCGAGCATTTTAAGTTTTTTCCGAGCATATTATTTTTTCCGGTGTTTTCTTTTCATTCCGAGCATTTTTATTATTTTCCGAGCATATTAATTTTTTCCGATCGGTTTTATTTTTTCCGGTGTTTTATTTTATTTCTGAGAATTTTTATTTTTTCCTAGCATATTTATTTTTTCCGATTGGTTTTATTTTTTCCGGTGGTTTCTTTTCTTTCCGAGCATTTTTATTATTTTTCGGATATATTTATTTTTTTCCATCGGTTTAATTTTTTCAGTTTTATTTTCTTTCCGAGAATTTTTTTTCCGGATATATTTATTTTTTTCCGATCGGTTTAATTTTTTGTTTTATTTTCTTTCCGAGCATTTTTATTATTTTCCGGATATATTTATTTTTTCCTATCGGTTTAATTTTTTCAGTTTTCATTTCTTTCCGAGCATTTTTTTTCCGGATATATTTATTTTTTTCCGATCGGTTTAATTTTTTGTTTTATTTTCTTTCCGAGCATTTCTATTATTTTCCGGATATATTTATTATTTCCGATCGGTTTTATTTTTCCGGTGTTTTATTTACTTTCCGAGCATTTTAAGTTTTTTCCGAGCATATTAATTTTTCCGATCGGTTTTATTTTCCCGGCGTCATATTTTCTTTACGAGCATTTTTATTTTTTCCGAGTATATTTATTTTTTAAGTTCGGTTTTATTTATTCCGGCGTTTTATTTTCTTTCCAATAATTTTTATTTTTTTCAGGGCATATTTATTTTTTCCGATCGGATTTTATTTTTGGTTTTATTTTCTTTCCGAGCATTTTTATTATTTTCCGGATATATTTATTTTTTCCGATCGGTTTAATTTTTTCAGTTTTATTTTCTTTCCGAGCATTTTTTTTCCGGATATATTTATTTTTTCCGATCGGTTTAATGTTTGTTTTATTTTCTTTCCGAGAATTTTTTTTCCGGATATATTTATTTTTTTTCCGATCGCTTTAATTTTTTGTTTTATTTTCTTTCCGAGAATTTTTATTATTTTCCGGATATATTTATTTTTTCCGATCGGTTTAATGTTTCAGTTTTATTTTCTTTCCGAGAATTTTTTTCCGGATATATTTATTTTTTTCCGATCGCTTTAATTTTTTGTTTTATTTTCTTTCCGAGAATTTTTATTATTTTCCGGATATATTTATTTTTTCCGATCGGTTTAATTTTTTCAGTTTTATTTTCTTTCCGAATTTCAATTTCAATTTCAAAGTCACTTTATTGTCCTTTTTAACATACATTGCATTATCTATAATATGATTACAACAAAATACAATAGCTTTATCCTCTCTTGGCATAATTAGGCTTATTACCCGTAGGTATTTTGCCTTCTAACTATATTTGGTTCTTTTCCAATTTTCCACTTAATTTTCCTGCTTTATGATTCGAGGGGAAAAAACATTTATAGTGAAAAACCCTCCTTTCTTTTTACATAGAATAAAATTAAGATAAATAAGTTAATAGACATTTACATGGTTGTTATTTACATTTTGTTTCTTATTGTGTCAATTTCAATTTTAATTTCAATTTAAGCCGTCTATTCTGCTGTTATTCGTTGTTTTTTCCTCTTGTTCGGTGCCTGCTTGGTTTGTCTGCTTTCGTCGTCTCTGCGGTCTCCGTCGATCTCCTGCTGCTCCTCTCGTGCTTCTGCGGCTTTCCTTTTAGGTCTGCTTATCCCTCCTTGTGCAGTTTCTTTGTGTCCTGCCGCCTCTGCTGATCTCGTGGCGTTGGTGCTGCTCTCTCATGTCGTCCGCCTTTCTGTCTTGTTGGCGCTTCTCTGCTCCGCTGCTCTTGGTTTTATTCCTTCTCCGTCTCCGTTTGTTCTTTCCTTGTAGTTTTATTCTTTCCTATGGATTTGTTAGTCATTAGGTTGTGGAAAATGGTTTTATGTTTGTAGTTAAACGGTAGTTCCTTTACATCCGTTGGTAGTATTTCCATCAGCGTTCTATTGGCCGTTGTGTTTTCTGTTAGTTGTTGTTGAAAAATTTTTGTTTTATTTCTCACGTGCCTTTGTATTGTGTCTATGTATTGTGTCTACTCCCGTTTGTCGTCGTATGTCTGCGTTGGTTACTAGTGGGTCCTGTGTTGTTGCTTTTAAGTATTTGTTTTGCACCGTCTGAAGTCGTTTGTAATTCGTTTTGCAGGTGTTGCTCCATATGGGCGCTGCGTATGTCATAGTTGGTCTTATTATTGTTTTAAAGATGGTCACTTTGTTTTTTAGATTTAGTCTGCTTCTGGCGTTAGTTAATGGTCTTAGTTGTTGCGCTGCCATTATTGTTTTTTGTTTTACGTAATTAATGTGCTTGGTCCATGTCATGTTTCTGTCGATATATATTCCTAGGTATTTAATGGCGCTACTCCAGTCTATCAATTGTCCTTGCCAGTTTATTTGCTCGTTTGTCATTTGTCCCATTGTTTTTCTTTTATTTGTAATAATTATGGCTTCTGTCTTGTCGGTGTTTATTTTTATCTTCCATTTGTCAGCGTAATCGCTTATTTTGTCTAGCGCCTTTTCAAGTTTTTTAATGATTGGTCTAAGTTGGAAGGAGTTGGTATATAGCGCCGTGTCGTCTGCGTACATAGCTGTCTCTACGTCTTTTGTTTTGGGGAAGTCGTTAATAAATAGGTTGAATAACAGAGGAGCGATTATTGAGCCTTGCGGCACGCCTGCTTCTATTAGTCTTTTGTCTGAGAGCGTTTGTCCTATTTTTGTCTGAAACGTCCTTTGTTTAAGATAATTTTCTATCAGTCTTGTCAGTGTAGCCGGGAATTTATAGCGAGTTAGTTTGCAGATAAGTCCTTTAGCCCAAACTTTGTCAAAGGCTTTTTCCACGTCAAGGAGCACTATTCCTATGTTTTTGTTTTTATTTCTGTTTACAGTGCAGTATTCCGTCAGTCGGTAAATTTGGTGGATCGTCGAGTGTTTATGTCTAAATCCGAATTGTTCGTCTCTTAGTATGTCTTTCTGCGTCACATGTCGTATAAGCCGTTCGTGAATTGTTCGTTCTGTGAGTTTGCCTAGGGTCGGGAGTAGACTAATCGGCCTGTAGTTTTGCGGGAATTTGTCGTCTTTGCCGGGCTTGGCGAATGAAAGTATTTGTGCATTTTTCCAGGACTTGGGGAAGTAGCACGTTAGGTGTATGGCGTTAATTAATTTAGTGACGTAGTTAATCGTTATTTTGGGCAGATATTTTATTTGTATGTTTCTGATTCCATCTTCTCCTGGTGCTTTAAACGGTTTTAATCTTTTTATGTGGGCTGTAATATCTTTAGTTGTAAATTCAGTGTCTTCCGCTTCATTGTCTTGCGTTGTGCTGTCGTAAAAGGTCTTAATTTCTCGTCTTACTTCTATTTCGTTTTCATGGGATTCCGTGACGTTTTCCCTAAATTGTCTTTCGTAATTGTCCGCCAGGGCGCTTGCTATTCCTTCTTCGGAGTAAGTCAGTCCTCTTTCGCCATGGAGTCTTGTTATTTGCTTGTGCTTTTTCGTAAGTCTTTTAGTCATCTGCCAAAGGGAGTTGTCTTGGGTGTTTTTTCTTTCTTTCCGAGCATTTTTTTTTTCCGGATATATTTATTTTTTTCCGAACGGTTTAATTTTTTGTTTTATTTTCTTTCCGAGCATTTTTATTATTTTCCGGATATATTTATTTTTTCCTATCGGTTTAATTTTTTCAGTTTTATTTTCTTTCCGAGCATTTTTTTTCCGTATATATTTATTTTTTTCCGAACGGTTTAATTTTTTGTTTTATTTTCTTTCCGAGCATTTTTATTATTTTCCGGATATATTTATTTTTCCGATCGGTTTTATTTTCCCGGCGTCATATTTTCTTTACTAGCATTTTTATTTTTTCCGAGTATATTTATTTTTTAAGTTCGGTTTTATTTATTCCGGCGTTTTATTTTCTTTCCAATAATTTTTATTTTTTTCGGGGCATTTTCATTTTTTCCGATCGGATTTTATTTTTGGTTTTAATTTCTTTCCGAGCATTTTTATTATTTTCCGGATATATTTATTTTTTCCGATCGGTTTAATTTTTTCAGTTTTATTTTCTTTCCGAGCATTTTTTTTCCGTATACATATATTTATTTTTTTCCGAACGGTTTAATTTTTTGTTTTATTTTCTTTCCGAGCATTTTTATTATTTTCCGGATATATTTATTTTTTCCGATCGGTTTAATTTTTTCAGTTTTATTTTCTTTCCGAGCATTTTTATTATTTTCCGGATGTATTTATTATTTCCGATCGGTTTTATTTTTCCGGTGTTTTATTTACTTTCCGAGCATTTTAAGTTTTTTCCGAGCATATTAATTTTTCCGATCGGTTTTATTTTCCCGGCGTCATATTTTCTTTACTAGCATTTTTATTTTTTCCGAGTATATTTATTTTTTAAGTTCGGTTTTATTTATTCCGGCGTTTTATTTTCTTTCCAATAATTTTTATTTTTTTCGGGGCATTTTCATTTTTTCCGATCGGATTTTATTTTTGGTTTTAATTTCTTTCCGAGCATTTTTATTATTTTCCGGATATATTTATTTTTTCCGATCGGTTTAATTTTTTCAGTTTTATTTTCTTTCCGAGCATTTTTTTTCCGTATATATTTCTTTTTTTCCGAACGGTTTAATTTTTTGTTGTATTTTCTTTCCGAGCATTTTTATTATTTTCCGGATATATTTATTTTTTCCGATCGGTTTAATTTTTTCAGTTTTATTTTCTTTCCGAGCATTTTTATTATTTTCCGGATATATTTATTATTTCCGATCGGTTTTATTTTCTCGGCGTCATATTTACTTTCCGAGCATTTTAAGTTTTTTCTGAGCATATTAATTTTTCCGATCGGTTTTATTTTCCCGGCGTCATATTTTCTTTACGAGCATTTTTATTTTATCCGAGTGTATTTATTTTTTAAGATCGGTTTTATTTTTTCCTGTTTTATTTTCTTTCTGGGAATTTTTAGTATTTTCCGAGAATATTATTTTTCTCGATAGGTTTTATTTTTTCCGGTGTTTTATTTTTTTTCTGAGAATTTTTACTATTTTCCGAGCATATTTTTTTTTTCCGAATATATTTATTTTTCCGATCGGATTTATTTTCCGGAGTTTTAATTACTTTCCGAGCATTTTATGTTTTTTCCGAGCATATTATTTTTTCCGGTGTTTTCTTTTCATTCCGAGCATTTTTATTATTTTCCGAGCATATTAATTTTTTCCGATCGGTTTTATTTTTTCGTTTTATTTTCTTTCTGAGAATTTTTATTTTTTTCCTAGTATATATATTTTTTAAGATCGGTTTTATTTTTTCCGGTGTTTTATTTTATTTCTGAGAATTTTTATTTTTTCCTAGCATATTTATTTTTTCCGATTGGTTTTATTTTTTCCGGTGGTTTCATTTCTTTCCGAGCATTTTTATTATTTTCCGGATATATTTATTTTTTTCCATCGGTTTAATTTTTTCAGTTTTATTTTCTTTCCGAGCATTTTTATTATTTTTCCGGATATATTTATTATTTCCGATCGGTTTTATTTTTCCCGTGTTTTATTTACTTTCCGAGCATTTTAAGTTTTTTCCGAGCATATTAATTTTTCCGATCGGTTTTATTTTCCCGGTGTCATATTTTCTTTACGAGCATTTTTATTTTTCCGAGTATATTTATTTTTTAAGATCGGTTTTATTTTTTCCGGCGTTTTATTTTCTTTCCGATAATTTTTATTTTTTTCGGGGCATATTTATTTTTTCCGATCGGATTTTATTTTTGGTTTTATTTTCTTTCCCAGCATTTTTATTATTTTCCGGATATATTTATTTTTTTCCGATCGGTTTAATTTTTTGTTTTATTTTCTTTCCGAGCATTTTTATTATTTTCCTGATATATTTATTTTTTCCGATGTTTAATTTTTTCAGTTTTATTTTCTTTCCGTGCATTTTTATTATTTTCCGGATATATTTATTTTTTCCGATCGGTTTAATTTTTTGTTTTATTTTCTTTCCGAGAATTTTTTTTCCGGATATATTTATTTTTTTTCCGATCGGTTTAATTTTTTGTTTTATTTTCTTTCCGAGCATTTTTATTATTTTCCGGATATATTTATTTTTTCCGATCGGTTTAATTTTTTCAGTTTTATTTTCTTTCCGAGAATTTTTTTTCCGGATATATTTATTTTTTTTCCGATCGGTTTAATTTTTTGTTTTATTTTCTTTCCGAGCATTTTTATTATTTTCCGGATATATTTATTATTTCCGATCGGTTTTATTTTTCCGGTGTTTTATTTACTTTCCGAGCATTTTTATTTTTTCCGAGCATATTAATTTTTCCGATCGGTTTTATTTTCCCGGCGTCATATTTTCTTTACGAGCATTTTTATTTTTTCCGAGTATATTTATTTTTTAAGTTCGGTTTTATTTATTCCGGCGTTTTATTTTCTTTCCAATAATTTTTATTTTTTTCGGGGCATATTTATTTTTTCCGATCGGATTTTATTTTTGGTTTTATTTTCTTTCCGAGCATTTTTATTATTTTCCGGATATATTTATTTTTTCCGATCGGTTTAATTTTTTCAGTTTTATTTTCTTTCCGAGCATTTTTTTCCGTATATATTTATATTTTTCCGATCGCTTTAATTTTTTGTTTTATTTTCTTTCCGAGAATTTTTATTATTTTCCGGATATATTTATTTTTTCCGATCGGTTTAATGTTTCAGTTTTATTTTCTTTCCGAGAATTTTTTTTCCGGATATATTTATTTTTTTCCGATCGCTTTAATTTTTTGTTTTATTTTCTTTCCGAGAATTTTTATTATTTTCCGGATATATTTATTTTTTCCGATCGGTTTAATTTTTTCAGTTTTATTTTCTTTCCGAATTTCAATTTCAATTTCAAAGTCACTTTATTGTCCTTTTTAACATACATTGCATTATCTATAATATGATTACAACAAAATACAATAGCTTTATCCTCTCTTGGCATAATTAGGCTTATTACCCGTAGGTATTTTGCCTTCTAACTATATTTGGTTCTTTTCCAATTTTCCACTTAATTTTCCTGCTTTATGATTCGAGTGGAAAAAACATTTATAGTGAAAAACCCTCCTTTCTTTTTACATAGAATAAAATTAAGATAAATAAGTTAATAGATATTTACATGGTTGTTATTTACATTTTGTTTCTTATTGTGTCAATTTCAATTTTAATTTCAATTTAAGCCGTCTATTCTGCTGTTATTCGTTGTTTTTTCCTCTTGTTCGGTGCCTGCTTGGTTTGTCTGCTTTCGTCGTCTCTGCGGTCTCCGTCGATCTCCTGCTGCTCCTCTCGTGCTTCTGCGGCTTTCCTTTTAGGTCTGCTTATCCCTCCTTGTGCAGTTTCTTTGTGTCCTGCCGCCTCTGCTGATCTCGTGGCGTTGGTGCTGCTCTCTCATGTCGTCCGCCTTTCTGTCTTGTTGGCGCTTCTCTGCTCCGCTGCTCTTGGTTTTATTCCTTCTCCGTCTCCGTTTGTTCTTTCCTTGTAGTTTTATTCTTTCCTATGGATTTGTTAGTCATTAGGTTGTGGAAAATGGTTTTATGTTTGTAGTTAAACGGTAGTTCCTTTACATCCGTTGGTAGTATTTCCATCAGCGTTCTATTGGCCGTTGTGTTTTCTGTTAGTTGTTGTTGAAAAATTTTTGTTTTATTTCTCACGTGCCTTTGTATTGTGTCTATGTATTGTGTCTACTCCCGTTTGTCGTCGTATGTCTGCGTTGGTTACTAGTGGGTCCTGTGTTGTTGCTTTTAAGTATTTGTTTTGCACCGTCTGAAGTCGTTTGTAATTCGTTTTGCAGGTGTTGCTCCATATGGGCGCTGCGTATGTCATAGTTGGTCTTATTATTGTTTTAAAGATGGTCACTTTGTTTTTTAGATTTAGTCTGCTTCTGGCGTTAGTTAATGGTCTTAGTTGTTGCGCTGCCATTATTGTTTTTTGTTTTACGTAATTAATGTGCTTGGTCCATGTCATGTTTCTGTCGATATATATTCCTAGGTATTTAATGGCGCTACTCCAGTCTATCAA
This sequence comes from Tanypteryx hageni, assembly GCA_028673005.1. Lineage (NCBI taxonomy): Eukaryota > Metazoa > Arthropoda > Insecta > Odonata > Petaluridae > Tanypteryx > Tanypteryx hageni. The sequence goes on from CM054115.1 coordinate 135,400,800, forward strand.
TTGTCCTTGCCAGTTTATTTGCTCGTTTGTCATTTGTCCCATTGTTTTTCTTTTATTTGTAATAATTATGGCTTCTGTCTTGTCGGTGTTTATTTTTATCTTCCATTTGTCAGCGTAATCGCTTATTTTGTCTAGCGCCTTTTCAAGTTTTTTAATGATTGGTCTAAGTTGGAAGGAGTTGGTATATAGCGCCGTGTCGTCTGCGTACATAGCTGTCTCTACGTCTTTTGTTTTGGGGAAGTCGTTAATAAATAGGTTGAATAACAGAGGAGCGATTATTGAGCCTTGCGGCACGCCTGCTTCTATTAGTCTTTTGTCTGAGAGCGTTTGTCCTATTTTTGTCTGAAACGTCCTTTGTTTAAGATAATTTTCTATCAGTCTTGTCAGTGTAGCCGGGAATTTATAGCGAGTTAGTTTGCAGATAAGTCCTTTAGCCCAAACTTTGTCAAAGGCTTTTTCCACGTCAAGGAGCACTATTCCTATGTTTTTGTTTTTATTTCTGTTTACAGTGCAGTATTCCGTCAGTCGGTAAATTTGGTGGATCGTCGAGTGTTTTTGTCTAAATCCGAATTGTTCGTCTCTTAGTATGTCTTTCTGTGTCACATGTCGTATAAGCCGTTCGTGAATTGTTCGTTCTGTGAGTTTGCCTAGGGTCGGGAGTAGACTAATCGGCCTGTAGTTTTGCGGGAATTTGTCGTCTTTGCCGGGCTTGGCGAATGAAAGTATTTGTGCATTTTTCCAGGACTTGGGGAAGTAGCACGTTAGGTGTATGGCGTTAATTAATTTAGTGACGTAGTTAATCGTTATTTTGGGCAGATATTTTATTTGTATGTTTCTGATTCCATCTTCTCCTGGTGCTTTAAACGGTTTTAATCTTTTTATGTGGGCTGTAATATCTTTAGTTGTAAATTCAATGTCTTCCGCTTCATTGTCTTGCGTTGTGCTGTCGTAAAAGGTCTTAATTTCTCGTCTTACTTCTATTTCGTTTTCATGGGATTCCGTGACGTTTTCCCTAAATTGTCTTTCGTAATTGTCCGCCAGGGCGCTTGCTATTCCTTCTTCGGAGTAAGTCAGTCCTCTTTCGCCATGGAGTCTTGTTATTTGCTTGTGCTTTTTCGTAAGTCTTTTAGTCATCTGCCAAAGGGAGTTGTCTTGGGTGTTTTTTCTTTCTTTCCGAGCATTTTTTTTTTCCGGATATATTTATTTTTTTTCCGAACGGTTTAATTTTTTGTTTTATTTTCTTTCCGAGCATTTTTATTATTTTCCGGATATATTTATTTTTTCCTATCGGTTTAATTTTTTCAGTTTTATTTTCTTTCCGAGCATTTTTTTTCCGTATATATTTATTTTTTTCCGAACGGTTTAATTTTTTGTTTTATTTTCTTTCCGAGCATTTTTATTATTTTCCGGATATATTTATTTTTCCGATCGGTTTTATTTTCCCGGCGTCATATTTTCTTTACTAGCATTTTTATTTTTTCCGAGTATATTTATTTTTTAAGTTCGGTTTTATTTATTCCGGCGTTTTATTTTCTTTCCAATAATTTTTATTTTTTTCGGGGCATTTTCATTTTTTCCGATCGGATTTTATTTTTGGTTTTAATTTCTTTCCGAGCATTTTTATTATTTTCCGGATATATTTATTTTTTCCGATCGGTTTAATTTTTTCAGTTTTATTTTCTTTCCGAGCATTTTTTTTCCGTATACATATATTTATTTTTTTCCGAACGGTTTAATTTTTTGTTTTATTTTCTTTCCGAGCATTTTTATTATTTTCCGGATATATTTATTTTTTCCGATCGGTTTAATTTTTTCAGTTTTATTTTCTTTCCGAGCATTTTTATTATTTTCCGGATGTATTTATTATTTCCGATCGGTTTTATTTTTCCGGTGTTTTATTTACTTTCCGAGCATTTTAAGTTTTTTCCGAGCATATTAATTTTTCCGATCGGTTTTATTTTCCCGGCGTCATATTTTCTTTACTAGCATTTTTATTTTTTCCGAGTATATTTATTTTTTAAGTTCGGTTTTATTTATTCCGGCGTTTTATTTTCTTTCCAATAATTTTTATTTTTTTCGGGGCATTTTCATTTTTTCCGATCGGATTTTATTTTTGGTTTTAATCGGTTTTATTTTTTCCAGTTTTATTTTCTTTCTGAGAATTTTTATTTTTTTCCTAGTATATATATTTTTTAAGATCGGTTTTATTTATTCCGGTGTTTTATTTTATTTCTGAGAATTTTTATTTTTTCCTAGCATATTTATTTTTTCCGATTGGTTTTATTTTTTCCGGTGTTTTCTTTTCATTCCGAGCATTTTTATTATTTTCCGAGCATATTAATTTTTTCCGGTGTTTTATTTTCCTACCGAGAATTTTTGTTTATTTCCCGAGCACTTTTCCGAGCATATTAATTTTTTCCGATAGGTTTTATTTTTTCCGCCGTTATATTTTCTTTCCGAGCATTTTTATTTTTTTCCTAGTATACTTATTTTTGCGATCGGTTTTATTTTTCCGGTGTCTTATTTACTGTCCGAGCATTTTAGGTTTTTTCCGAGCATATTTATTTTTCCGACCAGTTTTGCTTTTTCGATCATTTTTTTTACTTTCCAATCAGTTTTGGTGTTTTCCTAGCAATTTAATTCTTTCCTAGCACTCTTATATTTCATGTAAGTTTTGTTCTTTTTTCGAACATTTTTATTTCTTTAATCAAGTCTTAATAATTCCTCCAATATTTTAGAACCTTCCTTTGGAGGTTTTATTTTGTATAGTTTTATTAATATTTCGGATGTTTCCGCACGATTGTAATTTATTATTTTCGAACCGTTTTTTTTTTCAGAGGCGGAGTTGGTTTGTTTTGTACGTGAATGATATTTTTTCCAAATTGTATAATTATTTTCAGAAAACGGAATGTTTTCGAATGCGATAATTATCAAAACTCCATTGTCCTTTTTAAGAAAATCCCTTTTTGAAGAAATCGAGTGATCAGGAAAGGGGCATAAAAATAATGTAAAATTCGGCAATGTGAGTTGTTTGCCCGCCCGCTCTCGGGGTCGACTGCAGGATAGGGGCTACGCGCAAGCCCACCAACACAAATGAGCGGGTTCGAATCCCGTGGCTGACACTCGCGCAAATCCGTGGAAAACTGACGCCGTAGGAGCGGCTATCGACGAAAGCTCCACGGCACGCGAAAGTGTCAGCGACGGGGTTCGAACCCGCTCAACCTTGCATTGGCAGGACAAGCGCACGGCTTACCTACCCCACGAGGTCGACATAGAAAAGTAGAGTTTAACTTGGTGTGATTCTTTGTGGGGCAGGTTGCGAGTAGGGGAGAGAGGAGGAGAGGGAAGGTCGAGGGACTGGGTTGTGACGTCGGCAGCAGGTAGCGAGTGGGAGAAGAAGGGGGGAAGTAGGGGTAGCGGGCGGCCTGTGTCGTCAACGGCAGGTAGTGAGTTGTAGGAGGGGAGATTTAGGGGGTAGCAAGTGGGCTGTGACGTTGGGAGCAGTCGGCAAGTGTGAGGGAGATATCATTTCCATTCAAGCGAAGTATGAAATTTATTTTATGTAAGATAGTTGAAACGCTATTTTTAGCATACTCTCGGGGATGTAAATAGGTTATAGTTTCGTCGTTGTGTCTGTGCGTCCCACGTTTTAACTCTTGAACCAATAGGCCGATTTTCGTGACACTTGATGGAAGTTTCTTGCTAGTTGGGCCGAACTCCCGAGAATAGTTTTTGTTGCGGAGCCTCAAAGTTTCGGTTTCGATTCCAGGAACTATCCTTCCCATTTGATTGACATGGGAAGTCTGATATCCATCGTAAAAAGTATTTTTCTCTTGAACATAAAAATATCTTAGAATTGTAATATATTTATACTATTCTATGAGAAGGAATGAAGGTTCTAATTTCTATCGTAGATTTTTGCTTATAGATCGTATTTCTTAGAATTCTAGGTAAATACCGTTTTTTTTGCCGTTTTATCACTCATTACGAGAGAGTCGCAACATCTATTGTTGGACTCGGGTTCGGTATTGCCTAGTATATACACGTGTTATTTTTGTCAGACATATACGCGTGATCAATTTAGTTTTCCGTTCTGATTTATTTGTAATATTTTATAACGTTAAATTATTAAAATTGGAGAAGACAAAGAGGAACATATCGGCGGTAATTTTTAAGGTAGTATAAAAGCCAATATAAGTATTAAAACAAATGATTAAATGGAAAGTAGGCATCATAAATTTCGTTTAGATCATTTTGTTTTAATTCTAAACTTTTTAGAATCAATAAATTTTTTAGAGATGATTGAATAATTTATTCTTTGGAATATTTTGCTTAAATGAAAAGTCGGAATGCTGAAATTTATTTTGAGATTTTTATTACCTTCGAAGGGATAATTAGTATACTATGATGTCCTTTGCAGCTTCGCTTCCAAAGAAATCAATAAAAATTAGTTATGCAGGTAGTTGGTGCTTGCATTCTGCAAGCATTACGTATCACCTTGAAAAATACATTAATTTTTTAGAAAGATATTTCGTCATTGAAAATATTTTTTTATTCAAAAGATTCTCTGCACCGATTTCGTTTCTTCCTTATGGAACAATAATGAAGTAAAATAATCTCTAAAATTTATAATTTTAAGAATATTATACTTTTTCAACAGTGGAGTACAAAAGCCACACGTTTCTGCCAAATTTTAAAGTTGTAGCCCGCATAGAAGTGAAATAATATTAATCTAATCGTTAAAATTTAAAAAAATGTTAATGGCCGCAAAAACGTTCGAGATTTTCAAATGTTTATTTGTGCATTTGCACTATGCTCTAAATAACTCTAAAATATTAGCTGCCCCGTAGTACCTAAACATTTACCTATTTATTTAAACTTTAAGAATTTTTAACAGCCAAATAAATTAAGTTATCAAAGTTTCTATAATCCCTATTTCGTGATAGGATTTTGTGGGCGCTCCAACTCAAAAACGTACTCATATCAATATTAAATTTTATATTTAGGAAGAGTTTTATATAATGAAGAGCTGATTAGGTTTTGGCAACAATCACTCAAACGAAAATGGGTTTACTTTAGTCGTTTTGGTTTTTGGCAAATAACTCTTTTAAATCTTTATAACTGTAAATGTTGTTTATTATAAACTTCATAGATAATATTCTCTATAACTTTTGTTTGAAACGTTATTTCGTAGAACGCATTGTTAAGATGTTCCAGTCATTTGAATTATTTCTTTTAATGTTTGATGAATTTAAAAAATTTGTGGGAAATTTAATTTTTTACGACCTTTGTTCGAAACATTTTCCCATATAATAAATTGTTTATGAGATAATTTTAAAACTAATTTTTTAGCTACCACCATTCCACTACGTAGTAACGGCGACTATTGTGAACACTTAACGTTTACGTCATATTAACGCTCCTTTTTTCGTAATTGTTGGAGCTTCGCGGCTATATGCAATATAAGAAGGCTACGGTTTGAGGATATTTCTTTTCATTGTGAAGTCTTTCATTTCTTCTCGTAGTTCCTTAAAATATTCATTATCATTTAACGTTTTTGGAATTTTTAGAAATATTACAGTCATGGAAAAAGTCATGTGGTGGCCACATCGGATTTTATCCGTTTAGTTTCATTTTTCCCAGTGCATGTTTGTTTTTTTCCGTGTACCTTTATATTACCCGGTAATTTGTATTCTTTCGTTTCAGTTTTATTTGCTGTCAATCTTCCTATAACTTTCGGAACATTGTTATTTCATTGAGACATTTTTTACTTTTCCAGAAAATGTTTTTCGGATAGATAATGTTCAAAATTTTATTTTCCTATTTCTGTCAAAGTTTAATCATCATCATCATCATGCTTCTGTCCGAAGACAGGTTTTAACTGAATCGCTGCCTCCATTTCTCTCTCTCCCTAGAAGCCTCTTTTATACCTCTATAAGTAGTATATTCCTGCTTTATATTATCTAATATTCCTATTCTTTTTCTCCCTCTTCCTCTTATTCCACTAATTTTTCCTTCTAAGATCGTCCTTTGTAAACACTGTCTTCTCAATGTGTGCCCTATCCAATTTGCTTTTCTTTTCCTGATTGTTTTTATTAGCATCCTATCTTCTCCCACCATTTCTAATACTTCTTCGTTTCTCTTCCTCTCTGTCCATTTCACTTTCATCATTCTTCTCCATACCCACATCTCAAAACTTTCTAAATATTTTTCCTCCTTTCTCCTTATCGTCCACGTCTCTGCACCATAAAGAGCTATGCTCCATATGTAGCATTTTGCTAATTTCTTCCTTGTTTCTAGATTTATTTTCTTGCTTGTGAGAAGCTCCTTCTTCTCGTTAAATGCTGCTTTTGCCATTGCAATCCTACTTCTGATGTCCTGTGTACTACTTCCATCCTGTGCTAAAATACTGCCGAGATATTTGAAACTAATTACTTGTTCCAATTTTTGGCCATTTACCATTATATTTAATTCTTTATGTTCCTTTGAAACCACCATGACTTTCGTTTTTTCTGTATTGATCTTCATTCCATATTGTTGGCCAACCTCAACTAGTCTGTCTGTCATCCTCTGAAGCTCTTTCTCGCCTTCTGCTATTAAGCCCTGATCATCTGCGTATTTAATGGTGGTAATACTTTCACCTCCTATCTTAAATCCTTTCTCTTCCATCAACGCTTCTTCTGTTATTGTTTCTGCATACATATTAAATATCGCTGGTGAAATAGGACAACCCTGCCTCACTCCCCTCCCTATTGAAGTACTTTCTGTTTCTTCTCCTTGAACCCTGACTCTAATCTTTTGATCAAAGTAAAGGTTTTTAAGCAGTCTTTTATCTTTCCAATCTATTCTTATTTTGTTTAAAATACCCAGCATCTTATCCCATTTCACTCGGTCAAAAGCTTTCTCCCAATCTACAAAACAAAAATACATATCTTTATTGACTTCTAGCGCTCTTTCTATCATCATCCTCATACATCCTATAGCATCTCTAGTCCCCCTTCCTCTTCTAAAACCAAACTGATTATCTTGCAGCTCCTTTTCTATTTTACATTCAATTCTTTTGGTTATTATTCTGGTTAGAACTTTAGCTGTATGAGAAATTAAACTAATAGTTCTGTAATCCTTACAACATTTTGCATTGTTCTTTTTCTCCAGTGGTACCATCACAACATCTAAAAAATCTTCAGGCCATACACCAGTATCATATACTTGGTTAAAAAATTTTGTGAGTTGCTTAACTGCTTTAGACCCCAAAACCTTAAGAACGTCCACGGGTATATCATCACTCCCAACTGCCTTTCTTCTTTTCATGTCATCAATTGCTCTTTTAACTTCAGACTCGAGAATACTTGGTCCTAGCTGATCTTCTTCCACATCCTCTTCTTCATTTAATTCAATATTTCTTGGCTTTCCTTTTTTGTCATACAGAACCTCAATGTATTCTTTCCAGACATTCTTTACATTGTCTGGCTCCGATACTATTTTACCACTTTTGTTCATGATTCCTTTACGTCCTATCTTTCTTGCTTTTTTCTTGAATAGTTCCCTTGCTTTGCTATACATGAGGTCTGTTCTACAAATTCTTTCACACTCGACAATTTCCTCGCATTTCTCATTTATCCACTGTTCTCTGGCTTTATCTGTTTCCCTTCTTAAAGCATTATTTAACTCCTTGTACTTTCTTTGGCCTTCTTCAGTGTTTATGTTCTTCCACTTTCTTCTCTCTTCCATTTTTTGCAGCATGGCTGCTGTGACCCAGGGTTTTTTGTTTCTTTCACCCTTTATCTTTCCTACCTTATTTTCCATTACATCTTTAATGTTGCTATGGATGTATCTCCACTCCTCATCTACATTCTTCCTATTTTCTTCATCTCTCTCCCCCAACCTTTCCTCCAGCTCAGTCATGATAGCCTCCTTGTTTTTAAGGAGTTCCTCTAAGTTCCATTTCTTGTTAACTCTTACGTTTCTCTTAACGCTCTTCAGTCTACATTGTATATTTGCCACCAAAAGGTTGTGGTCAGAATCGATATCTGCCCCTGGTAGTGTTTTCACATTTTTAATGCTATTTCTAAATCTTTCATTGACTAGTATGTAATCTATCTGGTATCGTCTCTGGTCTCCTGGGCTTCTCCATGTGTAAAGTCTCCGCTGGTGATGCTTAAACCATGTATTAGTTACAATTAATCTATTTCTATGGCAGAATTCCACAAGTTTATCCCCTCTTTCATTTCTCTTCCCTAGTCCATATTTTCCCACTATGTTATCTTCCTGTCCCTCTCCGACTACACTGTTCCAATCTCCCATTACTATGGTGGTGATCCTTCCTTTTCCCTCCTCCTCCAATATCTCCATAATCTGTTCATAGATTTCATCTACTTCGTCGTCGCCAGCATTAGTCGTTGGCATATACACTTGAATTATAAGCATTTCCACTGGCTCCATCTGAAGTTTTACGGCTATTAATCTATCATTAACTGTCACTACCTTGCTAATTCTTTCAGCTATCTCTTTTCTCATTATAATCCCCACTCCCCTTTCCTTTTTCTCCCCTCCTGAGTAAATAATCTTAAATTCGTCTGAATTTATCTCGCCTTCTCCTTCCCACCGAACTTCACTAACACCTACTATACCTACATTATTCCTTCTCATTTCCCTTTTTAAGTTATCTAGTTTACCACCTGAATTCATAGTTCTAACATTCCATGTGCCTATTTTTAATTTCTCACTACTTGCTTTCTTATTAATTTTACATTTCCTCTGTGCATCCCCTAGGGTAGTCCCCACCCGGAGATCCGATTGGGGGACTATTTTACCTCCGGAATATTTTACCCCAGAAAGATCCATAGAGGTATTTTCAGCTTTTCAGCCAATCATGGGAAATATAATGAGGTAGTCTCCCCTTGCTTTCCTCATCGCAGTTTCACAGAGTGATTACCCATCTGTAGCTGTTCAGATCCACATGATCACCACCTACAGAGGTACTGTGCAAGCTGCTGCGCTTGCACAGGGGGATGTAAAACCCCCAAGACTGCTTCTTAGTCTGACTCTTCCCCTCAGACCTTTCCGGCTTGGATGGTCCTACCAGGAGAATTATCTCCCGCCGGCATAGCTCTTTGGTTCGTAAGAGTACACAAACCCTCCCACCTCTGTAAGGTTATGCAGTCCTTAGGGAGGGAAAGTTTAATAGTGTCCCCAAAATTTTTATTTCTTGAGGTTTCAGTTTTGCACACGATTTTAATTTATTATTTTCGCACCGTTTTATTTTTGGGAGCGGAGTTGTTTTCTTTTGTACGTGAATGATATTTTTTCGAAATTGTACAATTATTTTCAGAAAACTTTATTTTTTCGAATGCGATAATTTTCAAAACTCCATTGTCAGAAATCGAGTTATCAGGAAAGGGGCATAAAAATAATGTAAAAATCGGCAATGTGCGTTGTTGGCCCGCCCGCTCTCGGGGTCGACTGCAGGATAGGGGCTACGCGCAAGCCCACCAACACAAATGAGCGGGTTCGAATCCCGTGGCTGACACTCGCGCAAATCCGTGGAAAACTGACGCCGTAGGAGCGGCTATCGACGAAAGCTCCACGGCACGCGAAAGTGTCAGCGACGGGGTTCGAACCCGCTCAACCTTGCATTGGCAGGACAAGCGCACGGCTTACCTACCCCACGAGGTCGACATAGAAAAGTAGAGTTTAACTTGGTGTGATTCTTCGTGGGGCAGGTAGCGAGTAGGGGAGAGAGGAGGAGAGGGAAGGTCGAGGGACTGGGTTGTGACGTCGGCAGCAGGTAGCGAGTGGGAGAAGAAGGTGGAAGTAGGGGTAGCGGGCGGCCTGTGTCGTCAACGATAGGTTGTGAATTGGAGGATGCGGGGAGATATTATTTTCGATTAAGCGAGATATGAAATTGGTTTTGTAAGGAAGTTAATCTGCTAATTTTTTTAATTCTAAATTTTCCCGGAATTAATGAATCTCCGAGGTGATTGAATAATTTATTCTTTATGGATTTCTTTAGCTGAAAGGCAATGTCGGCAGGCTGCAATTTATATAAAGATCTTCGTCACACTAGAATAGATAATTATCTAATATATTGTATTTGTATGGAATTTTATTGTATTTCTAGAATTCATTCTTAAAAACTATTAGGAAAATAGTAAGAGTACAATTGATAATTTTCAATTTATTATTTTCGAACCCTTTTTTCTCTAGCAACAACATATTTTCTAATAAGCTTAGTTATTGATTGAATTATTGATTTTTATTCACTCAGGTTATTAGTAACATTTTTACGATTATATTTAATATTGTGGATTTCTTAGTTGTCCTATCAATTCTGCCTTTTTGTTTAGAACATTTTACTTTCAGTTCATATCGTGTCATGTGGGAAAATAGGACTTGTATTTGTACCCTGTCAGCATCTGAAAATCAATTTTTCAGAAAGTTGATGAAAAAGGTGTATTTTTGAAGAAGGGAGATATGTAGTTGAAAAGTAAGAAAAGAAAATACAGTGGAAACATATTTATTTGTAATTACGGAAATGTAAACAATGATGGAACATCAAATAGAAATAATGTTGAAAAAGGGAAGTTGTAGAAATCAATGAAATTGTTATAATTGGCCAATGGGATCGAAGTGAATCGTAACATACAGAAATAAACGTATTGGTTATAGCTAAGGTGGATTTTTTAGCAGGAAGCTGTGGTGCTCCAGGTAGCATAAGGCCATACTACCGTATCCTCAGGGTGCTAAAGATCTCTCTCCCCCCCCCCCCCCCCCCCAGGATTCTAAAGTAAAAAAGAAGCATAAGGCCAAAAATCTCTCTCTCCCTCCCCCCCCCAGGATTCTAAAGTAAAAAAGAAGTATAATTCCAAAAATCTCTCTCTCTCCCCCCTCCCCCCCAGGATTCTAAAGTAAAAAAGAAGCATAATTCCAAAAATCTCTCTCTCTCCCCCTCCCCCCCAGGATTCTAAAGTAAAAAAGAAGCATAAGGCCAAAAAAATCTCTCTCTCCCTCCCTCCCCCCCCCCCAGGATTCTAAAGTAAAGAAGAAGCACAAGTCCAAAAATCTCTCTCTCCCCCCCAGGATTCTAAAATAAAAAAGAGGTATAAGCCCAAAAATCTCTCTCCACCTCCCCCCTCCAGGATTCTAAAGTAAAAAAGAAGCATAAGGCCAAAAATCTCTCTCTCCCTCCCCCCCCCAGGATTCTAAAGTAAAAAAGAAGTATAATTCCAAAAATCGCTCTCTCTACCCCCCCCCCCAGGATTCTAAAGTAAAAAAGAAGCATAAGGTAAAAAAAAATCTCTCTCTCTCCCTCCCTCCCCCCCCCCCCAGGATTCTAAAGTAAAAAAGAAGCATAAGGCCAAAAATCTCTCTCTCCCCCCCCCCCCCCCAGGTTTCCAAAGTAAAGAAGAAGCATAAGTCCAAATATCTCTCTCTCCCTCCCCCCCCCAGGATTCTAAAGTAAAAAAGAAGCATAAGGCCAAAAAAATCTCTCTCTCTCTCTCTCTCTCCCTCCCCCCCCACCAGGATTCTAAAGTAAAGAAGAAGCATAAGTCCAAAAATCTCTCTCTCCCCCCCCCCCCCCCAGGATTCTAAAGTAAAAAAGTAGTATAAGGCCAAAAATCTCCCTCTCTCCCCCCCCCCCCCCCCCCAGGATTCCAAAGTAAAGAAGAAGCATAAGTCCAAAAATCTCTCTCCCCCCCCCCCCCCCCAGGATTCTAAAGTAAAAAAGAAGCACAAGGCCTAAAATCTCTCTCCCCCCCCCCCAGGATTCTAAAGTAAAGAAGAAGCATAAGTACAAAAATCTCTCTCTCCCTCCCCCCCCAGCATTCTAAAGTAAAAAAGAAGCATAAGGCCAAAAATCTCTCTCTCCCCCCCCCCCCCCCAGGATTCCAAAGTAAAGAAGAAGCATAAGTCCAAAAATCTCTCTCCCCCCCCCAGGATTCTAAAGTAAAAAAGAAGCACAAGGCCTAAAATCTCTCTCCCCCCCCCCCCAGGATTCTAAAGTAAAGAAGAAGCATAAGTACAAAAATCTCTCTCTCCCTCCCCCCCCAGCATTCTAAAGTAAAAAAGAAGCATAAGGCCAAAAATCTCTCTTTCTCTCCCCCCCCATGGATTCTAAAGTAAAAAAGTAGCATAAGGACAAAAATCTCTCTCTCTCTCCCTCCCTCCCTCCCCCCCCCCCCCCCAGGATTCTAAAGTAAAGAAGAAGCACAAGTCCAAAAATCTCTCTCTCCCCCCCCCCCCCCCAGGATTCTAAAGTAAAGAAGAAGCATAAGGCCAAAGATCTCTCTCCCCCCCCCCCCCAGGATTCTAAAGTAAAAAAGAAGCATAAGGCCAAAAATCTCTCTTTCTTTCCCTCCCCCAGGATTCTAAAGTAAAAAAGTAGCATAAGGCCAAAAATCTCTCTCTCCCTCCAGGATTCTAAAGTAAAAAAGAAGGATAAGGCCAAAAATCTCTCTCCCCCCCCCCCCCCCAGGATTCTAAAGTAAAGAAGAAGCATAAGTCCAAAAATCTCTCTCTCCCCCCCCCCCCCCACAGGATTCTAAAGTAAAGAAGAAGCATAAGTCCAAAAATCTCTCTCTCCCTCCCCCCCCAGGATTCTAAAGTAAAGAAGAAGCATAAGTCCAAAAATCTCTCTCCCCCCCCCCCAGGATTCTAAAGTAAAGAAGAAGCATAAGTCCAAAAATCTCTCTCTCCCCCCCCCCAGGATTCTAAAGTAAAGAAGAAGGATAAGTCCAAAAATCTCTCTCCCCCCCCCCCCCAGGATTCTAAAGTAAAGAAGAAGCATAAGTCCAAAAATCTCTCTCTCCCCCCCCCCCCAGGATTCTAAAGTAAAGAAGAAGCATAAGTCCAAAAATCTCTCTCCCCCCCCCCCCCCAGGATTCTAAAGTAAAGAAGAAGCATAAGTCCAAAAATCTCTCTCCCCCCCCCCCCCCAGGATTCTAAAGTAAAAAAGAAGCATAAGGCCAAAAATCTCTCTCTCCCTCCCCCCCCCAGGATTCTAAAGTAAAAAAGAAGCATAAGACCAAAGATCTCTCTCCCCCCCCCCCCCCCAGGATTCCAAAGTAAAGAAGAAGCATAAGTCCAAAAATCTCTCTCTCCCCCCCCCCCACAGGATTCTAAAGTAAAGAAGAAGCATAAGTCCAAAAATCTCTCTCTCCCTCCCCCCCCCCCCCAGGATTCTAAAGTAAAGAAGAAGCATAAGTCCAAAAATCTCTCTCTCCCCCCCCCCCCCAGGATTCTAAAGTAAAAAAGTAGCATAAGGCCAAAAATCTCTCTCTCCCCCCCCCCCCCCCCCAGGATTCTAAGGTAAAAAAGTAGGATAAGGCCAAAAATCTCTCTCTCCTTCCCCCCCCCCAGGATTCTAAAGTAAAAAAGAAGCATAAGGCCAAAAATCTCTCTCTCCCTCCCCCCCCCAGGATTCTAAAGTAAAAAAAGAAGTATAATTCCAAAAATCTCTCTCTCCCCCCCCCCCCCCCCCCAGGATTCTAAAGTAAAAAAGAAGCATAAGGCCAAAAAAATCTCTCTCTCTCTCCCTACCTCCCCCCCCCCCCAGGATTCTAAAGTAAAGAAGAAGTATAAGTCCAAAAATCTCTCTTTCCCCCCCCCCCTCCCAGGATTCTAAAGTAAAAAAGTAGCATAAGGCCAAAAATCTCTCCCTCCCCCCCCCCCCAGGATTCTAAAGTAAAGAAGAAGCACAAGTCCAAAAATCTCTCTCTCCCCCCCAGGATTCTAAAGTAAAAAAGAAGTATAAGTCCAAAAATCTCTCTCTCCCCCCCCCCCCCCAGGATTCTAAAGTAAAGAAGAAGCATAAGGCCAAAGATCTCTCTCCCCCCCCCCCCCCCAAGGATTCTAAAGTAAAGAAGAAGTATAAGTCCAAAAATCTCTCCCCCCCCCCCCCCCCCCCAGGATTCTAAAGTAAAAAAGTAGCATAAGGCCAAAAATCTCTTTCCCCCCCCCCCCCAGGATTTTAAAGTTAAAAAGAAGCATAAGTCCAAAAATCTCCCTCTCCCCCAGGATTCTAAAGTAAAAAAGAAGCATAAGGCCAAAAATCTCTCTCTCCCTCCCCCCCAGGATTCTAAAGTAAAAAGAAATAAAAAGTACAATACCAGCAATTTCAAAATACTTCTAATTCATACATTAATTTTTTCATCTGCATGCATATCATTTAATGAACAATGAATAAAATACAACCAAATATGAGATTTTTGCAATCTATAGTTTAAAGAAATTATTTCAGGCCAATCCCTCTTGATATAATAAACGTCCAATAAACTCATATGCAGAATGTTGGAAATACTGCTGCTCTGGATATTCTTCTAGGTAGAATGCCTGCCAGTGAATAAGAGGATCACCACTAGAAAGTTGGAAGAACTTCAGAGAACATTCAACTTCTTGCCTAATATAAAAGAAGAAAACAAAGTTTCTTCAGTCCTGAAAGCACAAAATTAAATGCCCACAAAATTGAAAGTCACTATGTTAAAGAGATCTGAAAAGAATTACAACAAATTGAGCCACTAATACCACTTTTAATACAAAAATTTGCTAGACAAGTTAGTTATGTTAAAATATATGTAAAAAATAAGTTCATTGTCACCAAAATTTTGCATTTCTTGTTATAGTATCTATTACATTTTTGAAATTTCAAATGCAACCATATAATTAATTTCAAAAGGAGCACTGCAAGTTCCACTGGAAAAGTGAAAGCTGTCCTCTAGCTCTCCATGTTCGGAACAACTGCTCTATTTCAAGGTCTATATCAACCCCTCCCTCCCTCTTCTCTCCCCCTCCACAAGAAAAGTGAAAACTGCCCTAATAGAATTGTTCTTTTCAAATCGTAATAATAAATATGAAATTTTAGCACACATATAACCAATTTTTATTTATTTTGCAAGCAAAGCTACAACGGGCATGCTAGTAATAAAATTGAAACTTCTAAACAAGCTCTTCTAAGTAGACAATACCCATTTAAAATATATAGCAACGCTGAAGATTTGATTGCAGCAATTCTCTATATACAAATATACTGCATTTTGCAGCATCTAAGATGCACCCTGGTTTTATAGAAGATTTTTCATAGAAAAAAGTATTTTGGTTCACCAAGGCATTTACGAAGGGCCACAGTGTGTATCATTTCCAGCTGTGATTAAGTCTGTATCCAGCAACATTTACAGAAAATATTCCTTGGTGATAACAAATATAACGTTTTAGATCAACTTCATTTGTAAAATAAACTGGGGTGATCTAAAACATTGTTGACCAAACTTTTCTAATGCGAATCCTTTGGTGGGGTGCATTGCAAGTAGCCAATTCTTCGGCAGGCCAGATTAGAGTTTAATTCGGTAGTTTTCTATATTCTGAGGAGCCATATAAATGAAAATCAAGTCTAAATCAGGTTTTCATGGCTAATATTTCAATGATTTTGAGGGTAATTTTTCTGGGAAAAAGTCTTATATGCCAAAAAATATGGTACATTACAGAAAACTAGAGTCAAAATGGTTTCTCTGATAACAGAATAAGATGCTCATAAATCAGACATTCTTGGAATTCAAGTAGTTAGTGCACAGGCTACCAAATGTTAAAAAAACTAAAAGCTTAAATAAAATGTAATTTGAAAGTAAATAAAAAATAGTTTTGTAAGATTAAGTGTAAAATGTATTGGAGAAAGAATGGTGTTTCTACCATGGTAGATCTTGAGATAAGCTTTGTATATCAAATATTACATTGAGTGATAACTTGGGCCTACCTCACTTGTGCAACAAATAGACAAAGACAACAGGCTTGGATTGCAGGGGAAAATGTGTCCAGTTATTTCCCTCCGAATGAAAGCAATATTATATTATCTAGGGTAAAATATCAATTTTATGTAAACAATGTAAAAACAACTAACAGTGAGGCATGGCCACATATAATGACCAAGTCTCAACAGTATTCAGCAATACCCCTAAGACAGTGGAAAATATAAATGGAAGATTAATGGCCCTGGAGATGCAATATTGTTGAGCTAATGAAGACAGAAGCTTTAAACCATGGACCTGGAGTTGAACCAGAAATTGCCACCAGTCCTGCAACTGAGCATTGTCAAAGATACCCAGAAAATCACCTTCGTCATTCAATAAATCTCATGAACTCCCAATCAGATACTAATTGTGAATACCATGGTCGGCAGACCAAAAGACTATCTTTGAAAATAAATAATATCACAACAAAACCCATTCAAAATTCCACAAAATGGTGATGATAGGTGCAAATAAAAAAAAAACTACATACAACTTGTTGGGACATAAACTACTTGCATTCCAAATTCCAGAACTGTCAATTTTCCATTAAAAAATTCACTAGAGAACCAACTTCTTCCCACTATAAAAACCATACATCAGCTCCATATAGTCCCTCAGTGTGTCAATGTGCAGATTTAACTTATGTAAAACAAGCAAACCATCAGCCAGCGAAACACATTCAACAGAAAAAATAAATCCCACAAACTAAAGGATGCCACAAAGACACAAATAAAGCCATCTAGTGTTACCTTCTGATCTAATGCTGAAATATCCAAGATAAAATCCACATGTTAAAAATGCCCCAGAAAGGTGCATGAGAACTAAGGACGAACCAGAAATAAAATTATAAGAACTCAACCCAAACATTTTGTGTGCATTGGAATACTGGTTTAAGAACAGTGAAATTAGTGGATAGGATGCAATTGCATCATTCACATGGATCTGATACTAAGAAAATCAAACCTAAGCCTGTCTGAAAAAGCCTTAGATTTTGCTGCAGCTACATAAAAATCTAAGATAAGAACATCCTTTTTATGTGTATGTCCTCAAATTGCAAACTATTTTCTAAACGTAGGAGAAGCATCACATCATAGCACATACATTAATATTATATGTGGTGACAAATACTGACTTCCAATCAAACAACTCCCACAAATACTTGCTCTTAGACTAAACATCCTCTTTTTACTGTCCTACAAAAAAACAACCATTGAAAAAAATCCATAAATCCATAACAAAAAACTCAAGTTAAATTTATATATCTATCCATCTACAGTAAACAACTCGGACAAAATGAATTCCTGCTAAGACTATTAAATTGGGGAAGTTTATTAAGTTACAACTGTCAATTGAGAAGGCAAATGTGAGCAACACTGGCTGTAGTTAACCAAAACCTCAGATTCAATAAAAATAGGTTAAGATTTAATAGAAAAGAATTTCAAAGTAAAATCAATGAATGATAAAACTGTAAAAAATAAATTATGATTTGCTAGAGTAAATCTGTTCCTTATGATTCGGCTCTAGTCATACCTGAATATTCTTCACTTTGAAGAACATAGAGAGAATTTGTTTATTTGGACAAAGCATTGAGAGATGGAAATCATTTGAATCTTTCATAAGCCCGGGAAGGAATGATCCTAAAAAGACTTCCCAACTAGATCAGCCTCAAGGCAACTCATTACTTGCAACAAGATTAAAAATATGCAGAATTACTTAGAACTGTCTAAAATTATACACATAAGCAAGTCTGATGATTAAATAGATGATGAAAAGTCACTTAAGAAAATATTGGAAACATTTGAATTTGTATTTCTTGTTGTGATACAATCAAAAGTACTTAACTCTGTAGACTACCTAAAATGCTACAAGTACAAATTTAAAAATATTCAAAAATAAAATCTTTTATTGTTTCACCAGAAGTTGCCCTTAAAAGGAGAACAAGAAAAATATTTCAGACTAATTGTCTGTAATAAAAGATTTTGGTGTCATGTTTTCAATTCATTACTATTTATTTACATAACTTATGTTTGCATATCAAAGCCAGGAACATGTTAATTTCATTTTAATCAAAGGCCTTCAGGGCAGAGCGGTGCTTAAAAAATCAAATTTTGGAAAATTCTCCAAATAGTAAAAATGAAAAGTACATTAATCAGGATACCAAAATCTTTTATAACAGAAAAATAATCTGAAATATTTTTCTTGTTTTCTCCTTCTAAGGGTAACTTATGGTAAAACAAAATAAAAGATTTTATTTTTTAATTTGTTTAAAATTCGTACTTGTTTTCATCTTTTAAATGCTAAAATGAGTAATATTCAATGTAAAAATAATAACCAAAACAAAAAATGTTCTACCCCAAATATTGGACAAGCGCATATATAATACTTTGAAAGATTTTATAAAAATTCTTATAGCAAAATATTCTGACACGCAGAGGAAGATAAAATGCAGAAAAACCCCAAACCGACTGGGATTTGAACCATGACATTCTGTTTGCTGGGAATCTGCCTTAGCCATCTCAGCTATGTGTGTTATATTACCTACTTTTACAAATGCAAAGGTGTGCATCCTGGACTTCCAGACCCGTCAACAGAGCCATGTAAACATTTGGAAACTTTAAACCTTAATAGTTTAATTTTTGGAACAGATATGAAATTGAATATGGTCTAAGAACCATCAATGAAATGCATCTTTGATCTATGTGATATTCATTTCAATACAATCATCAGTTCATGAGATATGAGGGAACAAAAAATTGTCTACCCCAAAATATACAAATATATATCAGATGAATACACAAAAGATTTTATAACAAGCAAAAGGTTCTGATCTTTCCAAAGCAGACATTATCATTAAGAACACCTACATTAAGTTAAAATCACTTAAGAACAACTTTTAATGAGCCAACCAATCTGCTATAAATCTTTGCATAAAATGGAGGGTTGAACTGAAAATTAAAAATATTTCATGTGACAAGATGCATTATTGGGTGTGATGACGAGATGGGGTTAGGTGCTGAACCACGATTCAGAATTAATGACTTCAATAGGCCTTAAGATTGTTAACCAAAAACTTATTGAAAGGTTCAAAGGTTTGAATGAAGTGTGGAAACATTTAGTGTTTTACAGCCCCCAAACAGCTTCTGAGGAATTAGATGACCCATTAGAGAAAAGCTAGCAAAGAAGTACAGAGATGTAACCGACCAACTGCCAGCACAGCTGATTTCATTTCCATATTGCTTGAAAACTGACATTGTTAAACTTTCAACTGTGAATGAAGTAGCTATCCTGCTATTCAATGAAAATGCTGCGCTAGTCACTTTTCCCAACATTTGCACAATATTAATGCTATTTCTACCAATTCCAGTTACTGTTGCAAGTTCAGCACATGCAAATTCAAAACCTAAAATTATTAAGACTTGTTTGAGAAGCACTATGGGACAGGAGAGACTAAGTTGAGTTTATTCTCAATTGAGAATGAAGTAGCATGTCTTCTGAGGAACAATATGGCCCCCATCATCAATGTGCTTGCCAAGCAGAAACAGAGTATCTAACTCAAAGGGAAGAAACGATTAATGCAGTGAATGATGTTTTAGATTTACTTTTATATTTGTGTGGTAGATCTAATGCCACTCTTACAAAATGGAAAATATTAAGATGTAAAGTGTGAAATAGGGCAGGTATTTCTTCTTACATATTTTGTATATTTCAATGTTTCCGACATTTTCCATTAACCCATGGAATACATTCACTTATAATTGGGACCCTGAAAAGATTTAGCCCAGGGGACTGCACAGTCCTATCTATGCCACTGTAAGAACTTCAGTGATTTATTAAACATCCAATGATATATCAAATTAATCAAACAAAAGCTGTTAGAGTAAGTTAATTGAGTTATTTGCCAAATAATGTAGTAAATTGATGCAATAAAGCGATCTGAAGATCCTATGCAGACAGGCATAACCTGGGAATACAGGTAGGTCCCATTTTAGGATGGTCCATTTTACGACTTTTCACATTAACAACCTTTTCAAAATCGCCTAAAAAATTGAAAATAACAAAAAAATCGCAACTCAGTAACACATAGCAGCAATGCCTGAGAGTCCAAACATGCAATATGCACTTCTTTTGTTTTTCGTGGTGCATTGTGGGTGAAATGATAGTGACACCAACACTTGTTTACGTTCAATGCGCCATGTTGGTTTCATTGTGAATTTTCCCTCAATGTTTAACGTGTTACACAGTGTTACATAGTGTTATTTCTCATTAATAATAATAATTTTTGTGTACCCATGAGCTCTAAGCGTAGTGCAGTGTCTGTGCCAGGGAGGGCCAAAAAAGAGCGTAAAACACTAACAATTGAGGAGAAAATGGATGTGATCCGTCGCATGGAGTCTGGTGAGCGCCGGTCAGATGTGTGTAAGGCATTGAGTTTAGCGCCTTCTACTGTATCAACGATTATGAACAATGTTGATTAAATAAAATGCTAACACACAGGAATAACAAGTGTGTCATCCTCCAGAACAACGTATTCACGCAGTGAGACAATGGAAAAAATAGAGAAATTGTTGGTGTTGTGGGTTGACGACATGAACCAAAATAACGTTCCTGTGACACAGTTGGTTATTCTGGACAAGGCGAAGTCGTTATTTGACAAAATATGTAAGGAGTCTGGTAGCACTGAAATATTTATGGCCAGTAAAGGGTGGTTTCATCGGTTTAAATGTGAATGTGAAACTGTCTGGTGAGGCTGCTACTGCTGACGTTGTAGTGGCGGAAAAGTATACATACATACTTGGGAAATTTTTGATAATTTCGGAACCTATCTCATTTAATTACATTATAATTTGATCTTGTTTTACGACTTTTAATTTTACCACCCTGTTTTGCTGGAACCTAACCGTCGTAAAACGGGTCGTACCTGTAATTTCAAAATGAGAAAAGTCTGCTATGACTGGGAAACGAACCTGGGTCTTCCACTTGCCGGGTGTTCAGAAACAAGAAAATTGATCTGCTATCATAGTTCGGTGGTAGAATATCTGCCCGGCAAGTGGAAGACCCGGGTTCGATTCTCGGTCATAGCAGACTTTCTCGTTTCAAAATTATTCCCAAATAATGTAGTGGAAATTAAGTTACCTAATATTTTTATCTGAAATTCTTATAAACCAAAGACCCTCTTAAATTCACAGTGAAGCTGCCTAAATTACTCTATGGATAAGTTAACGTTTTACTTATGTGCACACATAATGATCAGTTGGTCAGACTGAATAGACATTGCAAATAATAAATTTTAATTTTTTAAATTTATTTTACTCTACAGTTTTTAGTTTCATTGATAGCTTTTTATTTATAACACGTGACCAATCATTACCTGAATAAATTTTTTATGATATTTAAATGAAATTATAACAAATTTTGTCTTTAAAATGCGGATTATCTGTGCCCATCCAAGTTCCAATTAACACTGATAATCAGTGTACCTTCAACAATTACTTCTGCATCCTATTTCTAACAAAATTAAGAACTTCTTCACAACTAGCCACTCTCCACAATATAAGAATTGATACATTAAAGGGCTTCACAGCAAGAATCTATTTGTCTGGCTCCTATTGAAGTAAACACATTAGAAATTATTCTCAAATAAATAGGCAAAAAGTACTCTTCCATACATAATAATTATTTCTTTAACACAAGCAAATTTTTCCAATTACATGTGTTATAATAGATATACAACAATCACATACGACCATGCTCTCTGAATGATTAGAACCTGCGACCCTTGCATTGGGAAGTAGACACGCTAACCACCCCCCTACCAAGAAATTCCTCTTTAAGTCCAGCTAATTAATGTTTGATCAACTCATTCATGTTATAAATTAAATCAAATGAAATCTGCCCATATAAACTTAAATACAGCTACATAACCCATAGACAAAAAATGAGAGAAACTGAAGACAGAAAGCAACAGACCAATATTTCATCCCTCTTCGGTCTCAAAACTTTTTGAAAATATTAGGAACTCAACACTACAAGATTATCTAGAGCATTGCAAGTCAATTTCCCCTCTCCTGCAGGATTTGCAAAAAAAAAGTTTCTATCCCTTGACAATAAACAAAAATCATTATGTCTTTCATCTGACTTTATAAAAGCTTTTGATGCAGTCAACCATTAAAATATGCAACACAACTAGAATCTCGGGGAATTAGAAGAATGAGAGTTAATAGGATTAACTCATTTACTATAAACAGAACAAAGATAGTTAAACTTGCTTATGTCTTAAACCATGAAAGAAACAATCAACTTAATCCAAAAGATGGCCAACAATGGAGTTTCCCAAGGATCTGTACTTGGACCTACTGCTATTCATGTTTTATGTGAATGTCCTCAGTCAAATACAATCTAAAAGAACCAAAATACTAAAAGTGATCAATAATTAACACGACGTTGTGGCAAGATGGCCACCAATGCTGGCACATGCGTTTTCCACTGTGATTTTTGTTTGTTTACTGGTGGTAGTTGTCCCCATGTGTGATTTTTTGGTCATGTTTGCTTCGTGAAACCAGTGTCTCTTACCACTTGTTCAATAGCGAGCATAGTACTGACATAATCTGCAGTTTTTGCAAGTTTTCCTAGAATTGCTTCTCCACCTGCGGTCTCTCCGTTAACCACCTTCGCTCCCCGTGTGCGCCTGCTGCATCGCCCAGGGACTCCGGGCATTCTCCCCTGGCCTGGAAGCTACTCGCTCTCCTCATCCTACTCTCAGGCAATGTCAACCCCAATCCTGGATCAGAGTGCAGTATGTTCTACCAGAAAGTGAGAAGCGTTCAAAATAAACTTTTTGTGGTTATCTCTCATTTTGCCAAACTTGCTGCGTTCGATGTGATTGCATGGCTTAATCAAAATGTCTCAGACAATGAATTTGAATTTGCCACCAGCCACCAAATATTTCGTCATGACTGGAATTCTCGTGGTGGAGGCATTCTTCTGGCCGTTACTTCTGCCTTTCCTGCTAAGCGTCGAACAGACTTGGAGTTTTGACTGTTAGATTCTATGGACCAAAATCCTTGCACAGCCCAATGGCAATGGTAGATCTCACAACTCTGCTTAACTTTTCGGCTGTTTTTATCATCCACCCAGGAGTAACTTATCAGTCCTTGAGGCCTGCTTTGATTCAGTCCTTCAAGTACGTGCTTTTGGGGATTTTATTCTCTTTGGAGACTTCAATCTATCTATTAATTGAACCTCAACTTCTATTGGTATCAGCACCAATCACCATGATCATTACTCCATCGATTACTTTATCAATGGTCTTGGTCTCACACAATGTAACCTTTCCCTACATGCAACTTGGCAATGTTGGATCTTATCCTCTCTTTGTCTCAAGTCCATTCCATAACCACTGGCAGAAACATTTTTCTGACCGATCACGAGTCCCTAGTGCGCTCCCTTTTCCTCCCCTCCTGCTGTCACTCCTTGTCCTCACCCCCACCTCCCCCAAGGACCCTGAGAGTATGGGACAAAGCGAACTGGCCTGCAATTAACCATGTCCTCTCTCTCCTTCCCTGGGACCATCTGGACAGTGGCACCAACGATGACTCCATTGAGCTCTTTTATGACTTTCTTCATGGCATAATAGCAGACTACATCCCTACTCAGAGTGTCTCCAAGAAGCGGCCCATCTGGTTCTCAGCTGAGATGACTCTCATGCTTGCCAACAAATATGCGGCCTGGAAATTATGCCAGAGTCATCCCAACACCCACACTCGTGCCTCCTTTGTGGTCCTTCGTAGGCATTCATGGACTCTTCTTTGGCATCACTATGCAAATCACATAAAATCCATCATGGATAAAATGCATGTGAATCCCAAAATATTTTTGTCCCTAATCAATGCTAAATGGAAATCCCCTTGTGTTCCCGTTGTATTGGGCGAAGCCTCATACCATGGGGATGACCGACCATCGGTCTTTAATGACTACTTGTCCTCAAACTCTATCCCTTCAGCCCCCTCAATCCTCCTTTGACATCTTCAGCCAGTATGTCCTCACACCCTATCTTCCATCTCCACCTCTCCACAGGAGGTTTTCAGCCTTCTCTCCTCTTTACCTCCCCATAAATCCATGGGCTCTGACAATATTGGTTCTGTTTTCCTAGGTCGCACAGCCACCACTCTCTATCTTCAAGTCTCTAAAATCTTCAGCAGATTACTGTCCAGTGGCTTCTTCCCTGCTATGTGGAGTGGAAAATCACTAACATAATCCCTAAAATCTGGTGCCAAAAATAATGTGTTAAACTACCGCCCTATCTCTATTCATTCTGTACTGTCACTTCTTTTTTAGCGCATCATTCACAATCATCTTCTGTCTTTCACACTTCCTTATATCTCACCTTTTCAACATGGTTATCTTCTTGATAGTTCTTGTTTAACCAATCTTTCCATTTACTCCATTACATTACTTCCGCCTTCGAAAATTCTTCCCAGCTCGACGTCTGCTACATCAACTTTTCGAAAGCCTTCGATACCATGAACCACGCTCTTCTTTTGTATAAGCTTATGTCTCGATACAATATCCATGGCCCTCTTTTATCACTTCTTTTCGACTTTCTCTCTTCCTGCTCTCAAAGAGTCATAATCAACAGTTTCCTCTTTTTCTCTCCCTGTCTCTTCTGATGTCCTGCAGGGGAGCATTCTTGGGCCCATTTTGTTTGCTCTGTATGTAGATGATATTGCTGATTCCACCCTTCTGAAATCTTGCAACATCCTACTCTATGCCAACGACTACAAAATTTTTAAAAGAATAGACGAACCTTCTGACTCGCATTCCCTTCAGGCTGCACTCACCTCCACCCATTCTCAAGTTCTGTTCTCCTATCTGATGCACTGCATCCCCTACCATCCTTAACCATTTAAACCGACCCTTGAATTTCTTTCTCGCTGTAGTCCATCACAGTATTTATTTATTCATTTTTTCCACATACAGCGAAAGTGCCAATTTAAAGTGAAAAAATTAAACACTCAAAGATTAACAAAATAATGTGCAAAACAATATATGATGAAATTCAATGCAGTTTAAGTATAAGCAAAAAGCAGTCAATAAAATTTAGTGCGACAACATGTCATTCCATTTTTAATAAAAGACACTTTGGACATTGAGAAAGGATCTAAATAAGGGGAAAGTGAATTTAAAAGAGAGGGAAGACAAAAGAAAAGAGTACGTTTAGCAAGCAAAATTCTGGGGGTGGGGAAGTGAAATAAGAAAGAAGAACGAGTAGATCTATTAGGAACACGGAAATTAAATTGAGCAAGTAGCTCAGGACAGTCGGTAATAGAATTTAGTATAATGTATATAAATGAAAGATCAGACTTAGTTCGATAAACAGATAGATAATCCAAAGAAAGGAAGATAAGATATTACTATTAGAGAGTTGACGAAAATAGGGCACACAGGATTTAACAATTCTCAGAAAAAATTGACAACACAATCCAAAAAGGCAAGGTTGGAAACAGAAGACATAGTCCAAATAGGTGAATCATAATTACCTATAGGTGAAATAAAAGAAGAAAAATACATTCTAAGAGCCAGTGGATCAGTAATGTCCGTGAAATAATATGAAATTCCCAAGAGAGACATTGCTTTATTTTTTATTTCCAAAATATGATCAGAGAAGCCAAGTTTAGTATCAAAAACTACACCAAGGTCTTTCTGTTTGGACACTCTAGCCAATGGAGCAACATTTAGTCTATAATTAAAATTTACAACATTTTTAAGAAGGGAGATGGACATTACATTACATTTATTTAAATTTAATTTGAGTTTCCAGAGATCAAACCATTTAACAACCAGGTTAAGTGCCGATTGGAAAAACACACAATCAGCCATTCTAGAAATCACTTTAAAAATTTTACAATCACCAGCATAAAACAATATTTCTGCTGTGGAAGAAGGGATAAGGGTAGCCAGATCGTGACATGTAAGTTAAATAAATAAGGTCCTGAGACACTCCCTTGTGGGACTCCTGAAGTGACAGTCAACCAGTCTGAAGCAATTCCAGCTAAGACAACATGTTGTATGCAATTATTTAAAAACTTTTTAACTAATTAAGAAAATTACCATGGATATTGTACCGTTGACTAAGTTTATAAATCAATAATTTATGATCTAGAGAATCAAAAGCTTTTGAAAAGTCCAAGTAAACAGTATCTAACGGAGCCTTATTTATTATGGCATCAACAGCATGGTGCTGATAAACTGCCAAATTAGTTAGGCAAAAGTGGCCTGGAAGAAAACCATGTTGCCTAGTTGATATGTGAGGAGATGTAAAATAGTCAAGTCGGTTAAGGATGATTCGTTCACAAATACTAGAAAAAATAGGCAGGATAGATATAGAGCGGTAATTAGGAACATCAAATTTAGAGCCCGACTTATGGACAGGAACTATATTGGCAGATTTCCACTGAGAAGGGAAAATACCTAACAAAAAACAGCAATTAAAAATAAGACTTAATGGAATAGAAAGAGAGGAGGCGCAGTTATGAATAAATACAGAGCTAATTCTATCAGATCCAGGAGTACAATGGGGACAGATTTTACAAATAAATTCAGAAACTTCTAGAGGGATGATTTGGAGTTGAGCTAACGAATAATTGCATACAGGAGAATTGGAATTATCAGTATTAAAATTAGGAACAGAATTATCAGAAGTGGATAAACAATCCGAAAAATATTTAAGAAAAATGTCAGATATAAGTGATCCTGTTCCATTAGTATTACCATCATGAACTTCATTAGGAATTCTAGAATGGTTTCTATGGCCATTAACAAAACACCAAAATTTATTAGGGTTGACAGGAATAGAATCAGAAATATTTTTAACAAAATCTGAATAATCACGCCGGATTACCGATTTGGAATAATGGTGCAAATCAGTAAATACTTTACGTGATTCATCACTAGGACGTGTTTTCCATAAATACCAAGCACGATTTTTATTGTTCAAGTAATGGATGGTATCGATATTAAACCAGGGAGAAAACTTTTTAGATTTAGGCTTCACCAGTGGAACGAAGTAAAACAGCACAGCAATGAGCAAATCATAAAAGAAAGAGACTGCTTTGTCAAGAGGGAGGGAATTCAGCAAATTCCAGGGGAGGAGGTTAAGGCAGCAGTTAACGTCATCTCAGTTAACTTTAGCGCATGCGTAAAAAGTTCTAGGAGGAAGGGAAGGTACACTATTCCCTCCATCAGGAACTTATCTCAAGATTTGCCCTCTTCCTTACAGGCACTTGATTGCTGACCTGAAATTCCTCCAAGCAATAATGAATGGCCATATTCACTCCGACGAACTCCTACCCTGTTTTTCCCTTCATGTTCCCCCTCGCCCTACACACAACCTTAGCATTCTTCACCTTCCCAATTTTTGCATTTTCATATCGCAGAGATCCTTATTCTACCGAATTCCATCAGCCATGAACTCCTTAACCACCAATCATCCCTCCATTGAGTTGTTCTCCTTATCGCGCACCTTTAACTCTGATCTTAAATTTAACCTCAGACCCTAGTGTATCTTACCCTATGTTCTGTTGCCTCTTTCTTTTAATTATTGTCATATTTATTATTATGATAAGTTGTCATTTAATTGGTTGTTATATTTCCATGTAAAAGGCCAAACATGGCTGTTTTTGGATCATCATCATCATGAGATGTTCTGCCTCTAGGCAGGTCCCTGGCACCAGCGTTGTCTCCACTCATTTCTGTTCCTTGCCATTTCTTTCATTTCCTGATACCCTCCCCTTTCTTTCAGATCGTCAAACATTTTTATTCTTCTACGTCCCCTTTTCCTTTCCCCTTCTACTGATCCTTCCAACACCATCAATAGTAAACCTTCTCCTCTCAAGATATGCCCTAACCAGTTACTTTTCCTCCTCTGAATTGTTTCAAGTAATCTTCTCTTCTCATTCACCCTTGTTAGTATTGCTTCATTCCTTATCCTATCCGTCCACTTAACCTTCTCCATCCGCCTCCACACCCACATTTCAAATGCCTCTAGTCTTTCTTTCTCTCTTTTCTTTAGCGTCCATGTTTCACACCCATAAAGCAATACACTCCAAACATAGCACTTCACAAGACGTTTCTTCAGATTTAAATCCATTTTACCACATAGTACCCATTTTTTCTTATTAAATGTTTCTTTTGCCATTGCTATTCTTGTTCTTATTTCTTTTTCATTTCTCCAGTCTTCAGTTAGCATGCTTCCCAAATATCTATACTGTTTTACTTGCTCTACTCTTCCATCCTTTATTGACACATTCATAATCTCTCTATCCCCTATTCTCATCACCTTTGTTTTCTTTATGTTCATTTTCATTCCATATTCCATCATTCTGTCTTCTAGCTTTGTAACCATTTCCTGAATATGCCTCGTTTCATCTGCCAAAATTACCATGTCATCAGCAAACCTTATACAATTTATTATTCTACCCCCAATACTAATTCCTTTATCATTCCCTATTCCATTGTCAATCATTTCTTCAGCATATATATTGAACAGGGTTGGCGATAAGCAGCAACCTTGCCTTACTCCTCTTCCTAAATCATACCATTCGGTCTGTGCATCTTTTATCCTCATAGCTGCTTTCTGTTTCATATACAGCTCTTTAATTAACCTTCTATCTTTCCAGTCTACTTTTTTTGCTTTTAGTATTTCCATCAGTTTTTCCCAGTTCACTCGGTCGAATGCCTTCTCCATATCTATGAAGCACAGACTAATTCCTTTACCCCTTTCTATATATCTCTCTCCACTCATTCTTATCAATCCTATTGCATCTCTTGTACCTCTACTCTTTCTAAATCCAAACTGTTCCTCTGCAACATTTTCTTCCATTTTGCTAATTAGTCTCCTGTTCATAACCCTAAGTAGAACCTTTGCTGCATGTGTAATTAAACTGATTGTTCTGTGTTCACTGCATTTTCTTGTTCCTTGCTTTTTCGGAATTGGAATCATAATTGTTTTGACGAAATCCTCTGGCCACATCCCCTTGTCATAGATTGCATTACACAACTTCACTATTTCTTCCAGTCCTTCCTCATTAAGACACTTAAATAATTCTATCGGTATCTCATCTACCCCCATTGCCTTCCCATTCTTCATATCCTTTATTGCTTGTAGCACCTCTATTTTCAATATCGAAACCCCTGTTTCGTCATTATTTATTTCATCCTGCTCTTCAATACGGAGATCCTTTGGTTTTTCATTTGATTTGTACAACTCCTCCATGTATTCTCTCCATCTATTAAGGACCTCCTCTTCCTTATATAGAACTTTATCTTCTTTACTTGCAATCTCTTTCACACATGCACTTGTTCTCCGTCTATCCCACGTTACATTTTTTACTTTCTTATACATCAAGTCATACATTCCTTTTCTCTCTAGATCTTCTATATCTGAGCATTCCTCCTCTAGCCATTTCTCCCTTGCTTTTTGGGTTTCTCTTCTTAGTTCATTATTCAGTTTCCTGTATTTCCTTTTTCCATCTTCATCAGTCCTGCTTTTGTATTGCCTTCTTTCTTCCATCTTTTCTATCATTTCCTTTGTCACCCATGGCTTTTTTATTCTTTTTCCTTTGAAAAACCCAATAGCCTGTTCTGCTGTTTTCCTTATAGCCTTCTTTATCCTATTCCATGCTTCATCCACATTTTCCTCCGACACGTTTTCTCTTTTGATTGCCTGAGCTAATTTTTCTCCTATTCTTTCTTTTCCTACTGTGGCTATATTCTCTAAATCCCATTTCCTAACTATCTTAGCCTTCTTAACCTTCTTCAAGGCTAGTTTTATTTCGGCCATGAGGAGCACATGATCACTGTCAATGTCTGCTCCTGGAAGTCCATATGCCTTTTTTACTCCATTTCTATATCTTTCTTCCACTAGAATATAATCTATTTGATATCTGGCTCCATCTCCTGGTGATTTCCACGTGTATAGCCTTCTCTTATGATTTTCAAACCAAGTATTTGATATAAACATCCTCTTCTCTTTACAGAACTCAACAAGTCTTTCACCTCTTTCATTTCTTTTCCCTAGTCCAAATTTTCCTACTACTTGGTCTTCTCTTCCCTCTCCTACCACAGCGTTCCAATCGCCCATCACTATCTTGCAACAGTTTTTACCTTCCTCCTCCATAATATTTTCTATCTTCTCGTATATTTCTTCAACAGCCTCATCTTCATGTTGGCTGGTCGGCATATAAACTTGTATCAACAGTAGATCTTTCGGGTGCATTCCTATTCTAAGACCAATTGCTCTATCATTTACAAATATCACCCTCTGTACACAATTTGCTATTTCCTTATTCAAAATTACCCCTACTCCATTCGTTCCTCTAGTACCTCCTGAATAGTACACTGTGATGTCATCACTTTTTATTTCCCCTCTTCCTTCCCATCTCATTTCACTTAAGCCAATCATATCCATTCTATTTATTTTCATCTCTTTCTTTAAATTTTCCAACTTCCCTGCTCGTAGGAGTGTTCTAACATTCCACGTGCCAATTCTCAACTTCTTTCCAGCATCCTTCCTTCCTTGTGTTAAACGGAACCTCTCGTGTTGTCCCCCCCGGAGATCCGAGCGGGGGACCATTTTGCCTCCGGAATATTTAACAAGAGAAGACTCCGTCATGATGCCTCTACATGGGATATATTGTGGCGGTGGTTTCCCATTGCCTTCCGCCTATATATTCAGCCGCCCCTAACATGGGGAACAGACGCTGTTTGCAGCCACCCCTAATATGGAGAACAGACGCTGCTGCCTGTTGGTCCGCGGGAGGTATTTTATTTCCCTCCTACCCTACATATCTGTAGAGCATTCCCCTATCCGCCACCCGGGGACGCGCCCTCTAGAGGTTACAGGCTCCTCCGAGGAGGATATTGACAAATAAATAAATAAAGAAAAAATAGAAAACTGGCAAAGTACAAATATCCTCCTTATAAAGCTAACAAAAACAACTTTTCCTCATCTACACATCAATCCAAACAAACTTCCCTGTCCATTAAAATAAAGTCAATTCATTTCTCAATCATTCCACACCAAATTTCTTGATCTTCATATCTTAGGAACCCTTGACTAGACTATGTATGATCCAACAGAATCAATTCCTCAATTTTCATAATAAGAACCTTAAGAAACAGAATATCAATTAAATATCCTAGCAACATTACATGCATTTATCCAACATTAAGATATGCTATAATTTTCTTGGGGTTTTTCACCCCATGCATTAAGGTTAGTTATCCACAAAAAAGAACTATCAGCCATCATGTAAACATAAATTCACAGAGAAAAAATCAAGACTTTCATGCATATTTCTTTTACAAATCTGTAGCATTTGTCAAAGAAAATTTTCATTCAGTACAACTGCTCCACTGACTAATTTACCTGACACCAATTTGATTTCCACAGAACACAGCACCATCTCATGCTTTTGAGCAAAAAAAACCTTACCTTTCCAGCTCTAAACTAAGCTGTGCTCTTGCAAAAA
The DNA here is from genome assembly GCA_028673005.1 of Tanypteryx hageni. Taxonomy (NCBI): domain Eukaryota; kingdom Metazoa; phylum Arthropoda; class Insecta; order Odonata; family Petaluridae; genus Tanypteryx; species Tanypteryx hageni. The sequence goes on from CM054115.1 coordinate 135,432,106, forward strand.
ATTTAAAAATCTTAAAACAGAAGAGACATTCAAAGGACAAGCTAAAAATTACATCACAGGAGATTTCATCCAGTAAAAAAAAAGGCCCATGAAATAAAATGGTGCCACCAGATATTTGGTCCATTCCAACATAATGCACATGCCATAAAGTCAAATATCTTATGCCTAGGAAAATACTGTTACTTGTTGGTCATAAGAAGCCAAGGTTATCATAACTGAAGTTTCCATGGGCTTCCATGCAGTCAAACACAATCATTCCTTTAACTTGACGAACTGTATGGACAAACTCTCCATCTGTCTTTCCAATTCTAAAATTGTTAGTAAGTATTCTTGTTCTAGAACTAAGTTAACCACCATCATAAAAATTTACCATCCCCACACACAGTTAAGCAAGTTACAAAAGACATAAATAATGCACACTTATATGGAATTTCTACTGATGCGAGTAACCACAATGCAGAAAAATTTTCCCATTAGTGACTAGGAATTTAACTCGTGAGAAGGGTATGCCAGTGAAATTACGTGTGAATTCGTTACCCAATGAAAAATCCAAAACTATTGCTGAGTTTTGCAGAGAAACGAGAAAAATTCCATATTACCCTATCAAAATGTGTTGCTCTTTGCTGAGATAACTTGAATACTAACTTTGGTGGACATCTTTGGAAGGGAACGAACAATGTTTTCATGAGACTGAAAACTAGCATGAATGAAAATTTGGTGGGAATAGGTTGCCCAGTATATGTACTACACAACACAAAGCAGTCTGCATCTTATGTGCTCTCGACTGATATTGAAGTGATAGTTGTGGAACTATTTTCACATTTCAACATCTACACTGTGCGAACAGAAAGTCTTAAGGACTTTTGTAATACTTTTGATATAGAATATCAATCAATCCTCTCACACTCAAAAACATGCTGGCTTTTGTTATCCAATGCAGTAGACATGATTCTAAAGCTGTATGATACATTGAAAGCATACTTTCTATCTGAAAGAAACATTCCTAAAATCCTGGAAATACTTTTCAATGATCCATTGAGCGAAGCGCATCTTCACTTGGTTTGCAGTCTGTAGAGTATTTTCAATAGAAAAAATCATGCAAATTGAAGGAGAAAAAATGTTATCGAAGTATTAACAATTTTACAGGAGAGTGCAGATTGTGTGAAAGAAAGAATGGAAGCAAATTTTTTGCCTTTAAGTGTAAAGTCCATTATTTGTAGGGATAATGTTTCTGAATACATGAAAAATAAGTTCTTGTCAGAACAAGAATTGTTTTATCAGACCTGTTATGATTATCTTATGAAATGGATTTCACCTCTGAAGGCCTTTAACACTTTCACATGAATGTCATTTATTAAATTACCGACATAAGAACAACTCCAAGAAACCTGCACCAATCTCAACAAAGAGGACTAAGAGTAAATAATACTGTTGTTTAATCAGTAAACAAATCTGAAGAAAATCATTGAACAAAACCTTGTCAAATAGTGAAGATTGGAATAAGAAACTTTGCCATGTGAAGCGGCCAGATATTCTCCAGAAAATCGAATCTTATGAACAATTCTCTGAGCTCTGTAAAATGTTAACGTAAACTCTCTAAATATAAGTCAATGTGTGTTTGCTTTTTAATATCTCTTTTTAAAAATAATTAACCAATCTGCCAATTAATCTAAAAAAAATTATCCTATTTGCATGTAACACCCTGAAGAGGCAATAAACATGAACGGTTTATTTCCTGGTCTGAAACTGTTTAACTAAAAAGAGGAAACGTAAAAATTATGTATAACTGGACATCATTCAAAGCCCATGAATGGTTATAAAAGAAATCTTTTTTTGAAATAAAAATCTTTGTAAACTGAAAATTCAATTCAAAGTTGCATGTTCCCTATTTGAAGTCAGAGATTAATTTTACAGTACACCACCTTTTCGAACTTTGCGAATAATTGATTCTGGAAAACTGACCCGAAATGCAAATTCGCGAAGTGCAAGTCCTATTTACCCATAAGCCGCCATGTTATTATGAGAGCGGTTTCCAGCCAACCTAAAAAATTCACTTTTTTATCATAAATAATGCAGTTTAACAGAAAATAAAAGAAAATGTAACCGCAAATGAAAATACAGCATTATAAAGTGAAAAAATACTTTTAATTAGTACCTTAAAAACACGTAATAGCAAATGAAAATCCAGGACAACAAAGCGATTACACTTCTTTCTGCACTTGTACAGTTTCCCTTCACACAATTTCGCATGAGATTTTCAATCTTTTTTGTTCATCCTAAGGAAATAATTTAATTTAACCTGAAATGGAATGTTGAGTACATCATGCACGAATGTTTTACTGGTTTCTGCAACAAACATTTCCAAGCTGCAAACTAACTTCCCTATTAGGTGGAAGGCAAAAATTTCGCAGGAATGTTTGATTTAGATATAAAAATTAAATGATGAAAAAAATAAGAAAAAGACCCGGGTTTGACTCCAGGGGGGTGATTTCCATTTTCTGTAAGATAACATGTTAAAAGTGACTTTTTAAAGTGCAGGCTTTTATTCTTTTGGAAATTAAAATTAGAAAGAATTGACATACGATTTTCAAATTTGAGCTATCTTTTGGGAAAGTTAATGAAGCTTCTTATTCTATTCATCTTGTTCCACCTACTGTTCGAAATCTCTCATATTAAACATTTAAATCACATATTTTGGGAAAATATTGGCTTTTAAATGGGATGTTGTCTTGCCGACCACGTCATTGTTAAACTTCGAGAATCAATTGTTGTCTCAACCCACATATGTGTAATACATACGAGTGCATAGATTGCCTTAAATTATCGTAGGATTTGTGTGAGATTACCTAATCCTAATGAGACTGGGATTTAGTTTGGATTCTTTTGCTTATCTAAACGACTATACAGATGTAGAGTAAGAGAGAGGGATTTGGGGAAAGAGATAGGAAGGAAAGGATATAGAATGGAAGGTACATAGAAAGTAAGGGTGGTATAGAATTAATCTATTTTTTCCGAGGAGAGAGAAAGGAGAGGGAGGGAGGATGGGAGGGAGGGAGGATGGGAGGGAGGGAGGATGGAAGGGAGGGAGGATGGGAGGGGCGATGGGAGGGACGATGGGAGGGAGGATGGGAGGGGCGATGGGAGGGACGATGGGAGGGAGGAAGGGAGGGAGGACGGGAGGGAGGGAGGATGGGAGGGAGGGTGGATGGGAGGGAGGATAGGAGGGAGGGAAGATGGGAGGGAGGGAGGATGGGAGAGAGGAAGAGAGAAAAGGAGGAAGAATGGGAAGTTCCTTAAATTCAATACTTAATCCACGCATATCCATCATATTTGATGGGCAATTACGCTTGTATAATATTTAATAAAATTCTTAATAAAAGGCTGGAGAAAAGGGCAGAAGAAATGCTAGAGGAAGATCAATTTGGTTTCAGAAAAGGACGAGGAACTAAAGATGTTATAAGGGTAGTTAGAATCATATCAGAAAGTGCAATAGAATACAGTCAAGATATCTGTATGTTTCGTAGACTGGCAGAAGGCCTTTGATAGAGTAAATTAGGTAATGTTGATGAAGATATTAAAGGATATAGGTGTAAACTGGAAAGACAGGAGACTGATCAGGAATCTATATGTGAATCAAGTTGTAAAGGTCAGGTTGGAGAATGGGGACACCTGCAGAGTAAATATTGGTAGAGTAAGACAGGGCTGCTGCCTATCGCCGACCCTATTCAATATATATGGACAAAGTCTAATGCAAGAAGAGTTAGAAGGCACAGGAGATTTCAAAATTGGAGGAAGGATTATAAGAACAGTAAAATACGCAGATGATCAAGTACTTCTAGGAAGAAAGGAAGAGGAACTCCAGAAAATGATAAATAGACTAGTAAAAACAGGTAGAAAATACGGTATGGAAATAAAAATAAAAATCCAAGGTCATTTGAATATCAGGCAAAGAAGAGAATTTGAACATAAGTATTGAAGGAAAGTCTTTAGAACAAGTTTCAGACTATAAATACCTTGGAAGCATCATAACAAGAGAAGCAAAATGTAAAATGAGATCAGGACTAGAATAGGAAAAGCAAAAGTGGCTTTCAGAAGAAAGAAACACCTACTTACGGGGAATCTACGGGAAGATATCCACAAGAGGCAGAGGGGTGGCTAGCACATCTGGCTCCCAATGCTAGGATCGCAGGTTCGAGTCCCACCTTGGTCATGGTTGTATGTGATTGTCTTTGTTGTTGTTATTGTTATTTCAATATTGTTAAATCGTAATTGATATTCAGTGTAAGTGGCCTTGTGCTGTCTCTAAGTTCTTGCTACTAAAAAAAATAAAAATAAATGCTATGTATGGAGTACAGCTTTGTACAAGGCTGAAACATTGATGCTAAGGAAAAATGGCATCCATTAGTACAAGTTTGAGACTATAAATACCTTGGAAGCATCCAGAGGCGTATATTCAGGGTGTGCTAGGTGTGCAGTGCACACCCACGGAATCGCAATTTCACCAATATTATATTTTTGCATTTATTCTTGTTAAAGACTCCCCTAATCGTTTTCTGGCTTCGCGTGATTCCTAAAATCAAATCCAATATACAGTGTTTCATAAAGAGGAGAAGTTTCGGTGCATAAACATTGTATCACATTCGTGTTATAGCCCGGGTGTGCTGTAAGAAATATGGACAGCTTTGACCCCTTTAAACATATGTACAGATGGCGCAGCGAGTAAAATTCTTAGCCTCCTAGTGGTTTTAAACTGTCCAGAAGGCGTGGCAGGGTGTGCGCTGAGAACAGCAGTAGTTAGTGGTTGTGATTGACTATTGTGTGAAGCAATCCAATTCAACGTTACTTGTCATGAGCTGCTGTTTTTGTTTTCTGAGTTTCGCCTGTTTTGCATGCGTGGGGTAAAGTGTAACCAACATGTTTATGACACCAATTTAGACAAGTTTTAACATATATTTATAATTTTTTAGATATAATTTATAACTTTTTGCCCATATTTACAATGGGAAACAGTGTTGACAATGTACTGAATGTCCCGTTCTCTGCCCGAGCTTTTGCGGATTGTATGAACATAGTCGAAGAAGGTAAGCCTCGTCCTCATCTTCCAAATTTACTGTGCAAGCACAAAGATGAAAAAACTGGGTACATGAGACATTTCTCTGTTTCACAATATGATACCGTAGAATGGTTAACTGGATGTGAAGTGCGGTCAAGACTTTTTTGTTGGCCTTGTTTATTATCCAAAGAGAAAGGTGTTTGGAATAAGCACAGGTATTCCGATCTTAATCATTTAGCTGCAGCAGTGCAAAAACATGAGCACTCCCAACCACCTGTTCAGTCATTTTTAAATCTTAAGATGTTTGGAAAACAAAGAATTGACACTCTCATTGACAGCCAAAGAAAAATTGAAATTAGCCATCATAATGAACAAATAAAGAAAAATAGAGACATCTTAAAAAGATTAATTGATGCTGTATGTTATTTGGCTAAGCAAGAGCTTCCTTTGAGAGGTCATGATGAGTCTGAAGATTCAGCCAACCAAGGGAATTATATAGAATTTTTAAATGCACTCCGTGAGTATGATCCTCTTTTAGACAGTCATTTAAAGGCATCGACTGTATTTCGAGGAACTTCTCCCACAGTACAAAATGATATCATTAATGCTATATCTGATGTGGTTAAAGATGCTATAAAGAAAGAAAGTTCTTCTACTACATTTGTGGCCATTCTTCTGGGTGAAACTTCTGATGTCATGTCGAAATCGCAGCTATCAACTGTTTTCTGTTTTGTCCATAATGGGAAAACACACGAAAGGTTCATCGGATTTACAGACATAAGTGATGATAGAACGTCTAGTGGTCATTTTAAACATGTTGTAAACAGAGTTGAGGAATTTAATATTAAGGAGAAGTTGGTCAGGCAAACTTATGATGATGCCGGTGTAATGTATTAATGGGTTGCAGAGTAAAGTTACCGAGGCCTATTCTTTAGCAATATTTACGCATTGCTACGCTCACGTTTTGAACTTAGTTCTGAAGCAAAGCCTCTCAAATATCAAGGAATATAGATTGTTTTTCCAAACTATCAGTGGATTGGCAGCATATTTTTCTAAATCATCGAAAAGAGTAAATGCTTTGCACGATTTTGTTGCTAAAAAATTACCCTCCATCGCACCAACCAGATGGAACTTTACTTCCCATTTATCAAACAGTAAAACGCCACAGAAGTCAACCTAATGAATTTTTTGAACACATTGTGGAGAGTTCTGGGGAATGGGACGTGGATGCTGTAATCAAAGCTTGTGGTTTTTTGTATTTCTTGCAAGATTTTCAAACAATTTTTTTGCTAGAAATTTTTTCTGTTCTGTTTGGCTATACTGATGTTTTGAATAATATATTGCAAACATCATCCTATGACATATTGTACTGTTGTAAAAAGGTGCATGATACTATGAAACAGCTTAGGAATGATAAGGAACATGGATTTGATGATATTTGGGTTTCTGCAAAGGAAAAGCATACGGTTGAGGAGTCGAAGCCTAAAAGACGAAAAGGATCTGAAGAAGAGGAGAAGAGCGCGTGCCTTCGATTATACCAGAGAATAGTCAACTGCATGTGCCTGGAGATGGAAGAAAGATACTCTTCACTATCGAAACTTGAGTTTTTTAAACTCCTTTGTAGCGAAAGATATGATCAGTATGTGAAAACTTTTCCTGATGGTATTCTAGAAAAATTAAAGGATTTCTACGGACCAGTTTTTGACTACGTTTGGCTAAAAAATGAACTAAAAGTGCTCTTGTCTTCTGATGAATTTGCAAGGAAACAAGTGCATCACCTATTAAAATTCATGCAAGAAAATCAGCTTCAGGATGCATTCAAGGAGATTTATAAATTACTGAAACTTATCATGATGATTCCGAGTTCTACTGCTACAGTCGAGCGTTCTTTTTCAGGTACGAAGAGAATGCATATGTGTTATAGAGGAACACAAACGCAGGAAAGGTTATGCGGCCTAAGTTCACTTGCCATTGAAAAGACATTGCTGGTGGAACTGAAGAAAAGACCTTAATTTTATGATGACGTGCTAACACAATTCCTAAGGAAAAACAGGAGTTTGGAACTGGTATATAAATAAGTAAGGTAAAAATGAGTTTTTTAAGCCTTTCTTTGATTCAATCCAGAAAATAATATTTTCCCTAGTGATTACTTTTTCAAATTTCTGTGCATATTATATGGTTGTATTTAAAAATCGTAACAAAATACAGATAATTCATGCCTCACTCTAGTATTTGCCAATGATATTCTAATCTTCTCACAACAAAGCATTAACCCTCTGTGCTTCTCACATAAACGGCACGCATGATGCATAGCTATAGTCTATTTGACAGGGAACCTTTGTTTTGTCCATAATTTTGGATTGTATAGTTAAAATTATATCAGTTAGTAAATTAAAGTATTCAAAATTATTCTACAATTAATTGCATTAGACCAGAAGAGCGCTGCTGCGCTATGCTCTCTTAAAACTTTCACACGTCGATAAAAATGCAATCGTATGTTCAAATTAACACATGAATTGTGTAGCGCGGGTTGCATAGCCCCCAATAAAAGCACACCCAACCTAAATGATGCGATGCCACTGGTAGCATCATAACAAGAGAAGCAAAATGTACGGATGAGATAAGGACTAGAATAGGAAAAGCAAAAGCGGCTTACAGAAGAAAGAAACACCTACTTACGGGCAATATAAGTGAAGAAGTTCATAAAATGCTATGTATAGAGTACTAGTAGAAGGTGTTTGCATACTGCAAGCATTTCATCTCAGCTTGAAAAAACATTAATTTTTCAGACAGATATTTCATCATTAAAAATATTCTATTAATTATAAAAATTTCACCTCCGCAGCGATTTTCGTTTTTCCCATACGTAAAAATAATAGTTTAAAACAATCCCCAATTGTTGCAATTTTAAACATTTTACACTTTCTCTATGATGGGGTACTAATGCTACACATTTGAGCCAAATTTTAAAGTTGTAGCACTTCTAGAAGTAAAATAATATTTTTCTAATTGTTTAAAATTTAAACATTTTTAACGGCCGCCGTAATATATATATGGAGATATTGAAATGTTTATTTGTGCAAATGCACTGTTCTGTAAATAATTTGAAAATTGCAGCTTCCTAGCTCATCCCGTAGTACCTAAAAAATTATAAAACTTTAATGTTCAAATGGGGTTAAAACAACCCCTAAAATTTACAATTTTAAAATTTTAGATTTTTATAGTTGGTTATGAGAAAAGTTCTATAATCTTGCAAAATTTCAGCTTCCTAAACTTATTAGATTGGTCTACACACTGGATTGCGTTTTCCCATGCTATCTTATGGGAGATATTCCGGGGTCTCTGGAGTCGAACCCAAGACACTGTAAGCAAAAGTGACAATAATTCCTAATAGATATTGCGGCCATCTAGTAATAGTGAAAATTTCATCTTTCTAGCTTACCGGCAAGTGCCCATAATTAATTTACAAAAATGGCGCAATACTTTTCTTATGGGAAAAAAAGAAACTTTCGGAATTTCTGGAGTCGAACTCATGTCACTTAGGTAAGAAGTCTCATTTTATCTGAAGGTTTCTCCATCATATCTACAAAAACTGAAACTTTCGGCTCTGTAGCTTTTGTAGTTTGGGCTGGACATTAGTATCCTCCTGTTATATGTTATATCTATCCTCCTCTGTAAGAGTCGTCGATATATAATGATAGCTTTGTATGGGGCAGAAACATGGACACTAAGGAAAAATGACATCAAATACTTGGAAAGCTTTGAAATGTGGACTTGGAGGAGAATGCTGAAGATAAAATGGACAGATAGGATGAAAAATGAAGAAGTGCTATGAAGAGTAGGAGAAACGGAATGATTAAACAGACTATTAGAAAGAGGAAGGCAAACAGGGTTGGACATTACCTGAGGAGAGAGAGAGTATGATTAAAGACGTGTTAGAAAGAAAACTAGATGAAAAAAGGGAAAGAGGTAGGAAAAGGTTTCAGCTGATAGACGATTTGAAAAGGAAAGAGTTATCAAGACATGAAGAGGACAGCAGAAAATAGGAGTATATGGAGAACCAGGTTTAACCAAGAATAATCACGGACCTGTCTACAGACAGACTACCTACGATGATGAATAATAATAATGTCCCTTTCTAGTGTGCTAAAGTTTAAAATGAACTTAGAAACAAAAAAGTAGGCATCGTAAACGCATGACACGAAATGCAAGTAATATGCGCAAAACAAAGTAATGGTGATAAAAAATGTAGTCGCGAAGTCCAAATTCTTGAACTGCAAGCATGCAAAGTTCAAAAAGGTGGTGTATATGCCTACAGTTTTATATTTTTTGTTAACTTTTTACTTGAAATAAGGAATGCCACTATAAATGTTTTAAAGCACAAAAATAGATAGTTTCAGATTTTTTAAGTGTCCTGTATCTTCAAAATCAAAATCTGGCAACCCTATTCTAGTTGGAACATGATACTTCATAATGGCAAGTCATTCGGGACAGTTGATTTTGGCATTTACCACTTCATAAAGGAAAGCAATGTCAGAAAGCAACCTAAATCTATGGAGGGGGTGTAAGCTGAGGGCAGCTAAAATTTGGGATTTGGGTAAATTTTGAAAGAAGGTTATACAATGGCAAATTATTTTGTTGAAAGAAATTTAGGATGGGATCGAGAAAAAGAGATTGGATGAGGCAGACATGGACCAAACAGGGTAAATTTTGAAAGAAGGTTATACAATGGCAAATTATTTTGTTGAAAGAAATTTAGGATGGGATCGAGAAAAAAGAGATTGGATGAGGCAGACATGGACCAAACAGGGTAGCAATGGGTAATGAGGGGGATAATGATGCTGCGGAAGTGCAGAGAACAATAGGGTCTTTAATGTCAGTAAAGGGATAGAGAATCCCAAGGCAAGCCTTTTTCTTAATTGCAGCCAGATGTTGAAGAAAGCTAAGTCTGGAGTCAAGAAAGATACCAAGATCCTTCTGACAAGAAACTCGGGGATCGGAGTGCCATTCAAGAAGTAGAAAGGGTTTTTCTTGAAGGAAATAGACGGTAGGCTGCATTTCTCAGACTTGGGATTCAGTCTCTATTTGGCATACCAAAGACCAACCTGTATTAAATCATTGTTAAGGTGTGCACGGTCATGACGAGTATTAATCTTTCTGGTGATTTTGCAGTTCTCTGCATAAAACTATAGATGGCAATCAATGGGAACTGATTCAGAAAGATCAAGATACAAAGTAAAAAGATACGGACCAAGGACACTGCCTTGAGGGACCCCTGAAAGGGCAGAAGTCCAAGAAGACAACATGCTGCTTCTTTTCAATGATGAAACTGCAAACTAAGGAAAGAAACCATCGTGGAGGCCAAAGTGATGGGTCAGTTTATGGAGCAGAAGCTTGCGATCCAAGGAGTCAAAGGCTTTAACCAGATCGATAAAACAAATGTCAATCTGGGACTTAGTGAAGAGTGCATCAATTGCATAACAGAAAGATCGATAAGGCAAGAGCAACCAGCAAGGAAATCATGTTGATTAGTCGACAGATGTGGTGAGAAAAAATCAAATAATCTCTTAAAAATAACGTTTGCAAATTATTGACAGTATGGGAAGTAGCAAAAAGGGATGAAATGAAGTTACTGAATTTTTATTATCAGACTAATGAATAGATATAGATTAAGGCTAAAGATGGAGCAGCATTTTTAGGAAGAAAGCACTGAGCTTGCCAGAACCAGATGAACGGTTGGGGGAGGAGAGGGAGCTGAGGAGATGGAAGCATTCATCAGATATGGAAATGGTAGATAAAGAATTAAAAAACACGTTATCAATGTACCAATCAGACAGGTTATATTGTGGGGTAGGAGCAGAAAAGTTTGACGTAAAATATGTATTAAATAGTTCAGAACAATGGGAGCCTGTGTCTTCTGTATCACCAAGAGATACATGTTCTGGGATGCTGCCATTCTTATGGCAAGAATTAATCATAGACCAAAAACATCTGGGATTAAATGCAGACTCTGAAGGGATAGAAGACACATGGGCATTATAGTCACGTTCAAATGTATTTGTAATATATTATAATGCTAAATTATGAAATTTGGGATCACAAAGAACAACTCATCTGCAGTGATTTTAAAATTATTAAAGCACCACATTTAATTTAAAATAATTATGTGGAAAGTACGCATCAGTGTTCTGTTTGGATCATCTTGTTCTATTTCCTTTAATATTTCTTCAACTCCTACTGGTTTCTTTGACTTTGTATCCCTGAGTCTTTCAATATTACTGCCCAATGTTCTTGGGATAACCTTGTCACAGTTTACATTTTCCTTTCTCTCTGCAACAAATTTTGGGCTGAATTTTTTTATATAACCCCTAAATGTACTTTTCCCATCTAGTCCTCACATCCTTTTGGTCATTCAATAATGTGCTACATTTGTCATTAACTGAGGCCAGCATCTTTCCCTTCTTGATTCCTAATAACTCCTTCACTTTTCTATACAAAAGGTCTGTCCTCCCTTGTCTCTGTAATTCCTCCATGCATCATATTGTCTCTCACTTTAAATTATGCCATTATAATTATATACCATTGGAAATAAATATCAGTGGATGACTTGCCTATAAAGACTAGACAATTCTGTATTTTAGTTTAGTAGCAACTCTTCTACCATAATAATGTACACTGTAGTCTCCACCATTATTTATTATGGACAATTTTGACGCATAAACCTTCTATAATGGACTGTTTGGAATGGACCAAATTTCTTGGACAATTTTTAGCATGGACCTTTCAAAGCAAACAAAATGTCTGCTAACCAGAAATTATTTAGGAACAGTAGCTAGCAAAACCTGGAAAACCACGCCTATGATCTTTTGGTCAATATAAAAAACAAAGCATCCTAAGGAAATAAAAGAAAAAATATAAAAATTATGAAAATAAATCCAGTTGCAACTAGTATAATTTTTTCCATGAATTTGAAACTGAACCAACATGTTCTCAAGTAAACAAAACTTACATAAGAAATCTTTGCATATATAGGTATATACACACACAATATTATTTGAATTATGACAACTAGCATTTGATCCACCATGTTGAAAGTTGTGCAAACTTAAAAATTAATTGTACTTACCCAATGGGCACCAGAATAGGCTACAAGCCTAATTCCTGATGCTCATGACTTGTAGTACATCATTGTGTAAACAGCGTATTCTTTAGGTCTAACATGGAAATGTCAGATCCCTTAATCTTGATACATTTGAACTGTACATTAAAATAGAAGTTTGTCAATTTGTACTTTATAGTATTAATATATCCATTTTTGACTTGTTTCATAAATGCATCCATTATGTGCACTGAATAAGTAAAATCATATAAAAAGATTCGTGTGCGTATGTAATATTACCATCAAAATTATTTCATATGTGTAAGGTTCATTAGATTAAAAACTAATTTTTATGCTGATTCAGAACTGATGTATGCTGTTAGCAGTAAAAGGGAAAATTTGCTGTTTCTCTGTATATCCAGGGTATTTAAAAAGTAATGCAACATTTGAAATTTTGAAATAAAGTTTGGTGGCTAATTTTATATTCTGGCTGGCAACCAGCACTGAAATGATTTGAAATTCTACAAGAACATGCTGCAGTGCCTCTTAAAATTGATAAATCATGACATGTTGTAACTTCTTGCTTTTGAAAAATGAAAGCGATACCGACCATGCTCCGTCATAAAAGAATCCAGTGTTAAAAACTTATAATTTTAGGGGATGAAAGATCTCGTTTTGTACATTTTTGCTACTTCAGGAACATTTTGTTTCATAATAATGGGCTTTTTTATCGCAAGTCGCACAACCATTTGAAGCTAAAATTAATTACCATACTTTTAAAAAATCTAGTGTCTGTCCAGATATTCCCCAGCAAAGGTAACTGGCAGATTTCTGCAGAACTAATGATTCACATTAGATCAAAGTTTCGCTGTTTATTCCTGATGACAGGCATTGTGATCAACCACTCCAATCAAATTTAAAAAATAGTTTTTCTCATTTAATTTTGTTCATTTGAATAATATGGGGTAGTATATTTTTTATTTGCACTTCAAAATTACTTAAAATCAAGATATGATAGCGGTACTTGGAATAGGTTTGGAGAAAAGAATGAAGTTTTATTTTCATACCATCAAATTTCATATAGGCCAAATCGATCCAGAATTGTCCTTTTAATGACCAAATTACAAGATTGTTTGAAGCAAAAATTTTTGTTCCCATAGCAACCTGATTATTGACAAACACGTTCTCCACTCCTGGCGAGGAAGAGGGGCAAGTGCAAATGGCGAGTGAAAGAAGAGAAGGTTGTACCATAGTTTTCTGATTGCAAATAAGTCTTTGTATTCAAACTTTATTTTCATTCGCAGTTATCACCTATAACATTTTTTAACTTTTCTCAAAATTTACTTCTGTAGAACTGAGGGCTACTAGTAATAGATAATACAAATTTGTCTTGTAAAAGTACTCTTACAACTGCATCATATGAGGATTTAAGTTAAGCTGCTTGTAGGAAATCAATAACAGATCAACAATATCCAGTCAAAACATCATTAATAATATGCATTAAGATGAATTTATAAATTCAAACTTGCATTACTTTTGGAAAACCCTGTACATATAAATACTGAGTTTGTGCTTAAAATAAAAAAAAAATGCAAACCAAAAATATCCTATTTTCATTCTTGCTTTAATAAAATGGTTTCAAGGATAGAAGTCATAACAGAAAGATGCTCGAATTTTAATCTAATATGGCATTTGCATAACTGGACAAGGAAAATATATTATCAACAAATATACAAATCTCTCCTACTTGATTAATTTCCTGGTAATGTAATCAGAATACATCCATACCTAGCTTTATACAACAGATAGGTTTCTGAAAATTTTGCGCCAAGCAAAATTCGTGCAAAACAGGGTCATTATGTCCATGGACGAGAAAACTAAAATGTAAATAGAGGCCTATTTCAATTGTTATAATTTAATTTGCAACATTTCTTTTAATGTGTTTTATTACCTATATTTACAAAACTTCCTTATATAGAATGTTGTTTGTGAGAGTTGGCTGTTGCTTAAGACCTGGTATAATTTGAATTTTCTTGAACATCCCACGTGTGTGAAACAAGATTCAGGCGTAAAAATACCAACTTTGGCAAAGGTTTGGCTTTGCGATTTATTTATTGTCATTGCATAAGACAGTTTGATCATGAATTATCTGCGATGCATGTTAAAAGGAATTGCTGGAGAGGGCCATGCAAATGGGGGTGCATTGGATGCGCCGCACCAGGGCCCCCGATCTAGGGGGCCCCAATCGAGGGAGCATAGAATTTGAAATGATTTTAAAAAATTTAGTAGATAAAATAATACAATCTTGATAGGTATTTTGGAGCCTTAAAATAATAGTTGAAATGTTTTTGTTTTTATTTTTTAATAACAATTTAATTCATTAAAACTTGACCTTTGTCAATTAATAAAATAATTTTGGAAATATTCCACATTGCCTTTTTTGTTATTAATTATTTTATTAACAATCGGATGCCGGACCTATCATTAAGAACACGAACTCCGGACCTGGGTCCTTCAGGACCCAATCATTTAAAGTTTCAAATATTTACAATTTAACAAAATAAAACAAATAACTGTTTAATGAACATTTTATCATTTACCCTAAGGCAGCGGTGCCCAAACTATGGCCCGCGGGTCAAATGCAGCCCGCGAAGGGTTTTTGTTCAGCCCGCGAAGCTAAGGCGAAAAATCAATTCGAAAAATTTAACACACAAATTCATACATTTTTTGAAAATTTTCACAATAAAACTTTAAACATTGAAATGTTAACCATGAAAATCTTATTTAGACATGATTTTCACTTAATGGCATCTCAGAATATATAGAAATTTTCCGATTTAAACTCTAATTCAGCCCGCCGAAGAATTGACAACTTCCAATGCGGCCAAGGGATTCGCAACCATTGATGTGGCCCGCCATTAGAAAAGTTTGGGCACCGCTGCCCTAAGGAATACACTGTAGGTACTATATGTTATTCAAAATTCAAATAAAGTTTTAATGTAAATAACATCCTAAGTTCAAATTCAATCACTAAATATGGAAAGGAGTGCTAATGATAGCATGGCTACATTGTGTAGTGCACCAACAATGCAGCTGGATCTACATTAATCCAGGCAGGAATAAAAATCAGATACAAAGTAAGTTTCCTACAGTGTTGCATGAAAATACGATAAAAATGCTACCATTCTTATGAAAGTATAGCATGAGCCAGGCAAGAAAAAAAATTTGATACATAGTAAGTTTCCTACATACCTGCTTGAAAATACAATAAAAATGAATCTTACATTCTTATGAAAGAATAGCATGAAAGGCAGATTGTAAATACAAATTAAACTTATACAAGATATAACATCATGAGGACGGGGTTCTTTTTGATCCAAGGTCCGGCGACAGTGTGTTAATAGCAATTTATATGTAAAGAAATTCAACTGCAGATTTGACAGCTATTACACAATTTGGAGAACACGTCAGTTCAGTGTACTGGTTCGTCTGAAGGTCTGCGTGTCTCTATTGTCTCAGCTCCTCATCCATCCCCGCAGCCTCATCCAACACGAGCAAGTTTGGCCTCATCCAACATGAGAAAGCTTGTGCAACTAGTTGGTGTAAAGTCCCTGTGAACGTGCATACAGTAGTGAAGTTATATTTGTGTTTAGTTGCTGTTTTGTGATTCGCAGACTGAGTAATAATTATTTTTACTAAGGTTATCCACTGGGTATGTATAATATTAATTTTCAATATTTTCATTAACAAATAATTTAAATTTTATTTAATAGAGATTAGTGAGAAAATGTCTACAAAATGAGTATATCTTTCTGGAGCAAAATAGAGAGGAATAAAGAAAAACGTAGAAGAAAAATGAAAATACCAGGGTAGTATGTCACGTTGGTTATTTTCCATGCAAGAAGACCTGGGTTCAATTCCTGGTCATAGCAGACCTTTTTTCTCCTTTCAAAATTATTTCCATTAAAAAGCATCAAAATCAGATTTTGGGGAAAACCTCAAAGATTTTCATGCAGATTATTCAAATGACATCTCAAATAGTATTTGTTCAGAAATTACACATTTAAAGGACATGATACAAATCTGAAAGACATTTTATTATTTATCATAGAAAATAATTTAGAAGAAATATTTCCTAATATATTTGTTGCTTTAAGAATGTTTTTGAATCTCCCTGTAACAGTAGCATCAACTGAGAGATCTTTCAGTAAATTAAAGTAAATAAAAACATACTTTCAGTCATTATTGCTTCAAGCAAGATTAAATGCTTGTGCAATATTATCAACTGAATGGGAAATAGCTAGTGAATGTTCTTTTGAGGATGTAATTAATAACTGGGTGGAAAAGACTTCTAAAAAAAACTAAAAATACATAAAATATATTTGTGTGAATTCCCTCTTTGTATCAAATTGATAATAACATTTAATATGTCTGTTACAGGTGATTATTTTGTTTTAACTAGTTAATTATAGGTGGTTGTTTTGTTTTGACTATTTCATAATACTGTAATAATCAATATATTGTAATACATAAAACATTTGTGTAAATTTCCTTTTTGTGTCAAGTTGATGATAACATTTAATGTCTATTATAGATAATTGTTTTGTTTTGACTATTTATCAAAATATAATAATATTAAAATAAATAAAACATATTTGTGTAAATTCCCTCTGTGTCAAGTTGATGATAACATTTAATATGTCTATTATAGGTGATTGTTTTGTTTTGACTATTTATCAAAATATAATAATATAAAAATACATAAAACATATTTGTGTAAATTCCGTCTGTGTGATCCTCTAAGGATTGCACGGAAATTACCTTCATTTTTCTCAGGCTTTTTATCAATGTTAAACTCTCCAGAACCCACATGACCTCGTAGTGCAATACCTTGCTGTCCACATAACATTATAGTCATGATTATGGGTTCCAAGTGTTTCTGATTCTCAATAACTTGTTTCATTCTCATCGTATCGAGCTGTTTGTCGATAGGTATTCTTTTGCCTGTCATTATATCACATAGGTTTTCATAAGAACAATGAATTTGAGTGATATAACGCTTTTTCATGAGCTTCAATGTTTCAACTGCATGTTTCCAATTATTGTACCCACTTGATGCGAGTTGACCTAAAGGTTGAGATTTACTTTTACCAATTTCTTTTGGCGCGAATAAGCAACAATATTTACAAAAACATATATCTAGTCTCGAATAAGCAAGCCACTCATATCTGTGCAACCATTGCAATTGAAATTTTCTTTTCTTTCCAGTTTTTTCAGTCATATATGGAAATGGAAAAAGATCATCTGGTTTCCACAAATTCTGTATAAAATCCACTTTATCTTCATTTATAAGTAAGCTCTTGTAAGCCGTGATATCTGATTTAATTAATGTTCCAGTAGTGTTATTCGATGCAGTCTGCAAGTCTTCACCCGTCTCGGGTGATTTTGATAGGACTATCCTGTTTTCCAATTTTGGTTTTTTGGTCAAATACTTGAATATCGTTCCTATTCCTGACTTTCTTTTATCGTCCATTACCCCTGTAAATATTTTTTGAATAAATTATTTCTTATAATTGTAATACTTAGCATGAGAAAAATTAATGCTATTGACTTAAAACTTTTAATTTTACAATTTTAAATGAACTTTTACCTCGTAAATGTAGTGGCCAAATGAGACTAACACTTTTTTCAATAAATAAGAACGGCTATTCCGTGGAAACGTGACACCTGGACACAGCTTACTGAAAATATGCACAAATTTTAACCTTTGAAATATATAACAGTTATATTTTCAAATAAAAATTTACAGTATTTATTTTTCAACGGTAATATGGAATAACATATTCGCAGGCAGAATAATAAATAATTGAAATTCATATTATCATAAAAAATAATTTGGCGTGTAATATATGTAATAAAAATAATCAATATAGAAAGATTTTTTCAATCTTTGAATCCAGAATTTGAAATTTTGTTTTTAAAATCAGAAAACAACTTGCAAAAGAAGCAGAAAATGCAGTCGAGTTTTTAAGAACAAACTAGCCAACGACAATCGATGAATTCACCATTTAAAAGTTTCCGGGTGTACAATTATACAGAAAAACGCCTATTACTCTCATTCACAGGAAAGTCAAAGTTACTATCCCTGTTTGGACCTTTATCAATTACAAAGACTAGCTGATTATCAATCAGAGGTATTGGCCACAGACCAATATCACTACAGTTAAGTTTACATGATTCTGACTTTTCAAACTGAGTTTCTGTTAAGGATATAGATGAAGCTGATGTGAGTACTGGTAATTCTACTAACGGTTTTGTTTCAATGTGTTGTTCTAATAAATGAAATTACGATAACATTTTATTAAAGTTTTTATAAGTTTAATTCAAATTACTTTATCAAAATCATCCAGTTACATTACGGAAGGGCTTTCAGTCTCCTAAAGGACATTATTATTAACAACGAAAATTAAATAAAATTCCGCATCATAAAATAATTAGCTTTACTTACCAAATACTGCTAATTGGGTACTGTAAAAAGTGGCCGTTTTGGGAAAGTATCCAGGAAAAAGAATTTGTCGGCAACCAAGAACTTCCGAAGCTGTTCCCTTCGTCTGTAGAGAAGCACTCGTGATCAACGTAAAATGTTGAGATCAGACCATGAAAATTAATTATTTCAGAAGAATATCTTAATCGCCTTTGCGTATTTTCAAACGAATTATCCAGTGTTCAGTCTAAACGAAACATACGAACTTGAACTATTGATGTTGTTTCAAAGAGAAACCAAATGAGACTAATCCTCTCAAATAGTTTCCCTCTTTCAAAAAGGACTAGGAAACATTCCTACATCTGGAAACTATTAAAGGGGTCATTTCCTTGGGCCCATTCGTGCGGAGAAAAGAGAAAGACCCAAGTAAGGGACCCGAGACCCTCTCCCTCCTCCTACGGTCAACGTTCGGTCGGAATATGGGAAGGGATAGTAAGATAAGCTTGAAGGAATGTGTGAGAAAAGAAACGCTTTTGGAATTTTGTGAAGAGCAAGTGTGGCAGAATTAATGATAATTCCATTTACTCGATCACTGTTATTTTTACAAGTCCTTATCTAGCACAGGTATGTAAGTACTAGCAGCGGCCTCTGTAACTGGCGGATCTCTTGGAATTGGCAGCCCTAGCTGGCCTATGCAAAGTCCAGCCCTGCCAGTAACTAATAAGAAATAGTAGTATTGGAAAAACAATGCTATTACATATTTTGAATTAAATGTCAATGTGAACATTGGGAACCTTCAGATTTTGTGGGATATAAGTTATTTTAACAGCAATATTCGTCACAAAAATTCTTAAAACATCGTGAAAATGTTCGTCAGCAAATTAGATTTTGCGAATGTCTTTCGTAAGAACTTTTTACGAAAATGTAATCGCATCCAAATATCGTAATCATTTGTGAGACAAATCGGCTAATTTTTGGAAAGTATTGCGGCATATAAAATCGAATAAAATTCCACTAAATCATTTGCTTCATATGAATTTTTACTTTCTCTATATACGTAGATAGAGAAAGTATTGTTGCCTTTTTCATTTCTCTCAATATATCTAAATTTCAAATGCAGTGTTTAAGCCACCAATACAGTTTATAAGCCACCTATACCGTTTTTAAGCCAGATATCTCCTTTTGTGAATCGAAGTAGAGTTAATGGCATATTGCCATAATTTACAAGATATTCTTCGTTCGTGCTCACATAGTGTAAACGCACCTTTAAAAGCCGATCTATTGATCGATTCGACGTGTATTAAAAAATCTATGGCAGGAAAACAAACTTCCATTATTTAGGCGTTTCATGTCTTGAACACCTACGATGATTGTGATTTTAATATGCGAATAATTAATGTTCTACATTCAAATTTATTCCTTCTCGCATATAACGCAACGAATGTTGTTTAAATTGGTTGCCTAAATCCTCTTTCAAAACATGAATTGCCCAAATTTATTTTGGGGGGGGGCACGGGCCCGGTGCCCCCCCCCCCTCAGTACGCCACTGTGAACTACCTTACCTTCACATCTCAAATCCTTGAAAAATCCAGCTGCAACAAAAAGCAAGGTGAAAGTACTTTAGCATTACTGAATACTTTGATAATGATTTCAAGAAAGAAATTTCTCAATCATATGTTCTACTTTTACTATTGACTTTTCCTATTCAGTATGTTGTTATACCAACTCAGGAACAATAAATATTACCATTATTATTATCCTTTCCTTGTAGTGACAGTAAACATTACAAATTATCCAAAATTATTCTGATCCTTACCACAAAAATCACTAACATCTTTACATATATTCTAATTTAAACTTTGTTCAATTACATATCAAACTCATTTCACCATTATGTACACATTTCTACAAATGACCAGGATATTATACTCATAAACAGCGCTAATAATAAACAAGTAGTTCTGGAAACAACTAATCAGCCTACTTTCCTTTCAATACAATTTTAATATTATACAAATACCACCTTCAAAATTAATAAATTTTTGCATTAGCAGTAATTTTTAGGCCGGTTTCCAAAGTAAATAAGGAGCCTTATAAAATGTTCCTGTCTGTATGTATGTGTATCCCCTACTAACAACTTTTGCATCAATGGACCGATTTTCATGAAACTCATCTCCGGGCTATATTTTATTTGGCAGGTTTGATTCCAGGAACATATTTTCCCTATTTGTTTTACATAGGAAGTCTCAAATCCATTGAGCAGAGATGTTTCTTTAATACTTTAAAATATCTTAAAATTGTGATATCGAAGTGAGGTTTGTACTGTTTTAAGGGGAAAAGAATGTAGATTCTAATTCTTATTGCTGAATTTTAATAATTAAACGGATTTTCTTGATTTTCTCCTAAAACATAGTGGTTTTGCATTTTAAATCACATTTTATTGGATTGTTGCCATGGAGATGATTATTACTCAACTTGGCTTGAGCATAGACGAGTGATTATTTATTATTTTCTTTTCCACTAGATTACCCTTCAGCAATGGACAGTTGATCCATACATATTAGCATAAAAACAGTAACATTGATTAAATTGGTTTATTAAAAAAAATACATGCAAAATATGTTAGATAGAGATTTTGACATTGCTTTTAATATTTTAAACCTGATAATGCTCTATTAATTTGTTTTCCAATTTTTCTCTTTTATTGATAAACTATGAATTACAAATGGTATTTATAGTATGAGAATTCCTTGGGAATGACTAACACATACTGAAACATTTCCTGTATAAGTAATCAATTCGGGGCATCAACTTTGGGAAACCAGCCTACATTAGTCCTGGTTTGGACTTCTCGTTATTTTTAGGTGCATCAATGGTTAAGGACATTTCACATCAATGAATATTCTATTTAGAAAAATCCTTCGACAATCACATCCATGCCCTAGGCGGGAATCAAGCCCGTGACCTTTAGGTTAGCAGGCAGACATTTTACCAATCATGCTAACCCAGCCGGCACAGCACAGCTGAAATGTGCACTCGGCTATGGTCCAGCTGAGTTTGGCAATATACATCACCATAGCAACAAATCAAAAAAATGGATTTCAAAATGCAGAAAAGAAAGTTTTTGAGAGAAATTCAAACAAATATGATCAAAAATAAAAATTGTGTGATAAGAATCTTCACTTTTTCCCCCTTAGAACAGTGCAAATCCCACTCCGATATCATCATTCTAAATTTTTTTTAATGTAAAAGAAAAACTCTCTGCACGAGAAATTTTAGATTAACCATGTAAATCAAATGGGGAAAGCACTTACCTGGAATCTAACTCAGGACCTGTAAATTCGGAATATAAATGATGGCACGGAGGTAGTCTCTGAGAGTACTAGCCTTACACCAAATTTCATGAAGATGTTAATGGGGAACACACATGTCATAAGACCACTTTCCATTTTTTGGAAAGTAGGCTAAAAATGGGTTGCCTCTGGGCTAAATTTATCTTGCATATCCAATAAATATGAAAAAGTTAAAATACCTTCAGGCTTCATTTAGAAAAACAATTAAGATGAGAACAACTATTTCCTATTTATAAGCATCAGATTCTGACAATTTCAACTCAAACGCAATGACTGAAATCTAATTTAATATTGTTAAAGAACTTTCCCACAAGTTCTCGACTGTTTACCAGACTCATGTTGTTAGAAAATAAAAGTTCTTTTGGCCAAATATATACAGTGAAAACTGTCTATAATGGAACCTGTATATAGTGGAAACCTGTCCATTACGGAAAAATTTCTTGGTCCTGTGGCATAGGAATTTCCATACAATTAAACCTGGATTTAACGGAACCTGCCTGATGTGGAAAGGAAACTATTTTTTGATCAAATAAATGAGTGTTTTACCTGTATAGTATGGAATTTCAAATGTTGCCACGCTAAGTCTTCACAAAGAAGGTTTGTTTTGGTCAACTGTTATGCACCGCAGGATGCCAGACCAGTGCAAGCCCGGAGACAGCAGATCCCAGCACGGAAGTCCTTAGAGGTCCTTCCCTGCTGCTACTGTTTGTCAGTTTTGAGTTTAAAACCTCGCACCTGTTATGACTAACCTTCCTCACCACACACCTTATTTGTTTCCCTCCCCCCTCCTCTCCCCATTTTGTCATTGGTCAACTGTTGAACCCACCCACCCAGTTCCTTGACATACCAACACTGGCCTTCCCTTCCCCTTAACCCTCCTCCACATCTTCCCCTCCTTGAACTTGCATATAAGTTTGCTCTTGGTTGCTAATGTTTACCATATGATATTCATTTCTCAGCATCCATATTGCATAACTAAAGTGGTGTGACTAAGTAATGTCTAAAAGAAACACATTAAGTTTGCAGGACAAAACTGACATTATAGAACTCATCAAAAGAAAAGTGTGATGTGAAAGATGCTCAAATGAAATTCAAGTGTGGAAAAACCCAGGTGTACAACACATTGAAAAATAAAGAAGTGCTGCATGCAGAGTATGCTAATGGTAGGTAATTATGTACATAAATGCTTTCATTCACTTCTTTACGATTGACAAAACCAAAATTTTAGATTCGGGCGCATAATTGAGAATACATTTCATGGAAGTTTTACAATCTTATTCTCTTTTCAGGTTCGAATTTGAACTCCAAAAGGAAAATGCAAAAAACTGGAAACGAAGAAATAAATGAATTGACTTGGGAATGGTTCATTCAGACCAGAGCAAAAAACATCCCTCTTTCAGGACCCATGGTTCAAGAGCAAGCAAAAACAATAGCTGAAAAATTAGGGAACTCGGAGTTTAAAACATCTAGAAAGTTTTTGAGCTCGTCACAACATTGTATGGAGCAGTGTGCGGACAGTCAAATGATGTTGATATGGCCATTGTATCCAGCTGGAAATCAAAAGTTCAAGACTTAATTAAAAACTACCATCCGACAGATATCTATAATGGTGAAAAAACTGGGTTGTTTTTCCATGTGATACCGATGAAAACTTTGTCTCTCAAAGGAGAAAAATGTAGTGGTGGTAAATGTTCCAAAGAGAGAATTACTGTTTTCGCTTGCGGAAACTTAGCATGAGATATGGAAAAGCCACTTGTAATCGGCAAAGCCGCATGACCCAGATGTTTTAAAAATTTAAACATTGGAGAACTTCCTGTAATCTGGCGACATGACTCCAAAGCTTGGAACACAGCTAAAATAATGGATGAATGGTTGTTGTCATTTAATCAAAAAATGAAAGCAGAAGGACAAAAAGTAATTCTTTTCTTGGACAATGCCACATGTCATTCTCATCTAGATCTCTCTAATGTGGAATGTGCGTGGTTCCCAGAAAACACCACAAGCATCACTCAGCCCATGGATCAGGGAGTTATTTATTGCCTGAAAGTTCATTACAAAAAATTCTTGATGCAGTCCCTTTTAACAGCTGTTGAGCCTGCTGATAAAGTGAGTGAAGTGGCTAAATCTTTAACAGTGCTGAATGCTATAAATTGGTTAGCCAGAGCAATAAAAAGTGTGAAAAGTGAAAGTGTAACAAAATGCTTCTGTAAAGCTGGATTTGTTTTCCAAGAAGAGGGAGACATTATCAACGACAATAGCGATGTACACACCGAAATCAATGACCTCACATGCATGATGGAGTGTGATGTTGCAAGGGTGACAGACTTTGTGAACATTGATGAAAACTTAGTGACCACTTTCTGTAACTTTGACATTAATTTTAAAGAAAGAGAAAAGGAATACAGTGAGGATGATGGGGAAGACGAGAGTGACCAAGAAGAAACAGAAGAAAAAAATGAAAATATAAAACTGAACAACTACAAAGAGGTTATCCAGGATACAGGCAAGATGAGTATGTATGTACATATGAAAATTTTTATGTAGGAATAAATACATGGTCTTATAATATTTTCTTAATTTATTCACTCAAATGTCAATTTATAAAGTTTGTGTGTCAATAAACCGATTAAAAAGTTGATTTCGCTCACTGCATACATTATTCAGTATCCAGTACTTAAAACCTGTATATGACGGAAACCTGCCTATAATGGAAAATTTTGACGGCACCATGAGATTCCGCTATAGACAGGTTTCACTGTATTAAATAAATTACACTCATACTTCCACTGTTTTTTAAAGTTATGAAAATGACCGCCGCTATGCCTCAGCAAAGTTGAAGATTTGAATACGATCATAAGATAATTAAAAGCACCATTCTTAAATAATTTAACTTCTTAACTCAAGAATTGACAAAAAGGACTACTCGTGTGATTAATGCACACATAGTTAATTCTTTCCGTGCTTATACAATGCATAAGTTAAATCCAGCAAAAATATTTCACAACTGAATTTTGCCTTCTAAACTCAAATACGAGTTACATTTTTAAAAAATGTCAGCACGATGACAACAAAACTATTTGTTAAAGTAAAATTCCAATAATTACCATCAGTGTCCTACAGGATGTTAACTAACTGCTTCATTGACGAGGTACATACAGGCACACATCATAGTATCGATGAATTAAGTCACAATCATGAACAGGAATCGTTGCATACTGCAACAGGTAAACTAAAGATGCACCGGCCATTAATGATACTCACTGTGAACAAAAAGAAAACCACCAATATTTCAACAATTGCGTATATAAAAATGTAACATTCCATAACTCTGCGGTCAGGTTGGAAACAAATGTCTTTTAAAAAACAGAGTCATACAAAAATTCAATAACCTCGGAATTGCAGGATTTATATATTATGGTAACCTTAGCCATGTTGGTATACGAGAAGCACTAGGTGTACTATTAAGATGTTACTAAAAAACCTGTAAATTTGAGATTTAAACTAATTAGTAATGATTTTTGTCCAAGTGAAAAGATCACAATCATTTTAAATACTAAAAAAATAGTTCTAGTGTACTTAGATTACAATTAAGGAAAAGGTAAAAAATCAGTACTTCAAACTCGTAAAACTGACGATTCCACCAAAATGATATTCAAGTTAAATTACTGACAATAACAAAAAAAGTTTTATTTGCGTAAAACTTGTAGTCATAAATAATACATGCGATTTTCGCCAGATTGAAACGAAATGACCCTCACATTCTGAATTATCTCTTCACTCATGCTGTCTTCAAACTTTTATCCAAAAAGTCAAACAACACCATTTTGGTAAAATTTGACGTTTAGAAACGTCAAACACAAATTTTTCATGCTACCGCCAACACCACGTGCCCACGTTGCAGGATCAAACCACGTATGCCTTTCGGCGCTGATAAAAATCGTCACTCACTTTTTTCAATCGGACAGCGCGACAGCGCAACGCTTGGATACAAGTGACAAATAATGAAGCGGGTGACGGAACAAATTTCTTTCTCTTGATGACTATTTCCAAAATAGCTTCTTCAAATAGCAGTTCCAAATAACTTCCTCAACCGTATGTTACTTAAATGGTTCAGCATTGTGAACTTGTATAAGAAGTTAAAAGGGTATCGTACGACCCTTAATATTCTACTTCTCAATTTCATTGACTTGAAATAAAACAATTTCGAGGTTAATAATAACCACGATTTTCTATTCGATGTTTTATTTTGTTACTTAAGTTGGGTACTTTATTTGAAAAGGTAAAAAGAACCATTCGTAGTGAAACCGACGAGAAAGAACATTTTCTTTAGACAAAAGTAAACAATTACTTTTAGTATTGCAATTCATAACAACCGGAGCGAAATAATACTAGGAACAAAACTGGCGAAACTGGGCCAGGACCGTACACTGGACCCTCTGAGGAGCCCGGTCAACTACAATTAGTAAATTCAATAACGGCTTTAACATACGGGGGCATAGAAATAGTTTGCAAAAACGATTCATCTGTACAAAGTCGTCTAAATCAGTAGGGCACTGAACAAATCGGTACTGTTTGTTACCATAATAAAGAGTGGCCAACCAATTTTTCCTGCCCCAGGTCCCGTTGCCTCTTGTTCCGCCCCTGGAACAAAATATTAATCAACCTATAAACTAAATTTTTCAGTAATACGTTTAAAGTCACTAAATTGACACTAGTATGTGATACATCCATTGTTGAACATCCTAATAAAATACTATAATTCATAATCTTTTGAAATGTTGTGCACAGTCACGGTAAAATAAGATTCCATGTTCCTCAAGCACATACTAGTTATTGAAGTCGTAGGTCACAATCATGCACAAAGCAAGTGTCTTCCTACTCAACAGGCTATATGAAGGATCCAAATCTTTTCTTAAGTCAATAAATCCCCATTCTTCCACGATTGAATAGTGCTGGTAGTCTATAGTAAATAACTTTATGGGAATACCGTCCAATTTAAAAAAAAAAAATTCCATATTTTTCTGGGTGTCAGTACAAAAGATGAGATGCTTGTTTGTCTTGAGTGATCTTTTGTGCTGCAATAAAGAGCTGAATTAGGAGAAGCAAAAAGGGAGGTCATACTTCCATACTTAGGTTTTCAAAATGTGAATGATGATAATAAATTGCTTTCGTTTTTAATATTGGGTCGAGTGAATAAAAGTTTGCTTTCGCTTATAAGCATTTGCTACTCCGTTTTAAGCAAATGCTTAAATTTTACAGAAGAAAGCTCTGAAACTCCTCCCTCACTTGTTTACATTTAAAGTTTTAGTTTAATTTCAAAATAAAAACAAATATACTGGGTAATATCTTTTAAAAAGTTAATAATTTTTTTAACAATTTCTTTTATAACTGAATTCGATAATATCACAGATCATGGGTGCATTTTTATTCAATTAATTTTAGTAATTTTATCCGGTCATTTGCCTTTATAGTGATTTTGGATGCCACAAATTTTACTGTCTTACATACAGTTGTGCATTGTACATGTTGATCTTCCCGACAGTGCTCCACCACCTCTCTCTTGATATTCTCCGAGTAACAGATTTTTAAATATACTTACCATTTTCTTCAGAGAAATAATATAAATTTTTATAACCATTGGTTGTGGAAACTTTTCTCATACTTTTTAACCTTTTGTGTCACCATAAACTGCCATATTTATATTTAGGATCAATTATCATGAAAATAGAGTACTTAGAAATGTTTAAGCATATGCTTAAAGCATTAAGCATATGTTTAAAGCATTAAGCGAAAGCTCGGTTTTATTCACATAATTTTAAGCAAATGCTTAAGAAAAATCCTAAAAATAAGCAAATGCTTATTCTTTCTAGCAAAAGCAAATGCTATTTTTTTATTAACCCCAAATCAAGCATTTGCTTAAAAAGTGATAGAAATTTTAAGCATAAGCATTTGCTTATTTTTTATTCACTCGACCCATTGATTTGTTTGATTTCCGTCTTTAATAGTTATTTAGGTTAGGTCGGCCAGTCCTAAAATTTGACCTCTGGAACGCATCCCCCATCATAACAATAAATCTATGAAAGAAACATTTTCCATATATGTATGTTGTTTCGATATATGTTGCCTTTTCTGGAAACCCATTGCATTCACTATGACACATGTCAACTATGCACCCACTATGGTGATAGCAAAGTATGGGGAGTCAAAGGGCAACAGATAACGATACAACCAATGCCAAATATTTTTGATACTCAAGAGTGAAAATTTTCAATTTACCCTTGTAACTACTATGCAGGCACCAAAATCACTTTCTAAAACTTGCTATGTACATGCAATTCCATTACAAAATCATCATTCCCCTTTACCATTTTATTTCATGATTGAAATAGGTACCATAAGCTTTTTGAAAAAATTAGATGCTAGCCTAAATAGTTCTTTATTCTATTTCCTTCCTATTAGGGATACTATTAATTAGTGGTTTCTTTGTTATATCATACTGTTTTTATCAGTAATTCACAAAATTCATTTAAAACATGTTTGTAAATAAAGAGCTAAGGCCACTTTCTTCTGCTAGGGGAAACATTTATTACATCATGCCTGTTCTTACATGGGCTTCAAGGCTGAGGGTTCCACGGAATCTTCAGCTGATAAAATGCAGGTCAGATTTTGACATTTTTTCAGAAAAAGGTGAATCATAGCAGCACAAATACCTTTTACACAATATAGAACAATGTGAAAATGACACTTGCTGAGACACAAAACTGACTTATATATCATTCCTCTATTCCTAATGAGCCAACAAAATTATTATATTTCAGTAATAGTAGAGATACTGCCTACTAATTAAAAAAATAAAATTTACTTTTTATCAGTGAAACCAAAATGGTTATATTCTGTACAGAACATGGCAATCCACAACCAATTTGGAAAGAAAGCAATATGAAATATAAAAATAAGCCTCTGAGTTACATATATAGAAGCATAAATAATTAACTTAAAGAACGTTTCTAACCTATTAATTCCCACTGAACTTGAGAATTATTTTTATTCTAGGCCAGCAGTTCCCTAACTCTACTAACCCCAATTTGTGGACCATTATGCTATGCAATTTATAACACTTTGTTGGCATGTAGTCTGAGAAAACAAGACATTAAGGAAGGCTAAAAATACAAAATCTATAAGTATGGTGAACAGAAAAAATCTCTCTGGGATTTTATTATCAATTACAATAATTCACTGAGACAAAAGTGACATACAAGGAGACCATAAAATAATCAATTATGATTAAATTTACATCAAATTTACAAAGTCAAACATCCCATGAAGTTGTTTTCCCATTTAATAGTAAGGATTGACCTATTGGAGAAATTACTTAATTCATGATTAATATATATTAAATAATCATGAATTTATGATGTTAAGTATAATTAAGAACCATGCTTCCCAATTATCAACCAAGGAAAATGAAATTGGCAACAAAAAAAAGCAGTTGGCAGAAGAGAAGATATCTGAAAAGACATGAAGACATTAGTATTCTTGAAGAGGAGGAAAATTGTGCACTTAATGCCACCTTTTTTCACCATTTAGAGATTAACACCTTTTACCCCATGAAAAGATAAATATCTGGGTGGATATTTATTGGGATAATGAACACATGCAACTAATTTACTAGGCAATATCTCATCATCTTAAAATTTGAAATTGGTCCGATTATTACACGAAACCCCTTTAAAAAAAAAAACAGAAAATGCCCGTTTAATCATCAGTCACTGGAAACAGAAACATCCTCCACTGTCATTTGCTTTAAAAAATCTACTAGTAATGGCAAGAGATGTATTGGTTAAAACATTTAACAGGAAAAACTAATGAAATCACAACTTCTAATTAGATAGGTAGTTTCATTCTTTTTGCAATTAGTGGAAAATTTATGGTTCATTATTAATTTTCCTATTATGAATAACAGGAATTTTACTCAATAATAGATATATCAAAAAATAAAAGTATGCTTTTCAGCAAAAACTTACTTAAAAACAAGATATCACAGAACTTTCTAAATAATGATTATTCAAAAGCCAATATTAGGTATGATAATAAATGGTGAGAAAAATAGCATGAAAAAAGGATAACTTGAAATTGTAACTCTGAACCATACAAGTGAGAACTTAGAGAAGACCAGTTTCGCTAAATATGCTAAATAAAAATCAGCTACTGATAATGAGACCTTGGCACTCGAAAAATATATTTGGCATTACTGGTCTTCTCTAAGTTTTCACTTGTACGGTTCGGAGTAGGAATTTCACTCTAGTCTCCTCTTCTATTATGAAAAAAGGGCATAAACTACTATATATGTATCTCAAATACACATCAAGATAAAAAAGGCTCTTAGCCCTCGTTGGCATGTGCATCTGTTGAAGCGTGTCATTAAACAGACACTTTTTACCCACAAATTCTACTGATCTTTTGGCAAGTTACAACACATTAAAATTTGTGTCATTGTAACAATCTACCATGAAATTCCATAGGAGTTGCATTTTTTCATTTGATATTATTTTGTTATTGCTTCTGTAGTAGTATATATATAATATTAACAATGAGTAGCTACGGCGAAGATAATGTAAAGAAATAAATCAACCTCTATGCCATAATTAAATTATAATGTATAATTATATATACAGGCAAGTGTGAATATGCATCCACAGCAAGTATCAATTTCTGGTGAACTCTATGCCGACTATTTTTCAGCAGTGATTATGATGACTACAATTTATTTTCCAAAACTATCATAGTAAGTTTGTTAATAATGATCTCTAGTCCTTAGCCTAAACCAATGCCGTTTATCAAAGAAAAAAAAATATAAAACCTGACAAACTTATTCCATCTGTAAACAACAAACTCTCTGGGAAATTTTTCTTCTATTTTGTAATCTTACATAAGTTACAGCATTGCTTATGAGTGATACCAACCTTAATACATCTATATTGGATTATTGCAAGTTGGACAGGAATCATGACCAGCTTTTCCTAATTCATAATAACAGGCAATGTGTAAAATATGGCCACATTTGGGTAAGTGGCAAGGATCTCTTGAAGTATGAAGATATTCCAAGCATACTGGACAGTCAGATTTTGACACATTCTCCACGCACTGCAAGAAAGATGAAAATACTGTAAAATACACAAAGCAACCACATGAACTTTCAAGTTTGATTTTTTCGTCAAATTTTAACTATATTTCCATAAATTTAAAAAATCAATTTCTTTAGAAGAAATAGAAGAACGAATTGCTAAAATTTTGTTCCAACTCGAACACTAGTCCGAGATTTCGGTGCCTTAAATAAAAAATGCAGCTTAGCTGGTAACATAAAAAAATGAATATTCATACAGTAAACCGATGCATTTTCGATGTTTTAACATAAACGCCAAGAATGATAACATTTAAAAACACAAATTCGGCCCGAATTCTATTAATAAATATTCATAAGACAATTTCTGATGACCGATTGTCTAATTTTTCCTAAATATATTTATATATAAAACACATTTTCACCACTCAAGAAATATGCTTAATTACGCCAGAATTCCTCTAACTAGTACGTATATGTTAACGAAACAGTTCAAATATCCAAGACGGTGCACGCCTCCATATTCAATTGAAAATGAGATATTGCAACCAATTTACAACTTAGCGCTTTGGAAGATCGAATTACGTACACATGGATGTTTTAGACATCAAGTAAATATTTAAAAGCCATAAGATATACATTTGTTATTCTTTACGTATTAATAAATTAAAAACATACTTTGTGATTGTGGAGTACAGCGATGGACAGGCAGAGGTTACATTTTTCACAGTGGAAGAAGTTGTCTTTTCCTCCTATACGACAAATTCCACACCCTTCACAATGAAATTGTCCTTTGTCTTTGTCGTCAAAAAGTCTGCATTTCAGACAACTATACTGAAGAAGGTTGAAATAAACATATTTAGTAATCCAGAAAGCTTTGGTTCACCTGTCAAGATTGAACTCAATTTGAAAAAAGTACCTTTCCGAAACTTATCTTGCATTTTTCACATTCCGACTGTACTGTTTGTACAGTAAGACAATTTGAGCACATTAATTTCTTGATTTCATGTCTGTTAATAACATGATTCTCATTTCCATCATGACAAAATCGACAGGTATATATATTCCCGCAGCAGGGAGACTGGAATAAGAAGTGTTATCTGGTATTTAAATGATTGAGGTTCCAAAAAGCGACAGTAATCAAAATTTGGTGAACAAAGGCGAATTTATCAAGTCAAAAAACACAAATCTCTGAATAATAAAAAATAATTTTAAACGATCTTAAAAATTACTAACCACAAATTTACAATTTCTATCATAATGTTCGCAACCTAATCCCATTTTCCACTGAATATTGGGCCATACAGCTTATTTCATTCTAATATTATGACGAGCTTCCTATCACTCACAAAGCTGACACAGCCAAAGTCTAACACCAGGGAACTAAAACCCAGGGTCGCGACACTACTGCTATTGCTCGTATCACGAAGTCCTTGCAGTACACAGGGCCACAGGGGGAGCGGACTCCCATGTTAAAATCGTGGTCTTCGCTGGCTAGTACAAAAAGTTCCGGCAGGCACCGAAGCTGGCGCTGCTGTTACGTTGTGACGTCATTTTTGCAGCCAATCGAAGCGGAGAACAGGTAGCTAGCAGACGAATTTCAGCAGCCAATGGCAGCTTCGTACAGACGGCGAGCGCAATTTTCAAAAATCATACACCAATTTAGTTTGATTCATTATTTTTCAATAAATGACGCTAATTTATTTAGTTAGCAAATCAAACCTTTTTACGAATAACGTAACCAGAGGAGTAATGGGTGAGAATAGAAAGAATAACAATTTAAATTTAAATAGTTTTATTGCAGAAGAAATATTGTACATATTTACATATAACAGATATGAAATGGAATTGAACCACATAGATCAATTATTGTTCAATAAATATAGGAAACATGCACACAAACATGTTCAAACATGAACCCCCTGGCATAGAAGTTTTATCGGGAATTTCTAAGCACAACTTCCTATATATTTCTGTGATATTTGGAAGGAGCGAGTGGAGCCCTATAAAACGTAGGGCAATCATCCTTTGGGAATTTTCAAATTTTGCAGTCTACGGAAAAAATCTTGGGTATTCTTTGTCAGAGGTTTCAAGTGCCATAAAACTTTCCCTCTTAAGTGATCTTGAGGCGGGTAAGAACATACCCTCAGCTACTCTCGGCTTCGCCATCAGTCACCGCGTGCATGGGCCCTTTTGCGGTATATTTGAAAAGACGATGTGTAGTTTCCATTTACAGCCCCTCTATGATCCCGCAACCAGATGTTTTGACACATTTCAACCTCCCTGATTATTTCTCACTCCTACGATGGATAGAGAATAGTAAGAAAACGGGAAGTTTTTCCTTAGAGTGAAAAGCGAATCGACTGCAGAAGGACGCATCCCTGTGTTTCAGTGTGTTTAGTGTGTACGAAATACTGCCAGTCTTCATTGCAATTGTGAAAACACGTTCAGTGTGCGCGTTTTAATTGTTGTTAATCTGAACTGAAAAGAGGTATTTTAATTTGCGTGCTTGAAAGTGCTCTTAGGTTTTGTTAATTTTAGTCGCTATTTAGGTTATAGCAATATTTTGAACGATTTTTTCAACAGAATGCTTCGTGTTTAACAATAACTAGTTCTGGTAGTATTAGATGGTGCGTTAAGTATTAAGCAGGTGTGGCAATTTTCGTTAGTGTAACGTCTTCTGTTTTATTAGCTTCGGTTGTATAGATGTTTTGTAATTGTAAGTTAGTGTAGTTTCTTCTAATTTAGATCGAAGTTAATGTAAGTCATTTCGAAGGTATTTTTAATAATTCGCGACATTTGAACATATAATATTTGTATACCATGGATGATAGCCGTAAGAAAAGGCAGTCGAAAGGTAGGTTGCGGAGCAAAGAGAAAGCTATTATCTTAAACGTGCTTAATTACTTTCTCGAGAATATGAATGTTAGCGATTCTGTTCGGGAAACGAGCAAAGCAACTGGGTGTTCACAACGGGCCGTCTACAAAATCAGAAAGGAAGGCCAAAAGGGGCCCTTTGAGACGCCGAAAAAGAACAAACGGAGAGTTACGACAACACGCCGTACTTCACGATGCTACACCTACGACGATGTTGTACGATCAGGTGTTCGTCGAGTTGTTCATAGTTTCTTTTTTAGAAATATACCGCCCACCCTGAACTTCATAATGGCAGCTTTGAATGCAGACGACACGCTCCCAAATTTCTCAAGGCCGACTCTGCATAGAATATTGAAAGACATTGGTTTTAAATACGAAAGAAGAGGAAAAAACAGCTTATTAATGGAACGTGACGACATACTTCGGTGGCGCCATCGATATTTATATTCGATTAAAAAATTCAGGGAAGAAGGGAGAGAAATTGTGTACACGGATGAGTCGTGGGTTAATGTTGGGCATACCGTCAGTAAGGCATGGAAAGACACAACGATACGAACCCCTCGGGAGGCATATTTGAAAGGTGTTACCTTAGGACTTAAAGGGCCGACGAGTCGCGGGCCTCGATTTGCATTGGTGCATGCCGGAAATGATAACGGCTTCGTGAAAGACGCGGAACTCACATTTTTATGCAAAAAAAATACTGCAGATTGTCACGATGAGATGGATGGTGAAACCTACGAAGAGTGGTTTGAGCAGAAGTTGCTACTAAATACCGCGGAAGGGGCCGTTATTGTTATGGACAACGCTTCATATCACTCAAGAAAATGCGAAGCGATACCGAACACTACTTGGCGAAAAAGTGACGTTGCAGCCTGGTTGGTGGATAAAGGTATTCGAGTGGAAGAATCGTTTCTCAAGAGGCAGCTAAAACATTTTCCGTCCTACGAATTTCACCGAAATATATAGGAAGTTGTGCTTAGAAATACGCGATAAAACTACTATGCCAGGGAGTTAATTCAGCGTTGATAAAAACACGGAGGAAAGTGTATTCCCTTGTCGGGCTGTTTTAAAACAATAGCTCCAGATCATAATGCTGCAAATTCTGAGTCAGGCTTTCATTCTCAATGATGTTTCTGTAAACCTAAAGCAACTTAATATTTTAAAACTTTATTAACATTTCAAAGACGAGATATTTAATTTCTTCTTCTTTTTAACGTTTCTTCTGAATGTTGCTCGTACGAGCGTGGAATATATATACCCGCAAATAAGTGATTTATTCGCATTTATAATATTAGCAATTTTACAGTTTACCTCTCATTATCTCAATTAATTCAACGGTTATTGAGGTGAATAGAAAAATTTCAGATGTGGTCTGTTTGCGTTGCGCCGCCCGCCGGGTTCTCGCGAGATTTTCTTGGATATTAAAGCCATTTTCAGGCATACCGCACAACATATCGTCTCAAAATAAAAACCGAATAAATATTTCAACATCGCTGATCATTTCATTCGCTCATTGTACCATCTTAATATCATAGAACGTAAGTTAGCCAGAGACTCAAAATATCGTGTCATATTTCGAAATTTTCGAGTGATGGCGATGATTTTTAATTTTTAAAAGTGTAAAATTGAAACATATATCACTTATAAAACAACTTTCTGCCATTAGAACCATATGACAAGTAACACGAAAAATTTGGTTGACATTGGACATAAAGGGGAAGAGATATCGCAGTTTTAGTATTTTGGAAGTTTTTACTGCCGAAACAGCGAAGATTATTTTGTTATTACGAACTTTGAGTGATTTCCTTTCAGTTTAAAATTGTGATTATTGTTTAGTACGATAAAACAATATATTTTCTCTGCGAAATAAAAAAAATAATCTTAAAAAGAACGAAAAGAGCAATATTTAGTATTTTAATGTGATTTTTAATCATAATACTCGGATCGACGAATTGAGAGGGGCTGCGGCGAGGCTAGCTTTAGAGAGAGATAGATGTATAGGGAAGAATACACGGGAAAGAGAGAGAGGGAATATCTCCCATAAGAGCCTGTACTGCACGGACTTCGTGAGACGAGCAATAGTACCATGGAAGTAGGGATAAAAAGAAAGTATCGATACTTTACTTATATCGATAATTTCCTTTCGATACCAAGTACTTTTGTACTTGATTTTTTCTTTCGATTTTCTACCCATATGCGTATATTTTTCTCAGTATCGAATCAAATGAGTACATTCAGTAACAAAAGTGAGGCACAATTGAGGGATGTAAAATCGTCCACGTCTAGGCGCTACTATTCGTGTAGTGTACAAATCGTCACGAGGTTTACCATGGCACCTCCAAAGAGTAATATTTGGAAGTTTTTCAATAGAATTAGCAAGGACACTGCTTCGTGTAAAACTTATTTCAAACTTTTGAAAACTTGTGGATATACATCGAATATGAAGAAACATTTGAATAAGCACCAACAAAAGTAAGTTTACAGTTACGTTATAAATATTCGTTTAATTTTATTCATTTTGAATCGCCATTTTAATGACTAATGTGACATACTGGGTGGTATGCATATAAAGTAGCAAAAAAAGCTTTTGCTACGAAACTTTATGCATGTGAATCGTAGCAATTGCTACAAAACCGAAGGAAAAGCATTTGCTACGTTTTTATGCATACCACCCACAGTGTCTGCCAATGGATGCATTTGCTATATGCCTATACTAATAAACATTACAATATCGCTCGCTTCTTGCATACCTGCACTTAACCATCTGAAATTCATGTTGCTTGAAAGTTAGTGTTTTACTTATTTTGATAGGGCGATGCATTTACCTCCTGGCAAGAAGAAGCAATATGAAACATTGGTGTCTGATGCAGTGGCTTCCACTTCAAAGGATTTCCCACCAAGAGTATGTGTAAGTAAAATATGACCTATTTCATTGAATTGATGAAGTTATTATTAATGTGTGACCATTTTTTCTGCGACATTACTTCGTTAATCTTGTGTTATTCGTTTTTGATGCCATTTAGGACACTGTTAATGATCCAGTTGGTTCTGATGCATCTGAAGAGGTTGTGGCAGAAACGATTGCTACATCCTTTCAGAGAATGAACTCATATTCCAGTAATTTGCATTTACTATGTTGATATTAGGGATATTTATTGCTCAATCTATTTATTATTTACGTAAGTTATAACTTGTGCAGTTTTTCAGAGGGTGGTAATCGTCATGTGCTCATTACAAAGTGCTTGCTGTATTTTATCTGCGTTTCTAAGCGACCCTTCGAGACAGTCAATGGTCGAGGATTTCATCGACTGTTGAAGCACTTAACACCCACCTACAAGCTCCCCAGCGTTGAGACACTAAAATCACGACTTGAGCTGTACGAGGTCATGATAAAGGTTTTGACATATTATCACCAGAATAAAGGATACTTCCACCAGTATTTCCACAAAAAGAAAGGTTTATTCTCAGGCCACGATCTCTTTTTTTCTTACAATGTCAGTGGTGGTGCTTAGATGGCGTCCCTAAGAGCGTGAGAGGGTATGGGAAGAGAGATCGGACAAGGGGGAGGGGGGTTAGAGGATAGGGGCAACGTACGACTAGGCAGGAACCGGAGTGTTGACCGGCGGCGAGGTCCGGAGCACGGTTATCACCGAAGCAGCGAGATCCAAACTCCCCCTCTCGATGTACTCTGTAAACCCGCCAGTATCCTCTTCGGCAGCAGGTTCTGCCGCGGTTTTTCTCGCAGGGGAAGTTCCGCGGTGGGTCTAAAGTTGTGCCTCTTCGTCATTTTGGGATGCCTATTCCCAATCAACTCCCCCTCTGGTCCTGCAGTACGGGTGTTGGGGGGAAGGCATGGTGCCCCCCAGACAGGTTTTCAGCTAAGCTATGAACCTGAAATGGCAAGCTTATTATATCAGGGCGTGAGGTGCAGGTTTGGTTGGCAGCTGCTTACTGCTGCCTTTGCCTCTTGGGCGGAGGTTGATAAGCAGGGCCCATTGCCGCGATAGGACGCTTATGCCTAAGGCATGACCCTGGTGGATGAGATCAGCCGGACAAGAGGTGTAGGGTGCCGGCTGCACTTTGTGTAGAACACATTAGCTCTCCTGCGCAAGGTCTGCTCTAATGGTTCTACACCTGTGGTGGTCTCAAGCTCCCTGACCCTGACGAAATCGCTCCAGGTGACGCGGAGGATAGTTCGCAGGGCCGTGTTCTGAGCAACACAGAGCTGGCGGATGTGCGTGGACGCTGCTCCGGACCAGATCGGGGAAGCGTATAGAATAATTGGCAGTACGCAGGACTTGTAGAGCCGCACCCTGGTTCCGAGCGTCACCTCTCTGAAACTCAGGATGGGACCAAGCCTGCGCACTGCTCCCAGGGTCTTGCTTTTTAGGCCAATGATATGCTTTTTCCAGGTCAAGCTCCTGTCCAGCGTGACGCCGAGGTATTTGGCTTCGCTGGACCAGGGAATGGCCTGACTCTGAACATAGAGTTGAACGGCTGGTTGCTGCTGCCCGGGCCTTGCCTTGAACATAACAGCGACCGTCTTGCCTGGATTGACCGCAGTCCTCCATTTGCGGTACCACTCGCAGATGGTGTCGAGGGCTCGCTGGAGGTAGATCGTGGCTTGGTGTTCACTTAATGACTGGGCGAGAACCGCCGCGTCGTCCGCAAAAAGTCCAACGATAACGTGTGGGCCGTGCTGAAAGGGGAGGTCGTGCGTATACGTGTTAAACAGGGTTGGCCCCAGGACCGAACCCTGTGGCACGCCAGCACGTACAGGGCGGAGGTTGGACCGCTCCCCTTGCCAACTGACCCAGAACACCCTCTCCATCAGGTAGGAGTCCGTGAGCCGGATCAGCTGCCTCGGGAGGCCAGCCCAGTGCATTTTGGCTAGGAGGCCTTCGTGCCACACCCGATCGAAAGCCTTGCTTATGTCCAGGAAGGCGGCCGCTGTTTTGTTCTTTTTGTTGAACCCATCGGTAACATAGCTGGTGAATCTAGCCATTGTGTGAACCGTAGAATGACGTTGGCGAAAGCCAAACTGTTCACTGGGGATGACATTGTGTGCTGCCAGCCAGGTGGTGAGCTGTGGCAGGAGGAGGCGCTCGAAAATCTTCCCGAAATCGTTGAGGGAAATCGGCCGGTAGCTATCAACGGCACCCAAAGACAAGTTTGCCTTCGGGATGCCGATGATCTTGGCACGTTTCCACTCCTTCGGGAAGTGCGCAGTGTTCTGGCAGCCGTTAAAAAGTGCCGTTAGGTAGTCAACGGCCACTATCGGCAGCTGCTTTATTGAAATGTTGCTGATGCTGTCATCCCCAGGGGAACGATGCGTGGAGAGGCCCTTCATTACCTCCACCACGGCCCGGGGGGTGATCCGTGGGAGAACAGGAGCAAACCCTCGGTCGCTCCTTAGGTTCACCACGGCTTCTTCCACCAGCCTCTCTGCTTCCGCAGAGGAAGGACTCGATGGGTTCAGCTGGAAGCTGTTCTCCAGGTAGTTGGCATACTCTGTGGCATTCTCCTTGGCAGAGCAAACCAAACCGTTCGGTGATTGTAAGGGAGGGTCCCGCCGTTGAGTGGCCTTGAGCCCTCTGCAGGCCCTCCAGAAGGAATTGTCGGCGAAGGAGACCTCAGCCAGGTACTCCTCCCAGGCGTCTGTTTTGACTTCGCTGTCCGCCTCCTTGACGTCCCTGTTAAGATGATCAAGGAGTGCCTTCAAGTCCGGCGTGCGGTGCCGCTGCCACCTCCTGCGCACTGAATTACGGTGAGTAATCAGTCTCCGCACAGGTTCCGGCAAGTGGCGGGAGATCAGCCTTGGGGTTAGCCTGATGGGGATGGCTAAGTCGGCGGCCTGTTGCACCACCGCCGATATGGTGGTAGCCATCTCTTCCACCTGCTGGCTGGTAGCCGGCTCTTCGGGGTGGGCTGGGAGCGCTCCGGCAATGTGCAGTCGGAAGGCTCCCCAGTCAGCCTTGGCGAAGTCCCTTCGCTGCAGAGGGGGTAGTCTCATCGGCAGGTTGCCGTATTGTAATAAAATCGGCAGGTGGTCCGACGACAGCTCGTTGAGCGTCCTGACCTCCACAGAGGCCCGGGCGCTGCTGACTATGGCAATATCCAGGACGTCATTTGAGGGCACGAACGTCGGGACTGTCGGAGCCACCACCGTGAGGCCCTCTGAAAGGACATATTGACGTAGCCGCCTACCCCTCGGGTTAGATGCAGCAGAGTTCCAGTCTCGGTGCTTGGCATTGAAATCCCCGATGCCTATGGTGGGTGTCCCGTCACGGGGGAAGAGGGCGCTCATATCCTCCTCCTCGAGGTCGAGTCCCGGGCGGTAATAGGCCGCCACGACTCGTACCTTCCCCTTAGTTAGCGCTGTCAGCTGCCACCGCTTCCAGCAGCCGCATATTGGGGAGCGGGACCTCTTGGAATTTAAGGGAGGGATGAATGAGGAGTGCGACTCCGCCACCAGGAGTGGCCCTGTCTTTCCTCAGGCGGTTCCACCCACCACACCTCAGGGTAATGTGGGGCTGGAGTTTCGTCTCCCCAACAGCCGCGATGGAGACTCCAAGGTCGAGGAGTAGCGAGAGGAGCTCGTCAACGCGCTGACGCAGACCGTTGGCGTTCCAACCCACTACCCCTAACACGCCTCTCTTAAGCCTTGGAGCCATCTTTTGTTCTGGAGAAGGCTAGCTCTTCTAGCAGGGACAAGGATCTGTCCCTGGCGGCTGGAGATGTAACGCCTAAGCACCTTAGTTATGGATAGAATGGTAGCCCATAACTCCGCATCAGCATCAGATAATGGACCAGCCTGAAGAGGCAAAAGGGTAGGCGTGCTAGCAGACAAAGATATCCCGCTCTCAGCCTTAGGTGGCTGGAGGGGAGTAGAAGAAGAAGAAGAGGAAGGTGGCGGTGCCTCCTTCTCTGTCCCACGCCCAGCGGCCTTGACCCTCTGAGCCGGAGGCTGCAAAGGGATTGCCGGCTGGGCTCTGTCTTGCAGAGAGGTGTCAACTGCGGGGGCGCCCTGATTAACCCCAACTACTGCAGCGGCAAAATTTTTGCCAGGGACTACCATGGTGGACCTGGCCGCGACTGCCGATGGAGTCGCCACTCGCCCCTTGGTGGCTTTGCGCTGAAAGGCGTCATTCTTCCTATTAGCTTCCAGTACCTTGTCGAGGGCTTGCACATACACAGGGCAGAGCCTGTAGGTGGAAGGGTGATCGCCCCCGCAGTTGCAGCATTTTCTCTGCCCATCCGGGGGAAGCGTGCAGTTTCGAGATATGTTGTTCCCGGCGCATTTATAGCAACGCGGAACCATTTTACATCCTGAGGCGGAGTGCCCGAACCTTTGGCAGTGGTAGCAGGTCTGTGACGTTACTCCGCCCCTGAAGAATTGTATTCGCACCCGACAGTGCAAAAGGTGCGTTATCTTGTGGAGAAGGTGGAGTCCAGGATTTTTCTCGACTGTGGCAAAGAGCTTTCTCGTCTTCTCCGGCGGCTTGCCCTCCTCCTCGCACTGGGCCATATGTTTTATGGTCTTAACTGTCATGCCCAGGGAAGCTAAGCCCTCCGCTACCTTGTCAAGAGGGATGTTTTTGGACAGACCCTTGATAAGGAGCCTGGCCGTGCGGGTATGCTCCTCAGGCTGGGTGTGATACTCGAGCTCATCCATAACAGCCAGGCGATGTTCTGAAGTGCGGACAAAGACCCGAGTCGAGACGTCGCGAATGTCCAGTTCGAAGTCTTTTCCGCACTTCTGTTGGAGCATATTAATGAAGGCCATGTGGTCGGTAATGCCATATACTGTAATGGGCTTTATTCGAGGGCGGGCTGGTTGCTCAGCAGGGGTAGAGCCAGCAGCGGCTTTCTTGGTTCCCCTCTTCCTCCGCTTCACCTCCCGAAAAGGCCCCTCACTAGGGGGTGGCTCATTCCGAGAGGTATTTTCTGATGATGGATCCTTGTCAGTGGATCCCTCTGTCGGAGGAGAAAGCTTTCTCTTGGATGCCGAAGGGGAAGGCTTGGCCTCCATAGGTTCAGACTCAGAGGGAGGAGCAACAGGGGATATAGTGCCGGGGCAGGGTATCAGTCTCCGAGGAGACACTGGGTCGTTGCTTAGGCAGCTCTTCCTCAGAGTAGGAAAGTTTCCTCTTTAGAGAGGAAGAAGTCTCCATCTCCATCAGCTCACTTGCCTGGGTGCGGGTGAGATCGATAGATGTGGAGGGAGGCAGGTCGGAATGTGGGGTAGCCTGGGCAGGCCCCACACTAGAGGGGGGAGGATGGACCGGCGGTGCCGGGGAAGCAGGGAAATGAGCAGAAGCAGAAGAAGCAGCAGATGTAGGCGCAGATAAAGCAACAGGAGAGGCAGAAGAAGGCGTAGAGGAAGGAGCAGAAGGAGGACTAGGAGTCTGCTCCACCGCCTTGCCAGCCTTGGCATTGCCTTTCCCCTTCTTCCCCTTGACTTTGCAAGACTTGGCGGTCTCGGGAGGTTTCGAGGAAGGAGCCCGATGCTGGCCAGCGTCACAGGCTACTGGGCCAGTCTCGTGGCTGTCTCTCCTAGAAGGACGAGCGATGCTGCGGAGGTTTGCGGGATCTTCTGTTCTCAGGAGGGATGCGACCTGCATTATCCTCAGGTAATCCTGGGTAACATGCTTGATCTGCCCCTCAGGGGTGTTGAAGGCTATGAGACCATCACAGGAGATGCTTCTCCTGTGCTGTCCCCTCAAGATCATGCTGGTGGGAGTAATTCTCGAGCTTGAGGACGCAGCCCCGAATGGTTCCATCAGCAGGTGCAGTGGAGAAAAGGGAGTACAATAATCCCAAATGACCCTGAAGGATCAGACTGTCAAAAGTTTGGCGAGAGAGGACACCTGAAAGGAAGTCCACGACCGGATGCAAGGTGGAGACGAAGAGGGTGAGAAGGAGGAACTGGTTAGCCTCCCCCCGCTTCACGACTCGAACACCGCAAGGAACAAACCCTTTCTGGTGACCTGCAGAAAGGAGGAAGACCGAGGAGGGGAAGAGCAAGGATCCTTTTTCAGGTCCGATGCAGAGAAGCGGAGAAGGACCCTTTTCAGGGTCGAAGACTCTGCAGGTGAGAGAGATGAAACAGGTGAGAAGGAGGTGCTCAGTTAGCCTCCCCGTTTCGATGGACAAGACAGACAACCAAAATAAAAAACCAGACAAAGCAGGGTCAAGATCAGGAACCAGAGTATGATTGTAGTGAAGTACTTAAAACACACAGCAAACAGCGCAGTGGACTAGATTCCTGGGACGCAGGTACCCAGCGGTAGCATTGCTCTCGGCGAGCTCCCTCCCCCTCTGGTGCTCGAGCCCAGCCTTATATA
Organism: Tanypteryx hageni; assembly: GCA_028673005.1. NCBI lineage: Eukaryota > Metazoa > Arthropoda > Insecta > Odonata > Petaluridae > Tanypteryx > Tanypteryx hageni. The sequence continues at coordinate 135,475,440 of CM054115.1, forward strand.
CTAGGCTGTGAGGGGTGAAGAGCAAAGGGGGGTAGGGGGGGGGCAACTGGCTCAGTTCTTCGAGGGTGGCACACCTCGGCGGTGGTTAAATGCCACCGGCCCTTGCACTCTCTTCTCTTCCAGCTCCCTCCACACGGTTCAGTTTATTCTGACAAAATAAGTGATCCTAGTGTGGGAAATGTTGCAATTACTTTGGGTATGTGGACTGAAATGATGTCATGCCATAGTTTCCTGGGTATAACAGCACATCATTTGAACTGCACAGACATTGTTTCTAAATGCATTGCAACCAAGGAGCTCACGGAGAGGCATACATCAGTCAACATTTCTAAGCAACTTGAAGCTGTTTGCACGAAGTATTCTATCCCCAAAAGTAAGGTAGTATGTGCAGTCACTGATAACGCTTCCAATATTGTTTTGGTGCAGTTAACATGTTTCTCGGCAAGGGAAATCCCCTCCCTATTTTGCACACACGCTTCATTTGGTGGTAGAAAAGGTAACATCTGTGGAAAATGTACAAAAAATCACTAGCCAAGTAAGACAGGTTGTGAAGTTTTTTTGAAGAAGTGTTATAAATAGTGATTTGCTTTGTGCTAAACTGATAGAAGTTAATAAAACCCCTCTTAAATTGATTTTAGATGTAAGCACAAGATGGAATTCTGTGTATTATATGTTAGAAAGATACGTTGCCTTGTCAAAATTTGTGCATCAGATTCTCTTTGAAAACCTGAAGGCTCCATTAGCATTAACTTCCAACTTGACACTGTGAAACATATGTTGAAGTTGCTTCAACCATTGGATTACATTACCAAGGAGATTGCGGGGGAAAATTTTGTAACCTGAGCAAAGTGATTCCACTTATCCATTGCTTAAAAGCACAATTGCAATCTATTGGAATTACTGCAGTAAATAGCATTGTTAGACAGGTAAAATAAACACTGCTTAGCGAAATTGATCACAGGTTCACTCATCTTAGCTATATCCAATTTATTAGATCTGCAATTTAAAAACATACATTTTATTGATACCAAGGCTTATGCAAAGGCTCAATCTAATATCCGTTCCTTGATTAGAAGTGAGGCATCAAGCAAGTACACAGACAGTGATTCTACTCTGAATACGGAATCCGAGTATGACTTTTGGAGCCACCACAAAGTATTGGCCCATAGCAAGCAAAAAAAGAAAACAAATACCTTTGAGGAAAGAGATGAGCTGTCTGTGTATTTATCAAATCCAGTTTCTCCTCGGATCCTTTGAAGACCTGGGAAGATATGAAGTGTGTTTTCCCCAATCTTTACAAGCTCGCATGAGTGTACTTGACGATTCCTGCCACATCGGTGCCTGCAGAACGTCTCTTTTCTAAGGCGGGGGCAACCGTAACGCAAGCCAGGAATCGGTTAACAGGAAGCCGCCTGGAAAAGCTCATGTTTTTGGGAGATTGCACATAGGAGGAGTGGGAGGTGTAGATTTTATTGTACTTCGAAGAATGTGCCTTTTTTTTCAATAAATTTAATATTTTTAATTAATTTGATTCCTACTCATTTCAACCTGCGATAGACAATCTTTAGGTATAAATAATAATGTAATGTAATTATAAATGTAATTTTTTGCTTGTTTTGATTCGATAACTATTCATAGACGTATGTGCCATTATTTATATTGAATTAATGTAATATTTTTAATTGTTCCGATTCGATACTTACTCATATCGGTACTTTCCGCCTGATGAGTTTGTGGTATCGATACATCATATGAGTAAGGTATCGATTCTTTTGTTTCGTATCCCTACATGATGTTCGGTGAGCCATAATTATGTTCAGCGATGTCACTGCCAGCCCTAATCGCCTTGCCATTTCAACACGTTTCAGATGTGAATTTCTATCTACTTCTTCGATTATTAATCTTTTTTCATCAAGAGTTATAACCTTTCTTTTTGATGCCATTAGAAATATATGGGGTGGAGTACAAAAACTTTTATACAGCACTGAGAGTAAAATTCTCTAAAATATTTAAAACTTCGTAAATTTACAGCTTTCAACTTACGAGGTGCAACTGTCACTAAAATAGAAATGACATAGAATGCACTGATTGTATTATGTCAATCAGACAAACGAGCAGAGTTCCAACGGTAGACGACTGAACTTGGCTTGTTGCGTACCGAAGACGACGGCTGATAAAGAACTGCCACTGAGAAAGTTTAGATGGTGGAGACTGAGAGTAGAGATGCTACAATGTATGTAGACAAAGTTTGATGGTAATTTAATGAAAGTGAAATCTAGTAGACTCTGCATAGCCACATTTTTCTGTACATAGATTGTAACTAAGTAGGGCATACTGGAAGCAAAAGAAACACTTTTACTGACCTTATTGAGTTAATCGTAAACTATGTATAATACAAATTAACTTAATAGAGGTTGTGTTGCGTTTATGTACCTTTTCCAGTTTTCGTAATTTTTATTCTCACGTTATAAGCGGATGTAATTCTAGACGGGGAGTTGAAACTCGATACTTAGGATGCGGAAAAACGTTACAAACGATAAACTTTAGAAGCGGGAAAAGATATAATGGAAGTAAATGGAGCTCTAGCTGGGACCTCAAAATTTCGACTTAAGATGCGGAAAAACGTTAGAAGCGAAAACGTTAGAACGAGAGTTCACCGGTGAACTCCCGATCTAACGTTTTTTGCCGGACCAAGGGAAATCGACTTTAGATGCGAAAAAACGTAAGATGCGGAAATGGAGATAATGATATTCGCACATAATAGTACCTTGTCCGGTACATTTTAAATTATTGTACAGGACGCCCAAATGTCCTGTATTTCATCAACTGTCCCGTAAAATCCTGTATTTTCTGAAGTGAAAGTTTTTACAAATATATTATAATAAGAAAAACATCGCAAATAAATGACATGGTGATGATGTCCGGGATTCTGCCTTGTTGATCCATTTTCTGGACAATATTTCGCCAGCGTTCCAGTCTGCTTCTTCAGGTCCGAAGTGACCTGAAGAAGCCGACTGGAACGCCGGCGAAATATTGTCCAGAAAATGGATCAACACGGCAGAATCTCGGAAATCACCACCATGTTAACAGCACGTCGTGGAAGCCTTCGTACTAATTTATCGCAAATAAATTTATATTTTCAATTGTATTCCAAATTCTTGCTCTCGTTCTTATTCTAATTAAACACGAATATGTCAGTCTTTAAAGGTAAGGGGATATTTTCTATACATTTCTGAACCATTCAGATAAAATCAAAAGCACTCAGTACCATGGTAAGAATTGAATGATTAAAAAATGGTAATTGAAATTTTCTCTTCTCACGTTTTTAATAGGTAGAAGTGTTGCCGTTACCGAATATGAAGATTCTACTACAGTTGTAACGAAGAAAACTACTCTAGATAAGTCATGAGAAAAGGTATTAGCAACTTACCTGGTTAACCTCCAATATCATACCCATAACAGGAACAAAATTATCATGTGCACACAGCTGAATATCGAAGATCAAAACTAAATGGTGAACCCACAGCGTCAGAAGTAAGTCTTGTGCGCATGCGTCGATTGAATAAAATGTTTTTTCCGGATGGATAAAATAAGGAAAACCAAGAGATTAAGACATTAAATTGTAAAAAATTGATTGGAGAGATTTTAAGGAAAAAATCTTGAAAAGTTTTTTAAAAATGCAAGGTACATACCATATCTGTTTAGGATATGTTATTTGAAGAAAAAAGATCACTACTAATTTTGAATGACAATTACAAATGAAAGCCATACAAATATAAATGATATAATTTAGCATTTTTTGGAAAAGTCGGATATTTTACTTTGTTGCTTTCTTTCATTTGAGTGAATACTATAGAGTCCCTTTTCAAGTTTATCAGTTCCTTCAAGAAGGTGTTCCGTCCCAATACGGGACCACAAATATCTCTTGATGGTAACCAAGCCCTCCAGAGCTTGTTTAAAGCTTGGTGGTTCAGTTTCGTTTGCATCATCATCTTCACTTTCAGGACAGTCATCATGTTGTAAATCACAAATTTCACTCACTGTTAGTAAACCACAAGTAGCAACATTATCATCAAAGTTCACAAACTCATCAAATGTCATTTCATTCAACTGCAACAGCTTCCAGTCATCATTATCGACTTCATGAAGAGCATCTTGTTCTTCATAGTCAGCAACGGCATCACGGAAGAACCCAGCTTTTCTAAACCAATTCTTTATCGTTTCAGTCTTAATGGCTTTCCAAGCTGATGTTATATAATGCATGGCCTCTAAAACTGTCAATTTCAGTGTACTTTTGCTGGAATCCATAATTTCCACTGCTTTGGATACCAGTGCCTTTCTATATTGCTGTTTCAAGCTGTGTAAAATACCTAGATCCAATGGTTGCAAATGACTTGTGCAATTTGCTGGTAAAAAATAACTTTAACATTCCGTAGATTGGCAGTATCTTGTGGATGAGCTGCACAACGATCCACAAACAGCAACACTTTTCTCGAGGTGGAACCCATTTTTGCATCAAACTCTTGCAAATACTCCATGAATAATTTTGATGTCATCCATGCCTTGGAGTTGTTTTTATACTTACATGGGAGTGTCCTCACATTCTTGAAGCATCGCGGTTTGGCGAATTTTCCAATCACAAGTGGTTGGAGTTTTTCGCTACCCTCTGCATTGCAGCACAGCAAAATTGTCAGTCGCTCCTTGCTTTTCTTCCCTCCATGGCAAGCTTCTCCTCGAAAAGTTAAGGTTCTATCTGGTAACAAACTATAAAACAATCCTGTTTCATCGGCGTTAAAAATATCGCATGGTGCGTAGTTCTTTATTTTCTCGGGTAACTCTCTTGTCATCCAATGATTCACTGATGCAAGATCTACGTTTGCACTCTCTCCTGCAATGACTTTATAAACTACACCATGACGGTTTTTAAACCTATCAAGCCATCCGCTGGATGCCGTAAAAGTAGGAAACCCCAGTTGATTTGCGATTTGTATTGCCTTTTCACGCATTATAACACCGCTAATCGGGATGTTGGAAGCTCGAGCCTGCCGAAACCACTCGAGTAACAATGCTTCCACTCTTTCGTATGGTGATGCTCGAGAGTTCTTCCTCCTTTTCGCAGCCACACCGCAGTCGTTTACAGCTTTGAGGATCGATGTTCGGCCCTACATGGAAGAAGGAGATTTCTAGTACCAGCAAGTATCCCTACGGAAAGACCGGAAACTTAATGCTATAAAACGATTCCCAGGTTTTCCGTGGAAGGCGACGATAGATTGGTCAACGGGAAAATTTGGAACTACGTGTTCACGATGGCTATCGTGACGTCATCACAGGATGTCGCTCACCCCTTTCCCCTCCCATTTTAATACGATAATCGTAGCAAATATGTATACATTGCACGGACAGAATAAATGGACTTAAATGAAAAAATTCCATATAAAAAACCAAGTTTATTACCGTATATCACGCATTGCGAGAGTTCAAAGCCATTATCAAATTACATAACAGAAGTATTTGTACATAAATATTATACAATAAAGATATAAAAATGAATTATTGTAACCGACTTTTATAACGTTAATACCTTTTATGCATGAAACGTATTTAAAGGAAATTCACGCGGACGACGAAATACGTCAACTTTCACGTCAAGAATGTATTTGTGGATCAAGCAATAATCTATTGTAAAGTGATTTCTTCGGCCCTGGAACACAGTTCTCTTTCTGTTCCACTTGTAAAAAGAATGAAAATGAATTTCTAAGAATGTCAATCATTAAACCTAATGGAATTGATGCAGGAGGCAATAGGCGTGCTTCAAATGTTGCAATAAATGTAAAATAAGGCAAATGCGCTTACGGGCCTTTGTGTTTCATAAACAGTTTTTCTATGAAGATCACATTACCATTTGTAAAATTAAACACATCACATTGCACTAAAAAATGTCCACGTTATTTATAATTTATTCTAAGCACAGTTGTATTTACTGACGTTTAAGTGTTCGTAGCAGTTACAGTTAGGCCATTTAAGATCTATATGTATTCATAAAATCACAAGAAAAACTTTTGATATGGAAATTTTAATTTCTCGATCGAAAAATATATGTATTTCTAAATACGTTTTGAAACAAAGAAGAATTATCTTAACGTCTAGGATACAAACAAATGCATAACGAGAAACAAGAAATAATCAAGTTAACAATTTCTGCAAATTCAAAATATTTCAAGTGAAAACATAATGAGACTGGTCCGTAATGAAATAACGAAAATCGTTGCAGAGGTGATAACTTTTGAATTAAAAAAATATTTCCAATAATAAAATGTTTGAAAAAATGAATGTGTATTTAATCATATATGCTGAGTGTACCTATATGGTACTACTTTCTCAGATCTTATTAACATGCAAAACATATGATCTATTTTTTGTAGATGGGCTTAGGATATCAGAGGCTGAGTTAAACCCCTCCAAGGATGATGTATCTGGTCTTTATTATAGCATTGATAATTATAAAGTTTCAAATATAAAATATGTTAATATATAAAAATACTTTTTGTAAATTGGTATCTTATATTATTAATAACAACTCTCCTAAGCTAATTAAATATGTATGTTATTTATAAATATTAACATGTATTTAAATGTTTTAATTGTAATAAATAAATAAATTCATGCTTTGTTGTTTTGTTTTAATATGGTTAAATTTTAAACCTCTATATTAATTACGTAATGAACTTGTTAATTCAAATGTATCAACAAATCCTGTTCTGCAGCTTGGATTTAAATTAGGCGATTAATAAAAGCTTAATCTTAAATTTATATGAGGATATAAAACATGGAAATTTTTAATGATTTTTTTTTTCTATTTTCCTGTCGTACCAAAATTCATATCTTCAATCCTTCTTTTTTTTCCATCTTTCTCGACTCTCATTTAGTTCTTCCACCACCCCATATAGCGTTAAATGCAAGTTATTCACTATCTTTAATTTGGCACTCTATAAGGAGTACCTACTCGTATAAGCTAAATGCCAGTACTCGGAATGAGCTGGAACGCCGTTACTCACATCGGTAATTTCCTTTCGATACCAAGTACTTTTGTACTTGATTCTTTTCTTTCGATATTCTAGTGACATCGGTACTTTCGGCCGATACTTTTGTGGTATTGATACTTTTCATTCGATACATCATATGATTACGGTATCGATACTATCGTTTCGATTTCGTATCCTTAGATACGAAAAGGGGTGTTTTTGGGTGGGATGCGATTATATAGCCTCTCCCACTCAAATGTCAACCTCACCTGCACGTGGTGCACCCTGCTTCACAGACGAGGCTCTGGCGTCCGAGTGACTCCCGGGATAAGGTGTCCCCCCTCTACCAAATGCCAACGGCCTATTTAGGGGCGGATGAGAAGGTGGAGGGGTAGGGCACCCTCTTGCCCTTGGGGTGGGAAACTGCCCCTAAAGGCGGAGGAACTATTTTGATAGTCAACGGCATAGGATGGAGAAGGCAACAGGAAATCACTCCATTAAAGATCCTATTGGATATCCCGAGGGTAGCAACCATGGAAGGTTTTAGAAAGGAATTTGTAACTGATCATGGTATTCGGAACCCAAGATCCGGCAGGGGATGTAGCAGGGCTTCTCAGGTCGTTATCCAACGAAATCCCTGTCAAAACGTCAAAATAGGTACTTGGAACGTCAGAACATTACTAAAAATAGGTAAATTAGAAGAAATAAAGAAAGAAATGGAGAAAAATGAGATTGATATCTTAGGTTTGTGTGAAACAAGGTGGCAAGAGAAAGGAGATTTTTACAGTGATAAATTTAGAATAATTCATAGTGGAGGTGAAAAGAGAGGAAGGAATGGAATAGCAGTCATTATTAGTAAGAAATGGGCAAACAGTGTTTGCAATACATATCACATAAATGATAGGTTGTTGATGGTAAGAATGAGCACCGTGCCAACGGATACAGTGATAATACAAGCGTATTTCCCAACAAGTAGTGCAGAAGAAGGAGAAGTAGAAAAGGTGTATGAAGAAATAGAAGAACTTATAAAGATGACAAAAGATAAAGATAATGTAATAATAATGGGAGACTTTAATGCTGTGATTGGATTTAGTCGAAATAGTAGAATGGTAGGAAAATTTGGTTTAGGTGAAACAAATGAAAGGGGAGAAAGATTAATTGAGTTTTGTGAACAGAATGAGATGATGGTATCAAACACTTTCTTTGAAGTTCCCAAAAGAAGAAGATACACATGGGAGGCGCCAGACAGAAGAAGGTTTCAAATAGATTATATTTTAGTAAAAAGAAGATATAAGAACCAGGTAAAATCGTGTTATAGTTACCCAGGTCCAGATGTAGACAGTGACCACAAGCTAGTCATGGCAAAATGCAATATTAGGTTTAAGAAAATAAAGAGAACAGTTAAAAAGAACTGGCATCTACAGGGACTGAAAGAGTTACCAACGGCTAAGAATTACCAAGAAAAAACAAATGAGTTGATGAGAAATTATGAAGGACAACTTAGTTGGGAGGAATTTAAAAAAGGGGTTATTAAAGCTACAGAGGAAGTTATTGGAAAGAGAAAATTGGAGCCTAGAAAACCTTGGATGACTGAGGAGATACTGATTTTAATTGAAGAAAGGAACAAGTTGAGGAAGAATGGAAATGATGAAACTTATAAAAAAGTTAAGAATGAGATTATTAACAAATGCAGAGAAGAAAAAGAGAGATGGACCAAAGAGATAGTGAAGGAAATTGAGGAAGATACAAAGGGAGGAAGGCAAGACAAAGCATACTTCAAAATTAAAACTCTCCAGTACAAACCAAGAACTAAATCGGCAATAGTTAAGGATAAGGAAGGAAATATGTTATGGGAAAATGAAAAAGTATGTGCTCGGTGGAAAGAATACATAGAAGAATTATATAGTGGAAGAGATGTTGGAGATGGATGTAGATTTATTGAAAATGAAGAGGAAATAAGAAATGACGAGCTAGGCCCAACAATAACCAAAGAAGAGTTTTATAAAGCTATTAATAATCTTAATTCAGGCAAGGCAACAGGTGTTGATGGTATACCTGCAGAACTTTTGAAGAACTTAGGGGAGGAAGCAAAAGAACATTTCTTTAAAATTATAAAAGATTGTTACGAAAAAGGAAAATTACCTGATGACTTTATAAAAAGTAAAACTATAAGTTTACCAAAGAAGGGGAATGCAGTGGAGTGTAGTAACTACAGAACGATTTCACTACTTTCGCACGCCTCAAAAGTTTTAATTTATATCGTGAAAAACAGAATAAAAAGGAAAATAGAACATTATATTAGTGAAGATCAATTTGGATTTAGAAGTGGGAGAGGAACGAGAGAAGCTATATTAGCCCTCAGGGTGATAATGGAAAGATGTTTAGAAATGAACAGGACATTATATTTAACGTTTATTGATTTGGAGAAGGCCTTTGATACAGTTAATTGGGAACTGTTGTTTAAGACTATGAAAAAAATAGGTATTGATTGGAGGGACAGAAGATTAATTTTTAAGCTTTATCAAAATCAAACTACAAGAATAAATATAAATGGATTAGAGAGTGAAGCAAAGATAAGGAAAGGAGTAAGACAAGGATGTCCGCTATCTCCATATTTGTTTAATATGTTCATTGAAGAAAGTATAGAAGTTATGAAGGAAAAGACAAAAGGCATAAAAATAAATGGAGTTAGAATACACTGCATTAGATTTGCAGATGACATTGTAATATTCAGCGATTCAAAAAGAGAAATGAATAAAATGCTGAAAGTATTATCGGACACGTTAAAACAGTGGGAATTAAAGATAAATATCAAGAAAACCAAATTGATGGTTATAGGCAAAAGTAATGCAGGGACAATATCAAAGATCAAAATAGACAATCAGAAAATTGAGCAGGTGAAGCAGTTTTGCTACCTAGGTAGTACAATTACTGAAGATAATAGATGTGTACAGGAAGTGAAAAGAAGAATAGCACTTGCAAAGCAAGCTTTTCAATGCAAAAGGAGCCTACTGACAAGCAGTCATATGAATTTGGAAGTAAGGAAATCCTTTGCAAAAGCTTTTGTCTGGAGTACCATACTTTATGGTAGTGAAAGTTGGACGTTAGGAAAGAGGGAGAGGTCCCGTCTGGAAGCGACAGAAATGTGGATATGGAGAAGATTGATAAAGACAAGTTGGACAGAGAGAAAGACAAACCTTGAAGTTTTGGAAGAAGTAAAAGAAGAAAGGAAACTGATCAGAGGAATGGAAGAAAGGAAGGCAAAATTTTTTAGGCCATGTGATTAGACATAATGGATTAATTGTGAACATCTTGGAGGGGAAACTTTTAGGGAAGAAAGGAAGAGGCAGACCAAGAAAGAAATACCTAGATGACATGGAGTCAGTGATGGGAGTTGAGAAATACGAGATGTTGAAGAGAATGGCAGAGGACAGGAGTTCATGGTTGCAGCGACAAGGCTTAGCCTTTAGATGAAGAAGAAGAGATACGAAAAAAGTATCGATACTTTACTCACATCGGTAATTTCCTTTCGATACCAAGTACTTTTGTACTTGATTCTTTTCTTTCGATTTTCTAGTGACATCGGTACTTTCGGCCCGATACCTTTGTGGTATCGATACTTTTCATTCGGTACATCATATGATCACGGTATCAATACTTTCGTTTCGATATCGTATCCCTGCGTACAGATCCTCGATTATGATTTTCAGTATTGCGGTATGCGAATTTCGTGTCCACTGCCTTCGATTCTTCTACCATATCAAGGGTTACATTTCGTACTATTTTTCATTTTGAGCACTGATATGTGCTAATGTATTGCCGTATCTGTTTGATTAAGATAATTTAATGATATTAAAATATTTTAAACAATAAGGTATGTATCCATATTTTCATTTAGATTACATGTATAATCAACCAGGGTTTCCATATTTTACTCGAATACAAAATATGATAGATATATGGACTGGTAATTACTGGTAGAAATTACGGGATGGACAAATACAGAGAAATCGGAGGTCATGTTAATACCGGGAAAAGAAGGAAACTTGAACATTAGTTATTGGTGGAAAGCCATTACTACAAGTTTCAGATTGAAGATACCTAGGAAGCATCATTATAAGAGATGCAAAATAACCTACGAAATAAGGACTACAATAGCGAAAGCAAAAGTCGCTTTTAGAAGGAAGTTACTTATACTTAAAGTAGTGGTTCTCAACCGATGTGCCACGGCACAGTGGTGTGCCGCAGAAATTTGGGAGAAGCGAGAGAGAGACACTGGAAAATGGGGCGGCATGACACCATTACTTGTTTTATTTGTGTAAATGTGCCGTGGAATGCATGCTTGAGAATCACTGCCCTAAAGGGAAATATAAAACGAAATCGAGAAAATGTAAATGACCAAAACGAGAAATAATTAATTTCGCTGCTTAAAGTTGCATTGAATAGTTTATGGTTACACATTGAAAGAAAAATTCAGAGGTTCACGAGATTAATTTTCGCGGTTGTTTCAGTCATATCGACGGGTTAACCTAGCCTGAGGATACTAACAAAACGGGGGTGCTGTTGGTGTAGTGGTTAGGAAAGGTGTGACAGAGCATGAGCACGAGAATGACTGCATGCGCAAGTGAACACGTCTACATTAACTTTGTTGTAATAAAATATAGGCAGGAGGTGGGCCCTGGCAGGACGAGCCTCATACCAAGTTTCATGAAAATTGGTCCTTTGATACAAAAGTTGTAAGTAGGGGACACACACACAGGTCCATTTCATTAGGCTGTTTCCTTTGGAAACCCCTAAAAATAGTGGGAACACCTGCTATATAGCTATGATTTTGGGGATTCATTTAGCCAATTGCAAACACTGGAAAAGGAGTAATATTGCCAGAGAAACAGTTTGAGAATAATAACTAAAACAAAACCTGACAATTACCCTCGGAATGAACTTTTTTTAACTCAAAAAATCCATACGTTAAGGATGAGCAACTTGAAATATATAAGTTGCCCTGTCAAGTAATTCCTGAAAGTTTGATGGAAGGATGAAAACTTTCCGAGTTATAGCCTTACTCATTCTCCCATTTAGCTCCACAGACAAGGGATAGACTGTCCAAAATCAATTTATATGTAGTATTATTCCATCAATATTTTGGCCTGAATATTAATTATAAGAAATAAAATTGAAATCTGCAATAAATGTGGGGCCGTGTATGTTGCCTTTAAAATGGTTAATTTGAATTAATTGGCAAGAGAATGAAAATTTGTTAGGGGAACTTCTTCACCTTGATGGGACTCATTGCTCTATATCAGTGGTGCCCAAACCTTTTGGCCTGCAGGCCACATCACCCATTTCTGCATTCATTGCAGGCCACATCACCCATTTCTGCATTCATTGCAGGCCACACCCAGTCTAAAATAGGATTGTAGAGTAATTTAAGGAAACTAAACTGTTTTGGGTCTATATTACCTTATTTAAGTGTATTTATCTATGATGGGAATAAAGGGTTCAAGACAAAATGTATTGTTTTTAAAATTATTTTCATTTGATGTTATAGTGTATCTTTAAATTGTTAAACTTAAGCCAGGCTGAATGAAGACACTCGGCAGACCGGATGTGGCCTGTGGCCCATAGTTTGGGCACCACTGCTCTATATAATGCCCAGGACTACCAGTTCCGAGTCACACTACTGTTTCCAAGGCATTTCTATCTAAAATATATTAAGGCAACTAATGGTAATGTAATAATAACACATATCTGCAATCCTTTTTAGTGAAAAAACTGTACCATTTGTTATTCTATTTAATTCACCTACTAGTCAACAGACCATGATGCGACTTAAAATGTGGGTGAGATCTGGCAATCATGAGCTCCATGGGGCTTTTATCGATTACTTTATGAGAAAAAATGTAAAGAGATTATAAATGTTTCATTAAAGAATTTTCCAGAAAAATACTTTATATACAAGGTAAGATAATAGGAATTAAATTTTTTTCTGATTGATTAGATCTACATCACCAGCTTTTTGACTCCCAACTCTCGTTAAGCTGGGATTTGTCGGAAATGGCCTGCAAAAACACCCATCTAGTGACGATTTGCAGAAGAAATTATCTGAGACACTTAATATAGATAATTTTATACTTTATTTAAAATTATAGCAATAAAACTTAGTTTGGCGAAGTTTTAATGCTAAGATCTGAACTTAATTTTTTTAAATTTACTAGTCGAGAGCCTGCAGTTCTACTGCGGAAAAATTTGAGAAACCTCAAAAAATATTAAATGAAGAATAAACAGAAAAGAAGAATCAAACGTCGGGAGAGAGTGGTAAAATGAGAAACAAACAAATAAGAATGGCAAAGACAAACAAAAATGATAAAAGCAATAACAAATGAAGAGCAAAGAGAAAAAGAATAGTCAAACGTTGATAGTGTGTGACAAATCATTTATTTACAATGCTTTTCTACAAATACATTTCCCACCTCTTCTTGTTTTCTCCCTCTCTCCCTTCCTACCATTCTATCTCTTTCCCTTCCTCCCATTCTCCCCCTCCCTCTTTTTCTTCCTCCATTCTCCCTCTTTCTTCCTCCCATTCTCCATCCCTCTCTTTCTTCCCCTTGCTAGTTTTATAATATCTGAAACTGAAGAAATAGTTTGTTATGCCATCTCATATTTACATGGACAATTAACTGACCTTGAATTAATTTCAATGTCTTAGGATTACGATATTGAGTTTGGCAACAATATCGGTCGCCATGGAAAGGAAAACTTTTTCATTAATAAACTTTTGTAGTTTAAAGCACAATTTTGGAAAAACTCTTTCTGTATTTGAAATTTCTGCGTAGGAAATAAAACCTCATAATTTTCTTCGTCCTCGTGTTCAAGTGCTGATTTTGTATGATGATTTTTAGTAATTTTAATGTACAAATGAAAAATAGTCTCCACTTACCTCCATGTTTTTAAATGGGGAAAATGAAAACAAAAAAAATTGGTTGAATGAATTGGTTTAAAAACCAACCTACCATCATATACTCTTATTGAGATTAAAATGACACATTCCATTTGTCTCTACATTATGTAGTTTTTGAGTTATAGATACTTACATACTTATACTTGACCGGGCACCACCTCAGACACTAAATTATTTTATATATAGTAAGATTAAATGTCTACTGCAGAAATGCTTACAAAGGCCTATTGAAAAAGAAAAACATTGACAAACAATTGAAAATGAAAAACTAACACAACACAAAAAATGAACAAAAATATTTTAAATCTACGTCTACAGATATAACACTTACAAAGGACTTTTATTTATCACAAAATGTTTTGTTGAAATAAAAAAATCAATGAAAAATATTTCAATGTGTAACGTTAGGGTACAACACTTCTTTATAAACAATATTTTTGGATTTTCAAAAAGAGTAAACCTAAGAACAAACCAAAAAACAAAATGGAACAAACGAACCAAGGATCAAACCAAAACAAACCAGAATGAATCAATAAGAAAACAATAGAAATTAATTAACCCGATGACATGAAAGATCACAACAAAGAATACAACACTTTCTCCAAATACTTTGAATTTGAGAAATAAAATAAACAGAAAATGAACAAACAAACAAAACAGAATGAACAAACCATTCTAATAAATATCCAACAAATAAACCAATAAAACGAAAGACCAAACCAATGAACAAAGCGAAGCAAACCAATGCAAAAAATGACAAACAAACAAAAATGGTCACAAAAGACCTTTTTAGAGAACAATATTCTCTATGCATAAACACCAGTCGTTAGATATATATGTATACGCCAGCGAATGAATCCCAGTATCAGCTGAAACATCCACCTCTTACCTAGATTCGTTCAGCAACGAATTATTTCAATGAGTGTTTGTTTATGCCCCAAATACATTAACTACAATGAAAAAATAGATTCTATAACTTTTGATAATCGAATAATTTAAAACGAATGTCATAAAATAATTAAAAAACGTAAGTTAGTGTTAATAGGTCAATTGTAAAACTTATGTTTACTTATTATGTGTTGAATTACACTAGTTTCATTAGTACACAATAACTAAAATACATACAAAAGTAATACTTAAATACAATAATTTAAAATATTACTGAATAAATACAATATACTTTTATAACTCACAAGATCAATATAAATGTCAATTATTACTATCATTATGATATGGTAGTCTTTTAATATTTGAAACTGAAGAAATAGCTTGTTATGCCATTTCTTATTTACATAGATAATTACTTCATTTCAATGCCAAAAGCTTAGGATATTGAGTTTGACAAAAATATCGGTCGCCATGGAAAGGAAAACCTTTTCATTAAGAAACTCAATATTTTGTAGTTCAATTTTCGAAAGATTCAATCCGTATTTGAAATTATACCATAGGAAAATGAAACTTCATTATTTTCTTCATCCTCAAGTTCAAGTCTTGACTTTTTACAATGATTTTTAGTAATTTTAATGTACAAATGAAGAATAGTCTACACCCATCTCCATGTTTTTAAATGGGGAAAACAAAAATAAAAAATATTAAAAAAAATAAATAGCTCTAATGAATCGGTTTAAAAATCAGTCTAACACCCTATACTCTTAATTGCAGTTAAAATGACACATTCAACTTGTCTCTACGTTACGTAGTTTTTGAGTATGGATACATACTTATACTTGACCGGACACCACCTCAGACACTCAATTATTTTTATATGATAGAATAGTATGATAATACCATAGAATCTCTCAAGTAATTTCCAATGTTAACTCTTAATCAGCAAAACAGGTTGAACACCTACAGTGTAGGGAAATTCAAATGAGAATTACAAAATCACAACATTTAAGTTTTAATATAAAAAATAAAATTCCACTTGTACGTCACTGGACAAAATATACATAATGTACATACAAGGAGCATTTTTGTCTTAAAACTGCACTTGCATATTATTGGACAAAATATTCATAATTTAAAATAAAAGGAACACTTTCCTCTTAAAATAAAATTTCTCCATTCTTCACTGAATGATTCACATTTCTCCATATTACATCTCTTAATTTTTTTACTGTTGTAAGGTCATCATAAACTAAATTCCTCTGCTCCATATATTCCAAAACTGTATCAATGCAAAGCAATGCTCTTTCATGGCTCACCTGCTCAGCCTCCACTTCTTCAAAATCCTCAATATTCACATTAATCTCCACCTCTTCTTTCGCTTCTTGTTCATTTGCAGTTTTGAGAATGCTAGAAGAGCCCTTCGTGTCATCATGGTCTGGCACACAGACATCACTCTCTAGCCATTCCTTTAGGTTCTTTTTGTCAAAATTATCAAATCCATCAACACCATGGAGCATAGCATCCAGTTCTGAGTTGCTGAGATCATCATAAAATTCTTTGGACTCGTCTTCTTCTAAATCTGGTAGGATCTTTTTCCATGATCGAACTATTGCGATGGGTTCAACATGTGCCCATGCCAAAGAAATACCAAATATTGCATCCAGTAACTTTGTTTGTTCCAAAAATTCTTTTAAATTGCGATCTTCTTTAACAAGGGTCTTGAGGAGGCAAGCTCGATAGCGGCGCTTTATCGATGTCATTACACTACTGCCCATCGGTTGGATTAATGATGAAATATTGTGAGGTAAATACTTAACACATATGAGCCCATCATCAGAAGCCAAAATTTCCTCAGTTTTATGCAGTGGACTATCATCTAGTAACAAGACAGCTTTAAGTGGGAGGCTTAGACTTTGGAGATGACACCGAACCTGAGGAACAAAGTTATTATGAAACCAATCTCTAAAAATGCCTGGGTCCATCCATGCACCCTTTTCATGGTAATAATGAACAGGCAAGTTGCCTAGTTTGTAACCCTTGAACAATTTAGCCTTCCCCACCTTTCCAATTACAACGAGTTTCAGTTTGTGCTGGCCTGTAGCATTACTGCAGCACATGATCGTTATGCGCTCCTTAGTACTATTGCACCCAGAATTTTGTCTTTCTTCATCAGACTCCAATATCTGGGTTGGTAGAACTTTCCAATATAACCCCATTTCATTAGTGTTATAAATTTGTTCTGGGTTCAAATTTTCTTCTTCGACATATTGTAGGAAATCCTTGCTAAATGTGTTAATGGCTGGAACATCACAATTTGAATGACCTTTATTATGTGCAATTTCACAAATGCCATATCTGTGCTTAAATCTGGCTAACCATCCAGAAGAAGCACTAAAATCACCCTCCAATCCAAGCATTCTATGAAAAAACTTGGCCTGATGTGTACACATAGGTCCAGTGATGGACTCTCCTTCATCTCGTTTTTGATTCAGCCACCCAAGCATAGCCAAATCCAATTCTTGATATGGAGATTTTTTCATTGACTTTCGTTTGGAAGAACCACATTCAGAGAAATTTAAAAACTCAAGTAACTTAGGTTTACTCTTCTTTATATCCCTGACAGTTTGCTCACCTATCCCATACTCTTTTGCTAATTTAACTGCAGACTCTCCATTTTCAAATCTTCCAATCACTTCAAGTTTTTTTTTAATAGTCAGCACAACTTTCTTCCTTTTTTCAGCCATTTAGTAAATTAAATACGTTATCAGTTAATAAATACAACATTTAAAAAATGTGAGATCATACACTAATGACTGCTTTTTCATGTAATTAAATCATATTGAACTATGGCAATGAACAAATCTGCTGTTACAGCCAGATTAATAAGTAAGTAGACAAATTGAGGTGGTCTCTCTTGAGAAGTTCTGCATGAGTACAGTGTCAAAGAGTCGACCTAGAAAATATGATAGGAAAATATTAGAAGAGATGTGAATATAAATAATATACAATGAAGATAAGTAAATAGACATATCTAAAATTGATACATTATAGCAATTACCAGGTATTTTGATGCCCTGGACAAGAATAAATTTCAGTGCCCCCATTAATAATTTTTATGAAGAAATTTGAAACATACATGCCAATTTACTTATTGCTCCATAAAAAAGTTATAAAAAGTAAACAAAGAGTAGGAAAAAAGGAACATCATCAAGATTATAGCCTGTTTAGCAATATAAATTACTAGCCAAAGTTTCTGCACTTGCCAATAATGTGGAACTAGTCAGAAAAGATTTTGGTGCCATGGACATTCATCCAGATTGCTAGTACATTGTAGTATGAATGTAGTTGATTTTTATTTATCTGTGTGCAGATTATCTGCCAAAAATGTCTTGCATTAATTGACCTTCCTTTTGCCTAGGTTAGACAGGTTCGTAAACTGAGTCTCACATGATATGCTCCACCAAAAAAGTCCCCAATTTAAAAAATACACTAAGGAAAAATGAAAGCATACATGGAGAGAAATTGTGTAATCCAATTGACTAGCATTTTCAGAAAATCCTTAGCATGTGGTGTTATCATTCAAAGATACATTAGATATATTTTGTGAAGGTTAAAGGTGCTTGAAATAATTTTGTGACTTATGGGATTGGTGAGCCACAGTACAAAGTTTAAAAAAAGAATAACAAAAAATAATAATTACAGATGCAACCAAGCCAGAGCCAGGAAGTGATTTATCTAAGTATAACTTTATATGGCCACACCCAGTGACTCATCGAGACCTATGACAATGTTTTAACTAGCAGAGATCAGAATCTGACATCAGGTTTATTCTAAGGAAAACTTATTGGAAACAGCCTACATTATGGGACTATAGTAATTCCTTGAATAATGCGATAGTTATATTTGTGAAAATTTGCACGCTAAGCGAAAACGCTTTAAGCGGGGACAATTTTCCGATTAAAAATAATGGAAAAGGGGTTTTATTTTATTATTGGTATTTCTATGTACAGTATGTGTTTCTGTGTGTATGCATAGGCAAGTTTCCTTAATAATTTGTGTCAGAAAGGGATGGCCTAACTTAAATAAAGCATAGGTTATTGTAATATGAAAATAAAGAATTTGTAGCTATCATGGTTCATTTTTTATGCACAAATAAATCAAGAACGATCAGCTCCATTTCAACAAATTTTTTGCCTGAATACTTGGTGCAAACTCTTGCAGGTTATTAAGTGGGTAGTTGTCTCCTGAAAAAGGCATGGGTTAGATAAGAGGATAGTTTTTGTTTTTGCATTTCATTAATACGTAATTGGCTGGAATATGATGAGTAGACCTTTCGTCTTTAACATTTAAAAATATCTTACGATCAAGACTTTGACTGATTTACACTATTTCACTTGGAAAAAATGAAGATTCTTACATTCGATTCTGATTTTTAATTCGTGTTCGCTTATATTTTAAGTTTATATTCGATTTACTCCAATTTCAACATTTCAAAAAGGAGTTTCCTAGGGTTGCTGGCATTTTTGATCTCAGATTTTTGCATTTTTGGACTTGGGCTTTCAAGTTCATTTGCACTAAGCTTATTATAAAACAAACACATGAAGGAAAAAACCAATTGAAAATTTACATGAAAATTTTGTCTAAATATAAAACAAATGAGCAAAGAAATTTGAGGTCAGGAATGACTCCATTGCACTGTAATAATGGACAACTTAACATTACAAATAGCAAGATATTTGATGCTTAGAATATGATTTGCTGTGCCATTAGAAACAAAAAAATGTAGTGTACCAGAAAGAGTTAGTCTAAATCGAGGAGTTACTGTATTTATCAACTTTCAAGAACACAAAATACAATAAGAAAATCATCAATTAAAATACCTCAACAGTAGCTAATTTTGTTGACATTAACCCTCTAAGTGACAATGAAATATGATCGTTTCATATAATTATAATTGCTAAGGGTTAATGAAATGTACATTGTTCTTTAAGTAGCCTCTACAACAAATGCTCCAAATTTGAGCATTGACGAAATAGAATACCATAAGATGTTTCGAAACTATGCCAAAAGTATAAACACTGTAAATCTACCAACAGTTGCCATTATGCCACACCATCAGTGGCGTAGCGGATACCTCTGCATGGTGGGAGGCTCATGGCCAAAGTGGGCCCATATTTTTTTCGTGAGGCCCTTAAATTTATTTCCGGAACTTCGATTTTGTTTTGGCGAGAGGGCCCACGCATTTTCCGGTACGCCACTGCACACCATTAATATTTTAAACTAGAACAGGGGTCAACAACTTATGATCCAAGGGCCACATTCATCCCTGAGAGCGCTTTATACGGCAGGTGAAGCTATGATGAAAAAGTGGTCCATAAAATTTAATATAGACAATTTAAAAATTTTCAGTAAAATTATAGTCTCAAAACCTTTTCTGGTGAAGTCTTATTGCTAGTAAATTATTGAGATTTGATTTTCACTAAAATGAGACCACAGAATCTCTAACTTCAGATGTAAACTCTAATGCCAAAGCTCTCGTGACATCCCTCTCAAGCATTAAAAAAAAGGGCTGCTTTATCCTAAAGGCAAAATGGGCAGCTGCCCAGGGTCCCTGGATGATAGGGACATCTTTGCACAAGAGTCCTACAGCTGGCTGTAGGGACACCACCATCTCCTTTCACAGTGAGCTTTGGTTAAGAGGGTGCCAACAATTTATACAGTCTACTCTAAATAAAATCTAGCAAATAATTTGCCAATGGTTTTCAACATGCCAATGAATCAAGTACACAAAATTAAAAACTAACTTTGTAAAAATTAACCCTGTGGTACTCGCGTTAATTTTTCAACAGCAAGTACTCGCATGGGATGCTCCTGACACCCCACAGATGTTTTTTGTTATGAAAAAATATCATTATTATTCAATTAATTATTTATTTTTTTTTATTTATAAGTGAATTTTGATAAGTTCCAAATGATTTTTTCATTATTAATCTATTTCGAAAAGAAAGTCTTAAGGTACACTTACATGAATATTTTCGGATGTCAATCTATGAGTCAGTTGACAGTTTTAGGAATATACTTATAATATCGTCAGATCTATTAATAAAATTGGAAATTCCACAACAGAACACAAATAATAATGGTACAAATGAGGAAAAACCGTTATCCACATCATGACCTTGAAAACTGTATTTGCTTTACTTGTTCAGTTTGAATACTCATGCAATTCACTATAATATTTATAATAGTTCTGTCACATATCAGTTGGAAACCGTCTACTGGGAGATTCAAAACAAAATCCTAACACTGAAATAATAAAAATCTACAAACCTTGTAGGATCAGAGTCAGTGAAGAAACTGTTGAGATGCGATCTCCAATTATGAGAAATAACAAAAGTTCAGTAGATAGTAAAAATAATTTCAGAGTAAAATATGAACAATGTCTGTACAAATAAAAAAGCACTGATTTCCAGAATGTACAATGCAGCACTCTCTTAGAAAAAACGCCCAAACTCTTAAGGATTGCCATAGTAAACTGAAAAGTTTTAGCAGAAAAGGTTCCAAACATGTCATTCCAGCTACTGAAGAGTCAGGGTCATAAAAGGCCGAAGGAAAAGAGCCCTGTCATAAAACGTATGCCTGGGGTGTCCACAGCACCCCAAGTGAGTACTACAGGGTTAAACATGTTCAGGACCAATTTTAGGCGTGGCTGTGCATGAATGATGGACGTTCCGGCCCCAGATGCTTGGATCACAAAATTGTGCAGGAGAAGATGTTTCATCCATTTCAAAATACTCGATGATTTGAAAGGAATCAACTAATGGAATACAATATTATTGTATTTATTGTTGTACAATACCCATTTTAAACAACAATAAATGAGACGTAACATTTATTTTTTTGTAAATTATGCTAAAATCTACTCTTGAAATCTGATGATTTAAAATGAATATACAAAGAGGAGGTATATTTTATTTATAGTATAAATAATGGAAGTGAATTTTTTTTTAAACCTGATGATTTCACTTTGGTTCTGAAATACTGATGGTATGTTTTGGCCCTCTTTTAAAATACAGATTATTATTATTATTATATTTTGCCAAAGAATAAATAACAAAGCCGTTTTGTTGATTTGTTTTGAATCAACAGGCAACATCATTATGAATTTTCTCTACTCCTAAAATGAGGGGAGAGAGAGAAATATTAAAAGTGAAATGAAGTTTGCTAAAACCAGCCCTGGCATAAAGGCTGATGACCCCTGATCTAGAACACTAAAAAAATAGCAAGAACTACAAAAGACATTTTATTCAGCAATGAATGAATGGAAATTGTAAACTTAAGTGAAAATATAATGAGCTGGGTGATTTGATTTTGACAATGATGATTCAGGAAGTGAGATGTTAACTGTCAGTGAAATTGTTAGAAAAGAAACTTGGGAAAATAAGTGTTATGAATATCAGTTAATTACATTAAAAATATTTATTTTATGAATTAAAAATGTAATTTTCGAATATATACATAACAACTACATCACATGTTTAGTAATGATAAAACTTGAACCCTTTATGGTAGATACTTGCCATATAATATCTATCCTTCACTCCCTGCTTCTTATTTAACAGTTTCCCTGTTATATGACTCCTTAAGAAGCAGAAAGAATTTTTCTGTCTTCTTCAAGTTTTCTGCAAGCTTCTCATTTGCAACATTCACAAGAAATTTTACATACTGAAATTTAAGGAAAAACAATATTAATAAAGCAACAATGCAACATCAAGAATTTATATTGCTAGATTCTACTTAGAAAAATGTCATTTGGTTCATTGATACATGAAAATTAATCCATTATTTATCATTAGCTAACATTTCATATGACTAGAGGAATCATTAGGTCAATTAATTGTTGACATTGAATATCATGAAGGGTGCATTTCATGAATGTTCCCATAAAAGAAGTTGTATAAGTGTCTAACAATAAGGATAAGTTAGCAGTGAAAATGTAAATCAAGCAAACATTCAAGATTTTTCCTCCCTATTAAATGTATGCACCAGTCAATATTATTTTGTGTTTAACAGGTAATATTTTAAGCCTAATGAGAGTCTAGCCATGGGATCCCTTCTATCCCCATTCCTCACAAACCTATATATGGACTTTATAGATTAAATTAGCTGACTCTGATTCAACCTCAGTCCAACACATTGTAAGTTGGTACCAATACTTTTGTAATCATCATCATGCTTCTGTCCGAAGACAGGTTTTAACTGAATCGCTGCCTCCATTTCTCTCTCTCCCTAGAAGCCTCTTTTAGACCTCTATAAGTATTATTTCCCTGCTTTATATTATCTAATATTCCTATTCTTTTTCTCCCTCTTCCTCTTCTTCCACTAATTTTTCCTTCTATGATCGTCCTTTGTAAACACTGTCTTCTCCATATGTGCCCTATCCAATTTGCTTTTCTTTTCCTGATTGTTTTTATTAGCATCCTTTCTTCTCCCACCATTTCTAATACTTCTTCATTTCTCTTCCTCTCTGTCCATTTCACTTTCATCATTCTTCTACATACCCACATCTCAAAACTTTCTAAATATTTTTCCTCCTTCCTCCTTACCGTCCACGTCTCTGCACCATAAAGAGCTATGCTCCATATGTAGCATTTTGCTAATTTCTTCCTTGTTTCTAAATTTATTTTCTTGCTTGTGAAAAGCTTCTTCTTCTCGTTAAATGCTGCTTTTGCCATTGCAATCCTACTTCTGATGTCCTGTGTACTACTTCCATCCTGTGCTAAAATACTGCCAAGATATTTGAAACTACAACTCACTTGTTCCAATTTTTGGCCATTTACCATTATATTTAATTCTTTATGTTCCTTTGAAACCACCATGACTTTCGTTTTTTCTGCATTGATCTTCATTCCATATTGTTGGCCAACCTCCACTAGTCTGTCTGTCATCCTCTGAAGCTCTTTCTCGCCTTCTGCTATTAAGCCCTGATCATCTGCGTATTTAATGGTGGTAATACTTTCACCTCCTATCTTAAATCCTTTCTCTTCCATCAACGCTTCTTCTGTTATTGTTTCTGCATAAATATTAAATATCGCTGGTGAAATAGGACAACCCTGCCTCACTCCCCTCCCTATTGAAGTACTTTCTGTTTCTTCTCCTTCAACCCTGACTCTAATCTTTTGATCAAAGTAAAGGTTTTTAAGCAGTCTTTTATCTTTCCAATCTATTCCTATTTTGTTTAAAATACCCAACATTTTATCCCATTTCACTCGGTCAAAAGCTTTCTCCCAATCTACAAAACAAAAATACATACTTTTATTGACTTCTAGCGCTCTTTCTATCATCATCCTCATACATCCTATAGCATCTCTAGTCCCCCTTCCTCTTCTAAAACCAAACTGATTATCTTGCAGCTCCTTTTCTATTTTACATTCAATTCTTTTGGTTATTATTCTGGTTAGAACTTTAGCTGTATGAGAAATTAAACTAATAGTTCTGTAATCCTTACAACATTTTGCATTGTTCTTTTTCTCCAGTGGTACCATCACAACATCTAAAAAATCTTCAGGCCATATGCCAGTATCATATACTTGGTTAAAAAATTTTGTGAGTTGCTTAACTGCTTTAGATCCCAAAACCTTAAGAACATCCACGGGTATATCATCACTCCCAACTGCCTTCCTTCTTTTCATGTCATCAATTGCTTTTTTAGCTTCAGACTCGAGAATACTTGGTCCTAGCTGATCTTTTTCTACATCCTCTTTTTCATTTACAGTCAAACTCCTTTATAACGAGCACGGTTGTAACGAGGTCACGGCTATAATGAGCAAATGCTACCTCCAAGATAAGTTTACGAGTATTTACATACAAATATTTCACGTATATAACGAGCACGCTTCACGGATATATCAAGCAAACTTCGAACACTTCTCACTGTCTCAAACGCGGTGGCGGTCAGCCCCTTCAATCCTCATAGTGACCCAAGATATGTAACCTTGTGTTCTCGAGTCCAGCCTCTACACCCTATCCCTCGGGGAGGTTAAAGACCGCAGCGTTGTTGTTAAAAAATAATCCCTTCGTCCAAACCAAGAATTCCCAACTTGCAGGTACAGTGGCACCCGCGGAGGTCCTTTGTCCTCTCCTCCCAACCCACAGCTCTTTTACAGCCAGGAGGTTGTGTTTGGAAGGGGGGTAAGGGGCTAAGGGCATGTACAATGCCGCCCGCCCCCGTCGCTCAGCCGAATGCACCCAACACCCTTTCCCACGTAAAGATGGGAAATCCCAGATTTAATCCGTCTCCTCATTAACTCTTCCTGGAATTGGTATGCTCGCAGTTTGCAAAGAAAGTTCGTAGCGTTGATCACAAAAATCAGTTGAGGTTTTGCCCTTGAACGAGTAACATGTCCGTACATAAAGGAAGTGTCTGTCTATTCGCGAAAAGGTTGATATTATTCGAGAGTTAGAACGTGGTGAAAAAAATGTTGAAGTGTGCAAAAAATTTAATTTATCGTCGTCTACGGTTTCAACCTTATGGAAAAACAAAGAAGCGATTTTATCTGCACTAGAGAACAACCTAACAACGAACAAGAAAATGAGGAAGTGTGACTTGGGTACTGTTGATCAAGCACTGCTGGAGTGGTTTAAGACACAGAGAAATGCTGGTTTCCCCATCCCCCCATCCCCCATTTTAAAGGTACAGGCAGATAAATTTGCAAAACAGTTAGGACATGAAAACTTCACATGCAATAATAGGTGGCTCGATCGTTTTAAAAATCGGCATAACATTGTTTATGCGAAAGTCAGTGGAGAGGCCCTGTCAGCAGATTCAAAAACGGCAAGTGAATGGGTGAAAAGTGTTTGGGAGGAGTGTCAAAAAGGTTACAGAGAAGAAGACATCTACAATGCCGATGAAACTGGACTGTTTTACAACATGATGCCTGATGCAACGTTTAAATTCAAAGGTGACAAATGTGTTGGTGGCAAAAGACCTAAGAATCGTTTAACAGTTTTAATGTGCGCAAACATGAATGGGAGTGACAAAAAAAACTTTTTGTTATTGGTAAGTCACAAAAGCCGCATTGTTTCAATAATGTAAAGAAGCTTCCCGTTGAATATGCAGCTAATAAAAAGGCATGGATGACTTCCAATATTTTTCAGCAATATGTAAGTCAGTGGAACAACGAGTTACGGAGGAAAAATAGAAACATTTTACTCCTTGTCGATAACTGTCCTGCGCACCCACATATGCAGGAGTTATCCAATGTAAAACTGGTGTTTTTGCCTCCAAATGCGACTTCTATTTTGCAGCCAATGGACATGGGGATAATTAAAAGTTTTAAAGGCCATTTCGAGCGATTTTTTGTTCTACAGTTGATTGAAAGGAGGGAAAGAGGTTTAGATGGCAACGTCTCTGTATTGGATGCAATTCATTTGATGACAGATGCATGGGACAATGTTTCACCTACAACGATCATAAACTGTTTTCGGAAGTCTGGTTTAATATCGGGAGAATTTTCGATTGATAACCATAACGTTGATGAAGATGATCTACCTCTGTCAGAATGGCTTAAAGAAAATGGAATTGCGAATTTTGACCATGTAAATGACATTGACAATTTTGTTCATGTTGATGATGATTTGATTACCAGTGGAATTCCTACGGAGAGTGAAATAATAGAGACAGTACAAAACACAGCAGACAGTGATGAAGACATTGTTGAATGTGTCGAAGACACAATCCCGACGAAAGCCGTGCCAACTTACTCTCAAGCTCAGGATGCTGTGGAAACATTAAATGATTTTTTTGAAAACATTGACATTTCCGATGGTGTTTTTAGTGCAATAAGTGTAATAAGAGGAAACTTAAGAGACTTCAAAGTGAAATCTATGAAACAGGCTACCATTCAAAGTTATTTTTCTAAAAAGGGGAGTGATTAAGGATGCAGCTGTGAGTAAATTTTATATGTACAAATGTTTATTTTAAATTTTCTAGTTTATTCTCATTTTTAGTTTTTCCATAAATTTACTAAATAAACTTTCTGTTTATATATTCACTTTTACTTCTTATGTCTTATTTCACCATACGCATGCATGCTTTTGCCTTCACGGATATTAAGTTTAACGGCTATAACGAGCAAAACTAGACGGTCCCGTGGCGCTCGTTATTTCTGAGTTTGACTGCAATTCAATATTTCTTGGCTTTCCTTCTTTGTCATACAGAACCTCAATGTATTCTTTGATGTTTGATAACTGTTGGATTGTCTTTCCTATTGGGCATTATTGTCCCTTTCAAGTGAGATTTTTCTTTGAGCAATTCCCTTGCAAGAGTGACACTTCTGTAATACCTATCAGTAAAGAGATGATAGCCTTGAGAATCAGATACTGAGTTCTTCAATCTGTCGTGAAGTTCTAAAACTATTCTGGTAGTAAAAGGAAGATCAGGTCTTACCAGGGTTTCGGATGTTATTCCACCATAATAAGGGACAAATGAATGTACGTAACCGCATTTAGAATCTGAAAGTACATATAAACGAATACCCCATTTTGTTGGCTTTTTAGGATTATACGTGATGAAGCGTATCTTTCGTTTTGTCTTTACAAATTCAACATCACTGTCAGTACATTCACTCTGATCTTTGGGTGAAACAAGGGAAGTTTTCCTTTTCGCAATTCCACTCGGACCAGCGATTGGTTCATTATCCTCATATGCGTGATCAGAGCACTCACTTTCGTCACTATTATGTTTTTCAATAGTTTCTTCATTGTCAATGTAAAATTCATCATCACTGCTTTCTAAATCTTTGGAAAATCTATCCATCCTAAGGAGAAACAATTCGTTCTGAATATACGACTACTTGCGGACAAAGCATTCAGTCAACTACGGAGAAGGCGTCGTTTGTAAGAGAACCCTGTGTCATGAAAACATCTGAGAGATGATTCTAGAAACGTAAGCAAACCTCTGAGAGTGATAGAGGGACGATTGTTTACCAAGGTAAGATCATGGAAGCTCGGGCCTACTCAAGATGTTCACTATGCAAGAGATAAAAAGAGAATGGGCCTTTGATGGGTCAGTGGTGGGTGGATGACCACAAGAAGAAAACGAAATGAAAAAAGAGGTTGATACTAGAAGCCAATACAAGACGGGACAGCTGAACGAGCGAACTTTTCTTTCTGACGAACTTTTATTTCGGACGCAACTCCTCTTTCAGACGCATTATCCCCATTTGGTAATTCATTATCTGAAATAAACAAATGATTTCCAAGTAATGAATGGCAGCTAATGCAAGCGAAAATGCGCTTACACCTCAGTAAATAGATAAAGACGAACATCTGCTACGCCGGCAGCGGCATCGGCTGGAAACGTCCTTTATGGGTAGATTATAGAAGGATATTATTCATTTATAAAATAATCCATGTTGCTTAATTAAGTTGTTGTTTACTCGTATTTCCACGCTGATGATTACAAGAAAAGTTATTGGAAAAAATGGACGAAAATCCCCCTTCTCCTCACGATGAAACACCGTGTCGAGTGTGGCTCGACATACGAGCTGGTGCCGATGCTAGCCGTGTCGAGTCCCACTCGACACCCGAGTGCAAAAGGTTAACTGTCACTACCTTGCTAATTCTTTCAGCAATCTCTTTTCTCATTATAATCCCCACTCCCCTTTCCTTTTTCTCCCCTCCCGAGTAAATAATCTTAAATTCGTCTGAATTTATCTCGCCTTCTCCTTCCCACCGAACTTCACTAACACCTACTATACCTACATTATTCCTTCTCATTTCCCTTTTTAAGTTCTCTAGTTTACCCCCTGAATTCATAGTTCTAACATTCCATGTGCCTATTTTTAATTTCTCACCACTTGCTTTCTTATTAATTTTACATTTCCTCTGTGCATCCCCTAGGGTAGTCCCCACCCGGAGATCCGATTGGGGGACTATTTTACCTCCGGAATATTTTACCCCAGAAAGATCCATAGAGGTATTTTCAGCTTTTCAGCCTATCATGGGAAATATAATGAGGTAGTCTCCCCTTGCTTTCCTCATCGCAGTTTCACAGAGTGATTACCCATCTGTAGCTGTTCAGATCCACATGATCACCACCTACAGAGGTACTGTGCAAGCTGCTGCCCTTGCACAGGGGGATGTAAAACCCCCAAGACTGCTTCTTAGTCTGACTCTTCCCCTCAGACCTTTCCGGCTTGGATGGTCCTACCAGGAGAATTATCTCCCGCCGGCATAGCTCTTTGGTTCGTAAGAGTACACTTTTGTAATAAGTATTTGGAAAGGTATTAACATACAACATACCCAATTTATCAACTCCCTCAATTGTCTTCATTCCTCATAGATGGAAATCAACTATTCTTTCACTTTTCTCACCTGTTATCGTTTCCAACAACAAACCAGTTTTTTTCATTTACCATAAACCACTTAAACAGATCACACCTTATTCAAATTGTCCAACCATCATGCCATGCATAAATATGCAGCCTTCCACTTGCTCCTCTATCGACTGATAAGTAACCCCTTGTCCATACAAAACTTTCAGAGATAACTCTGAATAATTAAATACAGTAGCCTCTTGACAACTGCAATACCTAGTTTTGAGTATCTGTGATTCTTCACGTGTTCGGTCTAGTTGGCTAATTTTATCAATGTTAAAGTTTATGCCGTTGAAGAAGCTATATACTAACTTGTTTTTACCAGAAGTAAAGACATAAGAAAGAGGATTTTTAGCTCCTGATAAGACATAGTCAGTTTGGATGTGGAGTTTTGAAGAATTTTATGGAAGCTTTGGTTTTACCAGCATTCTTTAAAGTGTAAGACCAGGCTCTGCCATTAGCTTTTATATATAATTACTCAATATCTGCCCATCTGTATGTCTGTCTGTCTGTTCATCCCCTCTTTTATCTCTCAAACAGTTTGTCATAGAGAAATGCTGTAAACGCCAATTTGTTTCTACCAACTAGGAGACCCTGGGAAAACTATTTTCATTTATGGAAGTATCCCAGATTCGATGACTCCAGGAGGCAATTATATTTTTGCATATGTTTACACAGGAGTTTCAACTTTTCAAGGTGCAAGGTTTATTTCTTCATTCATTAAAATGTGTAAATATGGACTGAATTTTTCCACTATTGCTTTATTCGATGATGTCACACAGAAGAATTTGTCAGAAACACGTTTTTCTTTTCGAAATTTTACGGCTTTTTTCTACTCTTTGTAAAAAAAATGAAATTCAAAATGTCAGTTGTCTAATTTTATAAGGAGAAATGGGCTATTATTACTTTTAAACATGCAGATGTCTGACTGACTTCACAAAAATTTTTGCAGGTTCCACTAGTATTATAATAAAAAACAAACAAATTAATTTTTATTGTAATAATAAATATATATTAACATTTTAATTCGTGTCTTGTGGTAAAAATAGTTTAAGATACAAATTTCAAGAAAAAACAACTCAAATACTGAATAATTAGCGTATTTTTTAAATTGATTTGTGAAAGATAAAAATTAAATTCACCTCAATTGCAATTTAAATTGCCCACCGCCTGTTTAAAAAAATTAAATACCCAGATGAGTGGTTAAAAGAAAAAACATGTGATTACTCGATCTGTGGAGAATCAACTTTTTTGTTTAGAAAATTCTTTTTGAATTAGATATCTATTATCAATTTGCGAATTTTCCACCTATTGGACTTTCTAGTCCATAGATTTCTCCTAGGTGGCATCAAAGTTGGAAAATTCAAAACTTTGATGTGGCATTGTATACAAATTACTGAAACTAGAGGAGTGAAGTTTTCATGGATGGGAAGTTCTGTTGAGGATCTACATTGCAATGGTGTGGGTTGCCCCTAGCACAAATGGAGAGGCAAAAAGAAGTCTGAAAAATGTTAAGAAAAAGCGCTTCAACCTTTTGCTTTAGCAATGATATCGTTTCCCTTTCCCCCTCTTTTGTACTTTTTTATGACGGTGTATAAATATGCTTTATATACGAACTCTCCCACTGTACATACTCCTTTCTATTTAATGTTGTAGTTTTGTATTATCATATGTACACTATCTAGGGTTTTTGCAGGTTTTTCACACACGCCTTCTTAATGGGTGTTTTCCTGCGTGGGTTTTACAAGGGAGGACATGCCTGTTTTTACCTAGGTTTTTCCCACAAACACAAATCTGTATTCAATTTTATCATTTTACTTTGTATGATTTAGGTACATAATGTTTATATAATGTATTTTGTTATACCTTATTTTATTCTTTTTCTTGTATTTATTATATTGACGAAGGGTTAAATGTAAGAATGGACCTTATGGTCTAAATTTCGCCCGAATAAAGATGATTATCTATCTATCTTTTCAAACCTTATGAGCTTAGCTGACAGAAAACACATAACCTGATGTAGAGGATGAATTATCAAAACTGATAGTAGAACAATCTGTTTGTGGAAATAAGTATATGGTTTAAATAAACCTGTATAAGTGTTTCATTTACAAGGTGTCCTTCCCTATGGATGGAGTTCCATCAAGTATTGGCCCATTCAGTGAATTAAATTTTCCATTTTTCAGATAACAAGCAAATAAAACTGGAAATGCTTTGTAAAATTACATACAACATTTTCATCTTTGATAATCAAATGATGCTATAGTATAGTGAAGCATATTGTTTTCTGCCAGTCATCACAGCTCAATTTGTTCATGTCTGTTTTTCTTTATTATTCCTACACTGCCTCATTTCCATTACATGGGTTTGAAATTCATCTCTATCTCATCCTAATCTACCAACTATAACAATGAAGACCTATACTACATGCTTACTCAACCTTCTATGATTATTATATGCTCTGATGGAATATATTATAATGATCTTGGAGGAAATTGATCTATAATTTTGTATATGTGCACTTCTTAATTTATTTTCTTCCATTTCATAAAAAATACTTCCAACCAAGGAACTGATCAACTAGGCCATATAAACACCTGAATCACTTTATATTTTTATGGCTACCAGTGTCACTATAATGACCTACTGCTGCTAAAATAAGAATGATCTGTAAAAGTGAGGCAAATCTTAATTTTAAACCCTACCATTCAACAAAAAGTAACTGGATACAATAATTACCTGTTCCAGTAAAGAAAATGAATTAACATTCAAAAGCATTATAATCAAGAAAAAAGGGTTGACTAAATCAGCTTACCTCTTCAGATACCAATAGAGAGCCAGCATAAGATAGAGGAACTTCAAGGCCCAAACAATTTCTTACAGCCAAAATAACTTTTCCATGCTTCCCTATGACAAGTCCAGAATTCTTAAATCCAGATTCCAATGCACATGTTAGCTGATATCAAACAAAAGTAAATTATGAATTGAACTGCTATAAATAGACCACATAAATAATCACAACCATACTTAAGATTCACCGATACTTATTTAAAATGTACATGAAATACCTATATATAAAAACATGTTGAAATATTTCGGGTAATATGAATAAAATGGAAAATAAAGGCCTTTTAAGCCAATACATCTAAAAGGTTTTAAAGAATGTTGATACGCATTTCGGCTATCGTAAATTTCTGCATTTTCTAAACCCAACTAAAACTTGTCGCCCAACAACTACACAAAATTTACACAATCATCAAATATAATGATATACATTTCATCTAACGTTAAATTTTTAACTCGACAATATACTATCGAAAAATATCAACGCATATGCTAAGTACCACTACAATTAGATACTTGCACCTTTTAATGTCATAGTATCACTATCCTAGAGTATTCTTCTCCGTAACAAATTAACCAAAACGCGAATTACAATATATCGCTAGCAAAGCAATGATTAACTGTAAGAGTATATCACGAAGAGGCCAAATAAAACATAACAATCGCTATGCACCGCCCTTTCTAGTATCATCGGAGCAAAACAAAAACACACCCCTCCCTAATTACCCAAGGATCACCCAGAATATAAAAATGCAGGGTACAAAATCACGTCAAAAACATCATCCATTCAAATAAACTACTAGAGAACTCACCTTTTAAAAAATGGATATTTACGAACTTACCGTATATTGCGATTAATTCCACATTGGAATAAGAATTAATTTCAGGTTGGACTAATACACGGCGTCCTATTATTGCACCCGTTATGGATAGACTGCTCGAGTTAAGCATATCTGAGGAACGACCCATACCGTTTACGTTAAAAGTTCGCGAGTCGTTAAAAAAACATCCGAAAATAAACTTGACGGAACCGAAATAATCAACGACTGAGGTATTAACCTGAGCAGGACTGCCATCGCCCATTTAATTTTCATTTACGAGTCCTCAACAACCACCTGAAAATATCTAGGGCGGTCAGGTTTAAGCACCCTGCAACCCTATTGCTCCATCAGCAGAAACCACCAAGGCATCTCTCTTCAGTTCATTTGCGCCTCCCTATGGTCTACGCGTTTCCTTTTCGACATTACAATATGAGCTAGTTTTCAGTATTACTTTCAAAAAACTCTTATTTAAATTTTGTAACACGTCATTTTTCGAATAGTTTAAATGTACATATATCATTTACGACCAAAAAGCAGCTTTTGCTTCCTGAATCTATAACATTTTAATTAATAATTCGCAAATTAATACGTTTTATGAGACAAAGATCTACGGCTGAAAATAACAGATGATTAAAAATTTCGCTATTCGAAAGAATAAGAAACATATCCCTGTCGCATAATCAGGATAATAAAACTATTTAATATTTATTAACATGATAAACAGTTTTAAAGGTTAACCAACAACCAAAGACGGATGCTTAATATAGCACCTCTCCTGCTCTAACATCCATAAAGAAGAATGCCTTTTATTTGCTTCGAAGAACGTGAATCGTCTTCAGCAAACCCATATTTAAGTAAGAACATTTATTTTCAAACGCCATTTAAGATTTTTTACTATTTATCTGATTTCGAGTGGAAAGTACTTGTCTCTTAAGTGTTTTTTTCATAGGAAAGTTTGAAACTCTCACAAATCATGCATTATCCATCTTAAGAAGAATAAATCATAACAGATTATAATACACGAAAGCGATTTCTTTCCGATTTCTAAGGGGAAAATGTGCGTCATTATCAAGCGCTTATCTATAGAGTGACCACTCCGTGAAATTAGTGCATATGACCATGATTATAGACCTTTAACCTACAAGCCGCAAATGTTTTTATAAAGGATTAAGAAACAAGAGCCAATCATGAATTCCACATTGCACTCTCTTCCTGTTTTGTGGGTTGCTATAACAGCAAGTCTTTACTGGTTATGAGAGGTTTAATAATTTCTGTAGTAATAATGAGTAATAGAGACTCAGTGCGGCAGTGTAAGGTAATCTAGAAAGGCTGCAACCGGATTATATTCTCTGCCAACAAGAAAATATTAGTAGAATTCAGATGAGCTTACTGAAGGAGGTAAAACAATTTTTTTTCCAAAGACCATGCATGGTAACATAAACTGAACATGTCATAATGATTGGTCACTCTAGTTATTGCAAACATGCATTATAAACACTTCATGTTTAAAATTGGTTAACTTGATAAATAACAACACTAATTCTAAGTATAATTTATAGAAAATACTAATGTTTGCAAGTACCATAGATTTAGCTGCATCCAAGTTGGAACACTGCACGTGTAAAATCAGGGGTTCAAATTTAAGAACTGCGTTTCCTTCTGCTGGATCTAACTTTGATATTAGTATACCATCTTGGACAGCCTCATGGCTTGTGTACAACCACTTGCAACCCTTCTTTGTATGACCTTTTATTTTGTCCTAGCTCAAAAGAATTTAACTTGAAAGACATTATATATTTTATTTCAAAAACGATCAATAAAAATTCACATACCTCAGAAAATAATATTATCCTTCCTGAACACGAACTAGTCGTAACATAATCATCAATACCATTTATAAATTCAACTAAATTTTTAATTGGTAAATCGATCGAACCTTTCCTACTAAGATCTGCAGCAGATAAAATCTGTTTCTTTTGATTAGCAAAATCTTCACGAGACATCAGACAAGGGTAAATAACTACGTGGGAAAATCTCGAATTCAAACTCTTAACATTAAAAACATTAAGCCGGCCGATACGCAAGCTGAAATTCAATTATTTTAAATGCTGAATCACATATAGCGTCGTGTTTGAAATACGAAATTCGCAGAAATAGTGATGCCTCATTGATTTGTGTTTAAAGGTCTCCCGGCTAACGTATCTTCGGAAATGTAGTACAAAAACATTTTGAATTAGAAAAATTAGAATATGAAGTTATTTTGAGGTGGTCAACATTCATTAAAAATGAGTCGCACGATGGAATTAGACATTTGGGGAGGTGATTGGGGATTGCCTTCTATTGATTTGAAGTGCTTGCAGGTTTTGGTAAGTATCTAAAAGTAAAAATTCACTAAGAAAAATATTCATAAGAATTTAGCTATAACGTTTTAATTCGTTACAGACTCTGGCTAAAATTTCTCAAGTAGATTTAAAAATCAATGTGACAAATAACCCATACAAGGCGCCAAGAGGAGTTCTCCCGGTGTTTAGATGCGGGAAGGTAACCTTGGATGATTTACAAGATATAGCCACGTATTTCAGAAGAAATGTAAGTTTTTTTGATTCGTAGCTTTCACGAATCATAGTTCTAAGTCCTAACATGCCGCCGTATCGTCCATACCTTGAGTATTACCGTAGTTGTATTAATGATTTATAATCATTTAATACATACGCAGTTATTGGATAGAGCTTATTACAATCTGATAGTCTATTCCAATATACCACTGATAATAAATTCGTGCTTTATTTTGTAGATGTTTTGTGCCTCCTATAGTGATTTTGATTCTTTTAAATAATTAATATACATCTTACGTTTGAGTAATGTTTTGAATCGGAAAATCCCCCCCTTGCGTAACATATTTATTATTCATATAATACCTTATTGTATAAAGTTAAAGTGATTTGTCTATCATTTAATTCCTGAATTAAAGATGTTTCTACTTTTTTACTTAGAATTTCAACTCGGATTATGGTTTATCCTCTACAGAATGTGCAGATGTTGTTGCATATACCCATATGCTGCAAGAAAAGCTGTTTCCCATTATACAGTACACATGGTAAAGATTAATATGAAATATTTTTTGTTAAATGAAAGATGGATTTTTATTAAAAAAAAATAATTTCAGGTGGGTTGATGCAAAGAATTTTACTGAATTCTCTAGACCTTGGTATGCAAAAGCATTGGCTTTTCCTTTGAATTTCTATTATCCAGGAAAATATGAAAAAGAAGCTAAATCAATGATTGAAGCAATGTTTGATACTGACGATTTATCTGTCATTGAAACAGCTGTAAGTAAACCACACTATCAGACAATGTTGTTTTACCATCTAATTAAATTATTAACTTGTTATTTCTTAGCTTTTCAGTAAAGCAGAAATATGCTTGAATGCTTTATCTATAAGGCTGGGAGACAATGATTACTTTTTTGCCCAACCTTCCTCATTGGATGCAACTGTTTATGCCTATTTAGCTCCTATTTTGAAAGTACCATTCCCATCAACTGCATTGCAACAACACTTAAAAAACTGTACCAATTTAGTATCTTTTGTGACTAGAGTGTCACGAACATATTTTCCAGATTGCATTGGTAAGTAATTTATTATATTGTATTGACTTTTATTTTAGCATTTTATTCTGGTTACTTTTTCTTTTTTACCTACCAACAACTTACCAAAAATAGAAATCCTATCACCTTTGATAAAGCAATATGATTTAATAATGATAGAAAAATGTTTTTCCCCCAATGCTTATTTCCCAAACAATACAAATAGTGAACTTGGTTAAATGTTAACCATTATGCAGAAATCAATAATTCAGTAGATACTATGAAAAGCTCTAATCTGACACTTTCATTTAAGACCAAAATTACCCAAAATTTCTTATATTTTAAAGATAGAACTATAGACTGATTCAAGCTCATATTAGTTGTAAATTTATGACCCTTATATTGTGCTTGCATTTGTATTTTATTCTTTTTCATACAACCTATTTCAATAGTATGAAAGTTTATGATTATTTTTTACCTTCTACAGTTCCTCCGAAGGATAAGCCAAAAACTATCAATGAGCCTCATAACAAAGATGTTGATGCAGATTTTCCTTTTAAGAGAAGAAATCAACTTCTTGCAGGATTATTTGCTACTGTTGCTATGGCTGCCTATGCATTTTCAACTGGATTGGTTTCGGTATGAATTTTCAATTAAGAAGATGATTTTATACTTCAGAAATTGAACTTATTATTATTTACAAACACATTTACAAGTTTTTAAGCTAACATTTTATCAAATAATATTCTCCTTTTGATAGGTGACAACAAAAAGCATTGCCCACAATGAAGACGGGTCAGATGGATATCAAGATTTATTTGAACACGCTGATGAAGGAGATGATAGTTAAAGACTTATAGAATGAATGTACAGAGAAGTAGATTTTAAGTTGCCATAGATTTAAAACATTTCTGTGATTTTTTTCCTTTTGACGAGTGCACCAAATGATTTTTATTTAATGGTGCAATGGAATGCATTCTTTTAAGTATTAAATTAATATGAAACATTTGTTGTTGCTGCTTTCTTTAGTTACAAATCTCGTCCATACCTCCAGTTGGAACCATGCATTGCTATTTTAACCTCCTCAATGAACGTATCAAAGTTATGCACAGTAGTTCCGCCAAGAACTATATTAATACGTTGATTGTTGTTATTTAACTGGTGGACTGCTAGTGATTCTTCATAAGTCACACCACCAACCATAAAAACTACAATGTTATCCGGCCTGAAATGAAAAAAAATAGTTAATGTGTAACATTTATTTAATCTTGTACATGCAAAAAGCAAGAGAATGAATTTTGCTGTAATTTTTGATGCATTCATTACATTAATCTGGATCAGTTGTCCCCAAACTACGGACCGCGAAAGGGTTTTATCCAGCCCGAGGAAATTTTATTAAACATAAAATCAGTGTTTCCAATTTAAAAACGTGCATTGTTCGCATTAGAATTTTTCTTACATTTATTCTCGTTATATATGTAAGTATGCTTAGGTAATTATAGAATAAAATATTTTAAATTTTGAAAGTTTTTATTCGAATTTGGGGACCCCTGATCTAGATTATTCAGTCCAAAGTAAGCAAAGGGGTTCATGCTATATAAACTTAAAAAGTCTGATTTGGCAATTCTATTCAAAGAAATATTGTGCGCAAATGGGATAATAACTTTAATAAATGCTGTTTTTGAAAACCTAATAGGTTTTTAAATTTTTACGAAATTGAAATGACAGAAGAGTGAACCTTAAAAAGGATTTTGAAGCTAAATATTTAATGATAAATGTTTATATGCACCAGTAATCTGAGTTGATGCTACTGAGTTAGAATGAAAAATACTTGGAAGCAACTTATCTTCATAAAATTTGGTTTTGTGAACTAAGAAATTTTTTTTTCTATCAAGAGAATTTTGAAGAGGCATGTATACCATAATAACCTGAAGGGAAGACGTTTTTTTCCAAAAATTTTGGCAAAAAAATTAGGGATCATCTTAAAATTGACTGCAAAGTTTTAAATGCCACGCTGAACACCTCAACACAAATTCTATGTCCACGAAAATGCATTTATTTATACATACACAATACATTACATTTCATTTATTAACAATACATTTATTCATATTATTGAAGTACATAATGTGCAAATGAGTGGCTTTCCACATCGTAGGTACTGGTGGAAGGGGAGTGTTGACAAACCTACGTCAGAACTTGCAATCAGCTGGGTAGAAAATTTGAAATATACAGCGTTGAAAATAGGTACACTAAGATTGCCGGCATTTTACACCTATCTTGTTACAATTTTAACATATTAGTTACTTTT
The DNA here is from genome assembly GCA_028673005.1 of Tanypteryx hageni. Lineage (NCBI taxonomy): Eukaryota > Metazoa > Arthropoda > Insecta > Odonata > Petaluridae > Tanypteryx > Tanypteryx hageni. The sequence continues at coordinate 135,514,248 of CM054115.1, forward strand.
CAATTGGCGCATCAGTGGCAGGCAACAAGTGTACCTGCAGTTTGAAGAGTATAACCTCTATGAGAGCACGCAATTGGTGCAAACTTCACTAAGGTTTAATGTGAAGTTATGACTAGTTAGCTATTTTTAGCAGTTTAAATAAGTTACTCCAAATCTTAGGACTGAAATGACATCGTGTAGAGAAGAAAGGCACCTCTGTAAAAGGGAATGTATTACAAGGTATAAGGTGAAGTTTTGATAGACATTTTAAGGTAATGGTGGTGCATTATGCTGAAGAAATCAACAATTGTGAAGCCTGAGAGGAAATATAATGTGATAGAGGCAAATATGTGAAGGGGGAAGCAAGTAAATCAGAAACTTGAAGATGCTAACTCAACATGAAAATCATTTAGTGGATCCAAACGAGGTCGATTTCACGAATTAGAAGAAGAAACACTAAAATTTGTGCATACTCAAAGAGTGGACAGAAAACCATTGTCGCGGGAAGTCATTAAACTAAAAGCTCATGAATTAGTAGTCACTAAACATCCCATGGCAAGAATTCAAGGCTAATAATGGTGTGTATGGATGATGCATTGGAATGGTTTTCACCTGTGACAAAACACTCTTTACCAATGTTTACATTCTGGCTACACAGACAAACTTAATGCTTTCCAGAAGCATGTAGTTGCATCGCAGAAAATTCGATTGCCTTCTGAGCCAAATGGGTAATGCAGATGAGACGCCCATTTATTTTGACATGCCATGCAATTACATAACGAAAGCGGCGCAAAAAATGTCATCATAAAAACTTAGGGGAATGAAAAAATACACATTACTGTATTGCTGGCAGTATTAGCACATCTCATAAAGTTACCACAGTATGTTAGTTTGAAACTGGTATTACAAAGTTTTTTCCTGAAAAGACCTTGTTTTTTATTGTGGTCGTCTTAAATTTGAAGTCGTCTTTCTTTCTGGTTAATAGGGTAATATGATGGCTATTTCTACATTTTAACCATCTTATTCAACCTGACACTTTTCTTCATCATGGGTCTAACAATTAGGAACAATTTTAAAGACCCATGTGAATTAACATTACTTGAGAATAAACATTGAATTCAAAGTTAAATTTTCATAAATATGGCTTTAATAAGGACTTCACAAACAAAGACTTAAACTTACCATATTTAAGGAGCCCCGCAGTTCTACATCTTACTAAAATAACATATCCTCCATTTAGACATGATATGGAAATGTTCGAAATTTTATGGAACTGTTGTACTTCAAATTTACATACAGCAGGTCTTCCCTTAATTCTTGTATAAAACTATATTTCCTTCCTTAATGAAATTGTTATTAATGTTTGGGAATAATTATAGGATTCTTTATTGGCTCAAAATTAGTGAATGTAAAGGAAAGATGTTATAGCCCAAAATGTCTTGCAAAGTCATTCAGGGAGCCTTTAATTACCTTGAAAGAGGCACACATACAATTTGTCAATTTTCTAAAGCATTTCTTCTTATGCACAATCATGACTATAGCTAGCAACTAATGACTAATTTTCTTTTGTTGGAATCTCTTAAGGCTGAATGGAGAAATTCATATAGTTGTTATCTTAGACCATCTTTTAACAGTCAGGGTGCCGGTGGTGTAGTGGTTAGGATACTGGCTGCTACTTGCCTGCTGCTTGAAAGGGCAGTGGACACGAATCTTGCGAAAGTAAGATTTTTCTAAGGTAGCCCAGCCCTGTTTGTGTGGTTTGAGAAGATCGCACAAAGTCAACGTTCTGTCCTTCAGAAGGGCTATTAAGCTGTTGGTCCCCTTGGTGCTCTTTGTTAAGAGTAGGCTAATGCTGGCACCAGGTTTCCCTCCTCCCTTGTGTGTGGGTTCGGTGTGGAAGGAGCTATGGCTATAATAATCCAAGAGGTCGATTAGCCAAAAATACACACATCTTTTAACAGTCATTTCGACCATACTGGACAGCAATCTTATAACGATGCTTTAGCAGCTTCCTATTCATTCATTTATTGTGCTAGAATGGTATCCCCCAAGTACATTTTTTTTATTATGCAGTTTAAGCATACTTTAATATTTTGTTATATGTTATCTTACTAGGACTAGGAATTCCCATTCTGATGCTAGTAAGCACTGCAGCGCTTTAGTTGTCTGAAAGTGCTCTTATACAATGTTTAATACTGCATCATGCTCACGAGCACCACTTCTAGCTCTATCTACTTGAGAGGTAACAAAAAATGTAAATAAAACAGACAGTGCATAGTGTTGAAGAGTTATCTAAAGGGTTTTGGGCAGTAATGATCTAAATTCACCTCTGCAACAAAGTAATCATGAACTTAATCATTTTCGTGCCTTTAAGCAAAAGATCCATAGTCAGTTTTTTCTGTCTCTTACAATGTGCTTATTTGAATTCATTCGTGACATAGGCATCTGAATACCACTACAAATAAAATATTCCTCGAGTACTAATATGTATTCAAGAAAAGTTTTCTTTGTGATCCAATATGATATCTCTTAAGTGATGATTCTCACTGGCAGTGTCAATGCCACACCCTCTGGGTAAATCATTACATACGCATTGTACTTCAGGTCTTAACTCTATAAAAAGAGTTCCTGAAAAGGAATCTCAGTGACAATTGGTTGTCAGAATTAAGAAAGAAAAATTATTTCACAAATATCTTGTGTGTTTTCAAAAGAAGTTGAACATGTATTTGTGTAGCCTGCGAGATATTCCTCTCCACCAGCATTTAACACATGATGTCACACTCTCGACTGTACTAAAGGTATTGTAAAAAGTTGTTTCTTTTAAACAAATCTGTTGTTAATTATTTCATGAATGGAGAAAGTCAGAAAATTTACGAAACCATGCCAAAAGTGGGTGGTAAAAATTGCCACCTTCTCTTATTCTGCACACCAAATTTAATTCAAGTTGAGGGCAGAAAAATTTATTTTCTACTTTTTAGTGCACATAAAAGTGTATATATTGAAAAATATTTTTTAAATACTTTATTTTCTCCTTTTTAGTCTTCTTATATTTTAAAGTTGAGTTTTTGGATTACGGAAAATTGCAATGATTATAAATAGAATTTTCAAAGTTTATTTCAATATAGGAAAATTCTTAAAATACTTGGAAGTTCCACTATAATTCATTATGACAGCATTAATTTCCCTTAAAAGCATTAAAACGTCTTTAATTTCCATTAAGAGCATTAAAGGTTACTTTAAAAGCAATAATGTCATTGCCATGGTTTTTATACATTTCCATTGCTGAAGAGAGGAAAAATTCACACTTTTTCTGATTAAAAGCAGATATTTAAGCTAATTCGGTACATATTTGACTTCTGTCTTAAAAATTAAGAACTCCGTTCCTTCAGCTAAACAACTGTTCATTTCCCGAATTTGTATCCCAATTCTAAGTAATTTTAAATGCATTTTTAGAAAGCCTTACACTGAATCCCATGCTTTTCTTATGGGGTATTGAAATGGAACATTGGGGTTTAAAAGACCCCTTAAATATTAATTTTTTGTAACTTTTGATTTTTCTCGTCGGTTGTCATCTGAAATAAGAATACCTATACCTGAAATTTCAGCCCTGTAGCATTTATAGGGGCAGAGATACAAAGTGAGAAAAATTTGAAAGAAACATATACATATATATATAACAGAGTAAGTTAAATAAACACATGGATAAACTCTGAAATGTTTCTAAGCTGGTTTTTTAGTAAAGTAAAAAATTCCAATCACTCACTACTTTAAAAAATGAACTGTTTTATTCACAAAATTGTTATAAATGCTATTTATGTTTGTGATATAGTTTTGCATTTGATAGCTATATTGTGTTTTCGTTGGAATTAGTAATAAACTGAGTTTATAGATATTTGTACGTTTTTTCATTAGTATTCCGTATTATCTGACATTTCTGTTATCCGATCATCCTTCAGTCATGTTTAGGATGGACAATCAGGGTACTATTGTATCTATTTTTAAAACAAAAATAGAGAAAACTCATACAATATGTCAATAATACTGTCCTATAGTGTTAGTTTTCGAAAAAAATCTCTGGTTTTCAAAAACAAATCTTTGTTCATGAAGCCCTTAAAGTTGGCAACCCTAATTGTTTTTATGCTTGTCGCGGGCCAGATGAAGACACTTGTTGGCCCAGATGTGGTCCCTGGACCATAGTTTGAGTACCGCTGTTCTAGAGAAAAGGCATAATTTGTTCAACAATATTCTGTATTCCAACAATAATATCTAGGTTCTTTTCTTATGGGTTTTTACCTTTGCCATTATTACATCAAAAGATAAAAAATCGGGCAAAATTCAGTAGCATGACATAATCAACGAGAATGAAAACACTACCACACCTCTAATTTCACTTGTTTGAGTAATATATAATTTTACTTTGTTTCAAGAACTAATTTATTGCCTCACATTATGGACTACAATTTAAAAAATTATACTTCTACTTCTATAACTGTGAAGAAAATTTAGTTGTTTTTCAAATATTTACCAAGACATGATCTAGGTAATTCCTGTAGCCATAATATAAAGCTGAGAAAACGATGTGCACATTTTTTAGGATTGAGAACTGTTTCATTATAAGAGAGGAAGACTATTTTATAACTGAAATGTGCACCTGGTTTACTCAAATGTTTTACAGCAGTCTCCGTCATCATGAGCTTGATCATTAAATTCAGAATTTACAAAGATAAAATAAGCCTTGCAGCATTTACTCCAAGGGTCTCATATTATTCAATCTGTTTTGCTTTCATCTTCCATCAACTTTACACCTTCCTCAAAAGTTTATTCACAGAATAAAGACGGGAATGAGAAGGTGAAGGAAGCAAGGGCAGATTGGTCTATCTGAAGCTCTGAAAAAGATCCAGAAGGGCTGGCGGGCCACAGCTACAAGTAAAAATTATTAGTGTGAACCATGCGCTAAGGGATTTGCCAAGTATATAACAGTTGGGCTACTGGGGACAGAGTGAGGGCCCTGGTCATCAGGGGAAATGCAGCCAAGTCAAAATAGATGCATGCTATCTGTACAAGTTTGTTTTGTCACCCTTATAAGTTATACAAAAATCAGGGTGATCAGCGATGGGGAAAACCAATAATACTAGGAAATATCAGAGAATTTGCTTACTTAAGGAAAAATTCAGGGGATATAACTTATGGTCTTGGATTCTAAGTTTATGTTATTGACAGGGGCGAAGCATGAGTGGCTGAACATGTTCACCTCACACAAGCAGCCAACTTAAGTTCAGCTGTTCCCTCTATTAAATTGAGGGGTTGGAGACCCTTGTCTTATGGAGGTCTAAGCACTTGTGCAAAAATGCAAGGGGAAAATCGGAAATTCAACGCAATACATATGAGCCCGTAAATGTGCTTAGAAAATTTTCCCTTGTCCACCAAAACATTCTGGAGGGTAAAATCTTGATGCGAATGAAAGATATGATTGGTCGAAAGGAAGAAAAAAATTACAACAAAGAGACTATCACCACTGGGGAGGGAGGCCTTACAAGCAGAAAAATAAAAGAATTTCAGACACTTTTGTGAGAAAGTTCACTCCCCTCTTTCCGAGAGTATAAGGTAATACAAATGAGATCGTCAATGTTCTTGAAATTTTACATTTAGCAGATTGAGCAATAGATTAAACCTCAGCTCCTTCGAATTGATAAGTGGTCAAGTCAAGTGGAGACCTCGATGCTGATATGTTGCAAACTATGAAGGAGTACATGGAAAGCTTGAAGAGAAGTCTTTGCAAGTACTTCCCTGAACCAGATAACAGCTTTGAGTGGATACGAAACTCTTTTTTCGTCAATATCCAAACATTGCCAAATAACCTCTCAGATTCAGAAGAACAGTTCTTGGAACTTGCTTCAAATGACTTCCTGAGAATAGTGTTTGAACAAAAGACACTGACATCATTTTGGTTGAGCATTTGGTCTGAGTACCTTGCCCCATCAGACAAAGCAGTTATGTATCTTCTGCCTTTCCCCATCTCATACATATGTAAGTTCGGATTCTCGGTGCTGGTTGGCATTAAAACAAAAAAACAAAATCATCTTATCGATGTGGAGCTACATCTCTGTCTTAAGCTCACCAATATTGAGCTAGATATCCCTGCCTTACTGTTTGGTCACAAGCAGTTCCACTCTTTGCATTGAACAGCTTGATTATTTTCAGGTACGTATATGAATTTGAATTTAATGATTATTACTTTAAAGTTAACTGACAATACTGAAAACACTCATAAGTTTCTGTACATTTTTTAACTTACCTCCTAGCTATTTTTAGTTTGTACCTAAGCCTAATCAAAATGTGGTTAGACCACTTATGAGTTAACTGCTTCTGACATAATTGGGAGAGGGGATATGCCGATAAGGTCCTAAAAGGGATATGCAAATCTTTTAAGTTTGGGAAACACTGATCTAGACAAACGATAATGTGTGGCAAATGCGACAGATGGTGCAGCAAATATACTAGGAGTGCAGAGTGGTTTTTCATCATGGCTAAGCAAGAAATCTTCAGGACAGTCTCATATTTGGTGTTATGCCGATATACTAAATCTTGTAATAAGTGATGCTAAATAGTGCTCAATCACCCATTGCAACGAGTTCTTTATTTTCTCTCCTTTGCTGAGCATGAAGCCCATATCTCTTGAAAATTTTGGGGTTGAGCCAGATCGCAGTGGCTTCCTTGATGATCTGGTCCCAATATCCATCGACTTTTGATAACAATTACGTGTCGAATAATAGGACTCAATGGTTTTCCATGAGTGTTCCATAACTGCTGATTTTACTGGTCGCCGCAGCCTAATGCACCAGGTATGCTCCATCATATGGGTCTCGATCATTCTCCCCGTCTGCTCTATGTATTTCTTCCCACACTCGCAGGGAATGGAGTATACACCTGGCATTCTCAAGCCTATGTTGTCTTTCAAATGACATAATTACAAGAAGAGTGATGGCCATTTCCCATGATATGAAAGTTCAACTGCAGACTGATCTCAAAAAACGTGACTGGTATTCCCTTTAACTTGATGGACGTATGGCTGTCACCAGCCAAAACTATCCTGAAAATCTTAGTTTTCCAGCTCTTCTCAGTGGTTCAAAATTTTTGTGCACGGGTTGACAAAATGTTGTGCTCGGACATACGGACATAGTGAACACATAAGCTATTTAAAGAAATATGATGAGGCCACCACATGACTCTCCATATCTGCAATATTTCTAAAAATTCCAAATAGGTTAAATGGTAATAAATATTTTAATGAACTGAGAAAAATTCTAAGACCTTACAAAGACAGATATAAACTCATACTGTAGCCTTCTGATATTGGATATAGCTGCAAAGCTCCAACAGTTAAGCATAAAAAGGAGGGTTACTAAGATGTAACTAAGCATCAAGTGTTTACAAAGGTCGCCTCCAGGAGGTGTGGTGAAAGCAGCTAAAAAATATAATTTTTAAAATATCTCTTCAACAATGGGAACATGTTTTGAACAAAAGTTGTAGAAAATTCAATTTTCTACAACTTTTATTCCAGTACATTGATAACGTACTAAAGCAAATATTTGAAAAAATGGAGGTGACAAGAGTAAACACCCACTTTTGTTTGACCAATTTTAACCAAAATCTTACCAACTTTTGTGCCTTTAATAAAAATGCCAAATATAATATTTCGCTTTGATATGATTAATAGTTTTTGAGTTAGAACACCCACAAAATTATTATCACACACACACACACACAGACATCATTGAGAAAATGGTCAAAACGTGTTCAGGAGACCTCAAAACGTGCATTTTCGTTGAAATCTCAAAATCGATTTTTTTCATGAAACCCTATACTATGTATGGAGAAAGTAAAATGTGCTAAAAAGGATGTTAGATGCTATTAATACCAGCTTGTTTTGATTTTGTCTCTCTCCCAGAATGTGGTGGATACCCAATGGAGATAAAAGGTTAAGAACCCCTGCATTAGGTTTTCAGCAGTGAAAAATCTTTCATCGTCATCCAATTATCTAATTTCTAATAAATATTATGTATAATTACCATTACACACTACCATATATGGCTACTTGAAGTTTTTTTTAAACATATCAAAATATTTATTAAGTATCCCTTATCATTACAATGTCACAAATTTGACTTATCAAAAGGGTCAAGATGGGAAAAGGCAAATTTTACTTTGATAGTGATTCTGATGTGTACAATGAGGATGATAGTGAAGTAGAGGGGCAAAAGGCTCAAGAACATGTTCCAAGGAGTGGGACCAATGTCCGTAAGGATTCTGACTGGAAGCCTCCACAACATCACCAAGACATCAGCATTATCTGCCCTTATACTACTGGGCCCAGAGGGATAAAACAGTAAGCAAATATGACAAAGGACTCAACTCCACTGAGATTTTCCATGCTCTATTTTATAGGTGTTATCCAACTCTTGGTGGATGAGATATACAGGTACTACCATGAGGGAGTCGAGTGTTCCTATATGAAGTTCATGTCATCTGTGATAGTGCATATAAATTCTTGTGCAAGAAAGGGAATAAAACAGCGTTTCCTTTTTTCTCGTTTTGGTTATTTGTATACAAATATTTGGAGGGTATCCTTTGAATTCAATTTGAGACACTTTCTTAGCAATCTGTATATTCTTTCTAAGCACATTTTTTACAGAGAACATTTGCTAGTTGTCTCTTTCCCTGTTTGTTTTTAAAATAGCTATCGCAAGTAAAATTTGCTTTCGGAAAGCAAATTCAATGCAGAAGTAAATTCATAGGAATAGAATGAGAGTGAGGGCAAAGTCATAGGGCACTTTGTTTCTGCTTGCATTAACCAGTAAAGGCTATGTCGAAATGGCCGAGGGAATTTGGTATTGCCTTACATTCACAAAAAATATATATTTTAAGTTACATCAAACCGTTTTTGCTTTATTCGAAGGCTAAAACTATAAAATATCTTATTCTGGCGATGTATTGATGTTACACAGAATAATTTCTCAGAAGCACGCATTTTTTTCAAAATTTTATGGCTTTTTTGTACTCTTTCTGGGTGTTGTCAAGGCAACCCGCATTGTTCCTCTAACTGAATTAGCATCTATTAAGCCTTCAAATAGACAAAATAATTGCGTTAACAGCTTCACGCTGTTTATGAAGCATCGAAATTATAGTTGTAGCAATGTCAAAGTTAATAGGTTGCAATGTTAATAATTAAAGATTATTATTATTCAGTAAACTGGGTGTGGGCCAAAAGAAAAAAATCTTCTTTCTTTATTTCAATACTGAAATGTTACCTTTTCATAAGGGAGAAGCAATTAAAATTGCACATATCAATTATAAAAACAAATATGAAATTCAAAATGTCAGTTGTCTAATTTTATAAGGAGAAATTGGTTATTATTACTTTAATACATGCAGATTTCTGACTGACTTCTGTAATAATGGTCTCCATGGCAACAATTCAATAAAATGCGTTTTAAAACAGTATATTTTAGTAGAAATTCAAGAAAATATGACCAATTATCACAATTCGGTGATATGAATTAGGATCTACATTCTTTTCCTCTTAGAACAGTACAAACCTCTCTCCGATAACACAATTTTAAGATATTTTAATGTATTAAAGAAAACATCTCTGCATGATGGATTTGAGATTTCCTATGTAAAACAAATAGGGAAAAAGGTTCCTGGAATCGGACCCGGGACATTAATCTTTGCCAAATAAAATATAGCCCAGAGGTGGGCCCTGGCAGCATGAGCCTCATACCAAGTTTCATAAACAATGGTCCACTGGTGCAAAAGTTGTTAGTAGGGGACACAAACATACACAGATGACCATTTCATAAGACTATGTTTCCTTTGGAAACCAGCCTAAAAATGTTAATGAAAGAAGGCCTACATGCTACATTTCAGTTCTTCCCATGGTATTCAAATGGAGAAAAGGTAGTCTACTGGAGACAAAACCCATGACTTCAACGTGGATGGTGAGCTGCTTAAAGTTTAAAATTGGCATAGTCAATTTCTGAATGCATGCTCGAAAAAGATTGAAATTTTTTTGATTTAAAAGCGGGTTTCTTATTCTCCCATTGAAAACCATCTTGTGATACATGGCCAAACACACAATCCCCTCTTAATATATAGGATAACGATATTCAAAGAAAATTACATTGACTAGTATTTTTAAATACATATAAAAATAAAATGCATTGCAATTTGATCAGTGAAAAAGCATGACTGAATTAAAATGATAGATAAAAATAAAATGGTAACCTTTATGGTTATGTTCTTCTAAAGAATTGGACTGAATTCCTTTGAAAAATATTGCAAAAAAGTTAAATTAAATAGCTGCTCCTGTCTCTCCATAGTTAAACTGTATTTAACCAAAAACATCATTTAAAAGATATCTCTGCAAATTTGGAAAGAATTGTTTATAACTAAGACTATTTCCAAAATATCATCAAAAGCTCCTCCCACTGCCTATACCATTGGTTCCCAACCTGGATGCCGTGCTACACAGGGGTGCTGCAGCTGATTTTGAGGGGTTCCGTAATAACTTTGTTTTTTAAATAAATCAACGATTTGGATGTTTAAAGGTAAATAGATAATTAATTTTATCTCTAATAAATTGATTATGGTGTGGTAACAACAAATGGATATGTCTAAAGGATGTAACACTCGTTTGTGAAAATATAAAAACCTTGTTTTAAGGCTGGGGTGCGGCGAAATTCTGTTTATCTTTGAAAGGGTGCCACTCCTACAGAAAGGTTGGGAATCACTGGCCTACACTAATAATGTATTATTTTTGGGGCTCTGTTAGTTTGGTTGCTCATGAGCAAAGAACAATAAGCTGTAATAAACCTGTTTAGATACTAAAAGCCTATAACTGAGAGAAAATAATTCTGTCCAAGTAAGGCCACTACATGTTAGGTAGGATTGGCCTTTTTGACATGATCTGCTTGATTATTCCATGGGTTGAGGGTGAATAACTGATAGTCAAATACATAAATTCATGAAAGAAAAATGAACTAGTAGAAAATCTATCAAATAAAGACATTTAAATCCTTATTTAAAAAGAAAAAATTATTCATTCCAAGATTATTTAGAACTATTGAGTAATTGGTGTTTAAGACATTTAATTTAAATACTGTTTTTATTACAAAATAAGATGTCATAAATTTCTAAGTAAAGTAGGTACATTACTGGAGTTCTGATTTTTGCTACCTTGCATAATATGTAGATTTCTTGATCTCCAGTTCTCCAAAATCACTCACAGATATGGGCCATGAAAATAAAGTGGCAGTCCAGCCATTTTCTATATTTCATCTTGGTTATTGTTTTTGCAAGTGTTAGCTTTTAGAAACTTCAGCCAGTTAAATTTATTATTTCTTTGCCAGTCTTGGTAGAGGGATGGATAATGTACCTGCATCCCAATATCACAGACTTGAATACTGCTCTGAGAATGGGCATATGCTCTGGCCTTTGTTACCTCTCATAAACCCTTTGTGTAACTCTGAAAAGCACTGTTTGAGAGCTAATGATAAATTAATAAAGAATTTCTTTAGTGTATGACTTTTAAATTTTGCACTAAAAGTTTTAAATACATTAAAAATTGCATGCCATTAGAGAATTTATGCACTGTCTAATGATGCACCCAATATTATAATTACTATACATGTTCTTAACATTTTTGGCTGTGAGACAAATTATGACTGTAATGAACATGTCCTAAAACAATTCACTAGTGATAGATATTAAAATATGTAGAGTAAAAGAGCATGAAATGAAGTGTTCTCAGGTTTTCAACCGAGCGATATCATAGCTGTTTTCCGACATTACAGTGTTTGTCTCAGTTGTCATCATCAGGGATTCCTGAGTGCCGTGAGAGTGTGGTGTCCGGGTTCATATATCTGCCAAGGGATGGCAGCTTGGAATCCTTGATGATGGCGACTGAGACAGATGCCGAAACATTGGAAAACAGCTACAATATCACCCAGTTGAAAACTCGAGAATGCTTCATCTCATGCATCCGTCGGGAAAGCATAAAATCTTTTTTCAGTAAAAGAGTAATTATTAAATTCGGTAAGTTATTATACTTTTTTCCCAAATAAGGCTATGAGTACAAATTATAAAATTAAAATATCAAGGGCAGCTTTACAGCCACCCTAATGTTTGAATACCATGAGCAGTTGAGCATGACTAATACCTACCTTGATCTCTCAAATAAATGCACAAATAGTTGCAGTCAAGCCAAACAGATTGCACTGTACTGTTTTACTGTATTTATCCAAATATAAGACCACTCAAATATAAGATGACCTCCCAAAGATTGGTAGTTTTTGAAGGAAAAAAATAGTTAACCGAATATAAGATGACAACTCATTCGAAGAATTTTCAATTACATATGGGAATATAAAACGACCCTTTATTTTTCAGATACAAAAATAGGAAAAATACCTCATATTCATATATACCTTATATTCAGATAAATACACTATCTTTTTGAACTTGGTGAATAATTTGTTCCAGAAAACTGATGCGAAATTCAAATTTGCAAAGTGCAAGTCATATTTTTTCATAAGACTCAATGTATTCATGGGGAATACGGCTCCCAGTCAAACTAAAAAATTCACTAGATTTATCTGCAAAATATAGCATAAAATCCATTATTTACTGATGATAATAAAAAATTCTTTAACAAATGGCTCTGCCTTTTTGCACTTCACTCATTCTCATCTACTTGCATCCTAAGGGTACGGTCACACAAGTGTTTTTTTCCCATCCGAGTCCAGATGGAAATAAATGCAGGGAATGAACCCAATGGAAACAAAGCAAGGTGGCCACATGGAGAAAAATTCTTGTATGAGCAAACGAGTGCTACATTTCAGGGTCACCCACAATAGGATCACAATGCGCTGCATTTTTAATCTGAATTTTTGGACATAGCTGAGCAATTACACCAGGAGATTCTCCTCCGCTGAAGCATCCCAACGACTGGTGTAGCAAGCATGTACTGCGCTTTTGTTTATACATCCATATCATGAGAACTAAATGTTATTGGATTGGAGTCTTTTTCAAAAATAAATTTCAACAATTCTACACATTTCGTTCACTTGATTTATCCCACTAAAGTAATTAGGCAAAAGTTTTTCCACAGACTGATTTTTTCATGTCTCCAAAAAAAATTTGCAGAAAGAATAATGCTATTAAATTTTTAAAAGTTGTTTTCTTAACATTATACTGTATCTGCCTGAATAGAAGCCGACCCTGGATTTATGCCGACACCCCAAAAATTTCCACCATTTTTTCACAAAAAAGTAAATTTTGTAGAATTTATGCTGAAGTGTGCCAGGCACAGACTAGAATACATTATTTGAAATCGAAGAAAAGTGAGAAATGGTTTAGTTGTTGACATTTTGAAATATTACTCCAATTAATAATTTCGCGTTGTTGAATTATGTTCCACATTTAGTGATGATAATTTCATTCATCTTCATTTTCACAAAAGGTTAAATAAAGCAGATGCAACCTCACCAAGATAACTTTTCATCCAAGTCCATTTCCAATGAAATTAGCATTTACATTTAAGAAATTGCATTTTTATAACTATACACGTTCCATGTCAAGTTTTACCGAAATTCAAAGAGTTGTGCATGAAAAGCCATCATTGCATTTTGTGTAATCGTCTGTGTAGTCAATGTATGCAATTTTAATAGATTCCATGAATGAGGTTTTAAGATGCATACAAACATTACTATGGCTATAGCAATAGCTACAGTAGTCAAGTAAAACTAATAGGAATTTCTTTTAATGGCTAATGAAAAATAATACAAATTGCTAACTATTCTTAATGACACATATGCATAGCCCTGAGAAACGAAAGAACAGGTAACAACAGTAACAAAACACAGTTACTGCTAAATTCAATATTCTAGCTTTATTATTTATTTGTTAATATTCATCGTAGGCCAAATATTTACTTTATGAAAAATTTAGCACTATCATTTGAATGCAAAGACAATGAGAGACGTGCTGCCATCTACGGGTGACTATGAGACAACCCTAACCCTAAATTTTTTTCTCGGTCTTACATTTAAGCCGAAGGATGATTTTTTCATGCTAGATTTTGACAAAAACATCGACTTATATTTAGGCAGATATGGTACATTTATCATTAATATAGTCATTATTAACAATCTTTCAAGAGGTATAACAGAAACATTTGTCTCTATTGTATCAGTAGAAGCTGATATATGACGTCATATCTTAAAAAATACCGTATTAGCCTGAATATAACGTTATATAAAGAAAAGAGCTTCACGGCACAATTAAAATGATAAAAGGTAAAAATCTCCAAATGCCGTACTAAAACTTAAGTTAAAAACTCCCTCAAAGAGAAGGAGAGAGGGGGGGAAATTTTTTACCTTTTATCACGAATATAACGTGATGTTTTAATCCTGTAATTGCATTTTAATATTAGCTCTCGCGTTATATTTGAGGCTCAATGATTTTAATACGAAGGGTGGCTGAAAAGTTCTTGGCGCAACTAGGAAGGAGTAGGTTTTGGACATTCATATTTTAGGCTTTTTCTAGATAGTCCCACCAATGTTGATCTACTCTTTCAAAACTGTGTATACATTGCTGCTATATAGTGCAAGTTTCTGATTTTTTGTGCGTTTACATTTTTTCCTTGAAAATCCTTCCAAAATCTTTGGGTCATGGTATAATCAAGATTGCCTTATATTCAGTCTAATATGGAAGATAAAAAACTTAGGGTATGGAAATTTTTAGTTTCTCTAACTTTAAATAATTTTTCATTTTTGAACCCTCAAATTTTGAGCTTGGGCCAGCACTGATGACACAGATCATTAATTCCCTGGACTGTTATTTGATTTACAGGCATCCCTTGCATAACGATAGTCATTCAACAACTGCAGCTAAGATGCCACAATATTGTGACTTTTCCGCTCTTTCAGCATACTCAATTCATGGTGGCAACACTGGGGAAAGTCATTAAGCATATCATTCTCAATATGTAGTCTTAGCCTTCTCCCTTTGATTTTCAAAAAATCATGCTTCTCCATAGAATAAACCAACATCATTATGAAAAGAAATGTTTGTATTTCTAACCATAATATTCACCCACATATGCTGTGCAGAAGGGTCATTGATCTGATAGAGTAAGTATAGTCAATTGGTGATATTAATTTTTTGGGGTTGGTAAAAATGGGGATCAGCTTACAATTGGATGAATACGATATATGGGTAGCATAAGAGACCTGAACTATTAACAAAAGTTCAGATAATTAGTGAGGATCCAAGCCGACCCACTGAAAATGGCTTGACAACCTAATTTTAGGTAAAGACTCAGGGGTGAACTGTAGCAACAAACCATTCAGAAACACGACATACAACCAGTACAGGACAGGATTTGAAATAATGCCAAAGCAGGCAATGGCCTAGGAGCGGCGAGATTTCAGGGTGGCAATAAAAACATGATATCAGGGAAGGAATAAAAAAAAATTATTATTATGCAGAGTTTTGCTGAATTTAACTAGAATGATCCGCAGACAGACAAATATATAAACGAGCAATTATTTTAGAAAAAAGTGTCAAAAAGAGGGTGGAAAAATAATTTGGCCTGGGGCGGTAAATTTCCAAATCCACCACTGCAAACAACATTTATAAGATTGGACTGCAGCATAAGGGGAATTCGATATTTCATTTTTGGGGTATGCTGCAATGATTCTCATGTTTTTTAAGGGGAAAGGACTCAAATCAGGAATCCATTTTGAATAATTCGGAATAAATTCATTCATACTGTGACATCCATAACACATTTAGGGAATTACTGATACAAAAATCATGTTTCTAGCATGAGTAGTTTTTAAAGTATCACAAAATGGAACAATAGGTATGCAAAAGGTTATGGAGATCAATCCTCGACAAGTAATTATGCAAAATTTTAATATCTAGAGTAGAAATATCATTTAATTTTTTTATTATTTGAAGAGGTTTAACCACCCACAAACTTACCTTCTTGACATATGAATGTTTCCCAGAAAGGGATAGGTATCTTCTCTTAATTTTCCTTTCAGAAGATCTTCAAGAGTATCTTTGAGTACTGGATTATGCTGAGTAAACACATTGTCAACTCCTTTTAGACCCTGAGGATTAAAACAAAATGGCGCTTAAGTCCATTGAGATATTGATGGCATAAAATTATAACATTTTTACAATTTGCTTTAAAAACACAGACCACTGGAAATCAAATCACACTCTGAAAACTAAATCTTCCACAGGAATTAAAACATAACCAATCTGTGGCTAATTTCCATATTTTATAATGCTCTTTCCTGTTTCAGATATTAATCAATACTTAAATTGGCAAGTATCTATCTAAACTTGAATCAGATATG
Source organism: Tanypteryx hageni (assembly GCA_028673005.1). Taxonomy (NCBI): domain Eukaryota; kingdom Metazoa; phylum Arthropoda; class Insecta; order Odonata; family Petaluridae; genus Tanypteryx; species Tanypteryx hageni. The sequence goes on from CM054115.1 coordinate 135,530,657, forward strand.
AGTCAAGTATAACTAATTCAATTCTTTTCTGAATCTTGTAAATTAAAAATTCAAATGAAGACTGATGGAGTATCATGGAAAACAGAAATTTCAGAAGTTTTGCTGTTACATACATATAAGATGAAGTGACTATTATAGGAAATTTTAAGATCTATAAAAATAACGTGGCCATTGCGAATCTTCAAATATATGATGATGTTGGATATCTAAGAAACTAGAGGGTGGGTAACATGTCCACCTCCATATAGATCAAATGCAGCTACAGGTACAATCTAATGTTTTTTCTGGTCAATCATAAAAATGCCCAATGTAAAAGTCTATGACATGTTGTCTATGAGCTAATGAAAAAAATTGATAAAATATACAATTTTTTAGTGTAGAAAGATTTTTCAATGAAATCTACAAGTATTAGGGTATGCAGTCAGTGGCGGATTTGGAAATTACCCACCCCTAGGCCAAATTATTTTTCCGCCCCCTTAGTGGTGCTTTTTTCCTAAAAGACTTGCTCATGTAAATGGTTTTTCTGTCCATCTATCTGTCATAATCAAGGGCGCCCTCAGAAACTTTTTCAGGGGGGTCATGGGCGCCCGCAGAATTTTTTCAAGGGGGGGAAGGGAAAATTATACAGGGGAGCAGCTTGCAGCTTGGAATTAATAAAATAATGGATATGAGTAGACATTTTATTAAGTTTGGAAACTTTCGGCACAACAGCGTGTTGCTAGCAAACATAATGCTAGACATTCTCCACAAGCCTTTTCACCAGGTGAACAGGTTGTGTTCAGAGCTGTGCCGAAAGTTTCCAAACTTAATAAAATGTCTGCCAAAATTTCCCCTCTATGGGAAGGACCCTTCGTGGTCGACAGGATAATCACTCCTGTAACCCTGTCTTTAAGGAAGCCAGACAACCCAAAATATTTCTTAACTTGACTAACATTTGCTATTCGAAAATAATTTGGGTTGTCTGGTTTCCTTAAAGACAGGGTTACAGGAGTGATTATCCTGTCGACCACGAAGGGTCCTTCCCATAGAGGGGAAATTTTGGCAGACATTTTATTAAGTTTGGAAACTTTCGGCACAGCTCTGAACACAACCTGTTCACCTGGTGAAAAGGCTTGTGGAGAATGTCTAGCATTATGTTTGCTAGCAACACGCTGTTGTGACTTGGCTAAATTACTTAGCACCTTATTCCAAAGTTGCTGCCCTGAAGCTGAATTACAATCAGCTGACGCCAACTCATTTGGCAAATCCCATTGAAGTGACAATGGGTGTGGAAGCTCACGACCCAAAAATACCTTAGCAGGTGAAACACCTGTAGAAGAGTGTTTAGCAGAATTAAAAGCAAAGGTCAGCGAGGGTAGAAATGCATCCCATTTATCATGGGCATCACGTGTGAAAGCAGATAAGGCATACTTCAGATTTCTGTGAACTCTTTCTGCATGGTTGGGCCTGGGATAATAGGGGGCAGTATAAATATGTTTAATCCCTAGGCTAAAACACATGTCATAAAATAATTTGGATTTGAAAGAGGAAGCGTTATCTGAGACAATATATTTGGGAACCCCAAATTTAGAAAATACAAGCTTGGTTAGGATATCAACAACAGCTTTACTTGTTGAGTTTCTAACCGGTTGAATAATTACAAATTTACTAAAACCATCAATTATGGTTAAGGCATAGGCATGGCCAAATTTACTCCTAGGCAATGGACCAACAAAATCAATAAATATTCTTTCCCAGGGATAAGTCGAGAATTTAGCTGAATGACAACCAGGAGGTAAACAATTTCTGGGTTTAGTTATTTGACAATCATGACAGCTTTTAACCCTTTTTGAAATATCTGCTCTCATATCCAACCACCAAAATTCACGGGAGATTTTATCACAAGTCTTTGCACTGCCCAGATGACCACCAATAGGAGAAGAATGAAAATATTGGAAGATCATCTCTCTTAAAGCAAGAGGAATTACAACTCGAGGCTTCTTAGAGCAGCCATGGGAATGGTGACGTAATAAGTCGCCTTGCAAAGAATAATTCGGAATGGTTTTCCCTGATCTGATTTGCTCTATTATTTTGCAGAAGTCTCTGTCCGAAGCCTGATGATGACGAATATTAGTGAAGAACAATGGAACATGTCGCAATAGACAGGAAATTTCAACGGGGGTTGGATCAGAATGGTGATCCAAGATTCTAACCCGTGACAAGCAATCAGCAGCCCTATTTTTAGAAGCAGAAACATGGTGAATTGTGAAACAAAAACAAGACAGCTTTAAAACCATACGACCTATTTTCCCTAATTGTTTAGGGTGATTAAACAGCCAGGTGAGAGCAGCATTATCAGTATACAAATGAAATGGTCTTACCTGCAGGTATGGCTTAAATTTTTGAGTTGCAAAGCAACAGGCCATACATTCCAATTCATAAGTGGACAAACGAGACTCTTGAGCATTGAGTGTTTTGCTAGCATAAGCCACCGGTTTAAAATTACCATCAATCAGCTGATTGAGAGTGGCTCCCAAAGCAATATTGCTAGCATCCACAAAGAGATGGAAATCTGAATTAAAATTGGGCAAATGAAGAACTGGAGGAGAGGACAAGACATTTTTAAGTTTCATAAAAGAATCAGAATGGAAATCAGTCCATTGAAAAGTGGCATTCTTTCTCCTCAAGGCATTCAGAGGAGCGGCCAATTCAGCAAAATTAGGAATAAATTTGGAATAAAAACCTGACATCCCAAGGAAGGAGACAACCTGTTTCAAAGCAATAATTCAGTTTTAAGTATATTTAATTTAGGTCATTATAATCATTTATGAACACATTACATTCATTGACAACCAATGTTACAATTTAATTTCACAAATTATAAATTATATAAATAATTTCTTTTATCAATTATGGGATCTGTAAAATAAAAGGGAAAAATAATTTTTCTGCTACGTTTTATATAATAAAAATAGGCAATTGTAAATATGTAAAATTAGCATATAAACAAATAACAATATAAAAATGAATTAAAAATTTCTTAAGACTAAATTGTAACAGTAAATGTTTTTTTAAATCCACCTATGAAAGTTATTTATATTTTATTTAATAAATAATACTTACCTATTCTTCAAGCTCCAAATCAATATTTAACTGTCATTGACACACAAGATATTAAAAAATATTAAATATTATTTAGATTTGTTCCTGAATAGGCATTAGCAAACTGCTAAGACACACCTGAAACACTTCCATGGGACCTCATTGTGCTGTGGCACACATTTTGGGAAGCACTATTAGAATACGGCTCTTAATGAGCGATTCAAGAAACTAACAAACAATGGAGGGCTACTGCACTAACTCGACTGATGTGAATATAAAATCCTGCCAGTTGTAAAAAATTAGGGATATCTCCAATATATAGCATTACCACTCGTCCGGGTTTTCCCTAGGGTATTTATACAGCTTTCTCTTCATTTAACTTCATGAAATAAATGTTTCCACCCCTGATTCAGTGTCTTATCAAGATTGGGATTAGTAGGTTCGTGAACAATGCAGCGGGGAACTACCTGCACACCGGAGAGAAGATATGTGATTTATTCTTGATTCTTTGAGTCTGTAGTTAATTATGGTTATTTGCTATCGTGTTTATGTGCTCCTGAGTGTTCTAATAAGGGTAAAACTGAAGGTTGGGCGAACCCGTCCACTTCAGGCAAGACAAAAACGTATGTAAAAAACATAGGATCATCATCATTCCATTTTATTAGCTCAAAGAATGACATACGCCATACTATGAAATTAATATAATTCGATTTATTGTGTAAGTAAACATAAAGTATGTAATGATTGAGTTAGCTGACGTTCCTTTGGAACGTTATTCGAAAATTTCATTTCACACTTTCATTATGTTACCAATACATAATACCAATAGTTCGATCATTGCTTTAGAACACGTTACACCATCTACTTTATTCTGGAATGGTAACGCTAAAAAAAATCTGTGCGCACTATACGCGGGTATATAGAAAAATCATAGATTACGAGGCTGAAAACCCCCGTGCGTTATACGAGGGTGCGCATTATACGCGGGTATTTACGGTATTGTGATTAATAAAAATATTTTTTTAAATTATTTTTGGCATATTCAGGTGTCAGCACTTTGCAAAAAAACAACATTCGATTGGGATACAGTCGGGAAATGCACATTTCAACATAAAAAATTATCACATGAATTATATTAAAATAATTTTATTGGTGACAGTGACTGATGTTTATTATGTAGCTGTAGTTAACTTGGCACTATTTCCACATGAAAAAAATGATATGAACGGTTTCCATGAATGATCATCTTCATCAGGTAACAAATATTCACAAGACAGGCTAAATATAAGTCAGGAAGGAGAAATGGAGAGAGGTGATTTCAATTTGGACAATTTATCCGCTTTAGCTAAACTAATACCAAGTAGGGAATGGCGAGGAAGGTAATAGTCATTACTGAAGGAGGAAACAATGGGGGAAATAGAGGATATGGAAAGAGAGACAGAGAAGTAGCTGTGGGGGTGAATGGTAAATGACCATGGTGAAGAAGGGGGAATGACCATGGTGAAGAAGGGGGAGAGAGAATAGGGGATGAAACAAGTGAGTCAGGTTAAGACCCAAATACCAAATTAAAGGTCCAAGTAAAGCAAGAGGAGACAAATGGGGATCCAAAAGCAGTGGTCTATAGCACTTTAAAATTATCTAATTTTATTATTACATTTGATAAATGCATTATTATTGTAATTCAGCCATTTACACTGGACCAAAAATTACTGTATTTACCCAAATCCAAGACGACCTCGAATCTAAGACAACTCCCCTTTTTCTGGAGTGTTACACCAGAAAAAAGATTTTATGATCTAATTACATATGATTCCTACAACAATTAAAAATTCCACAAAACCCAAAACTTTTTGATGGAATGAAGCTATCTGAAGATCCTATGCAGACAGGCATAAGCTGTAAAGTTGGGAATAATTTTGAAACGAGAAAAAAGTCTGTTTGATACTAGCTTGGCTAGTTCCGTCCCAACCAAGAAAACATCCACATTCAGAAATGAGAAAATTGATCTGCTATGATAGTTCAGTGGTAGAATATCCGCCTGGCAAGTGGAAGACCCGGGTTCGATTCCTGGTCATAGCAGACTTTTTTCTTGTTTCAAAATTATTCGCAAAACTTTTTATTGGGTCCCATAGTTTTCTTGAATATCATAGGTCTTTATATTACATCAACTATCATCACCCTCTATGCTTGCTTCATCATTGTCCTCACTCTATCTTTATCACTCCAAAATTTGCACGTAGACTCCCACAAAACATCATCTTCATTTCTATCCATGGAATCGGATAAGCAGTACTTCTTAAATGCACTCACGATTACTTCTGTATTTATCTGTTGCCATGATGCCTAAATCCATTGGCAGAGCATTGAAATAGTAGGTTTCCTTTTGGTATTATAGGGTGATCTTGACTCAATAACAACTCAGAATATAAACCCCTTAAATGGCTTGTTGAGAGCAACATCAAGAACTTGAAGTTGTGATGTCATTCTTCCAGGTATAATTACATGGTCAGTATTCATTTTATTCATTGAATCTTTAACTTCAGGAATTGTGTGTCCTTTAAATGCATCTGGTACAAGCATCCCTCTTTTTCTTAATAGTGCTCCTGGTCTTCTATTCCAGACAACATGTAACCAATCTCTCATAAGTTCTTTTGACATCCATCCATTTTCATGACATCTAACTATTATTTGGAGTTAAATCAGCATTACCTCATCAGTATTTTAAGGTTGAGGGTGATGGATTTAAAAAGAATTTAAGACAAAATTACAATTTGAGAATTTATGGCGTAAAACTGTTGAATGGGTAAATTCTGGTAAATTACATCCTCATCTATTTTGACATCTGCAAAATGATATTTGCTAACAGACAAGGAAGTTTAGTTCACTTTAGGGAATCATTTGTGCAGTAGTTGTTCACTGAATGTCATTGTTCAAAAATAAAATTCAATAGTTCTCTAATCATTAAATAACACGTCATTTGTACGTATTCTGTGTATATTTCAAACACATGTATTCAGTATAGGTATAGATCATTCATTCATTGAAAAGGTTTGTTATTTAAAAGGAATGTAAGACAAAATCACAATTAAAAAATTTATGGCATAAAATTGTTGAATGGGTCAATTTCGGGGAATTACATCATCATTTGTTTTGACATCTGCAAAATGATATTTGCCAATAGACAAGGAAAGTTTAGTTTACTTTTGGGAATTGTTCACATAGTAATTGTTCACTGAACGTCATAGTTCAAAAATAAAATTCAACAGATCTCTACTCTGTTAAATAACATGTCATTTTTATGTATTTGGAGTATATTTTAACACACATGTATTCAGTACAGGTATAGTTCGTTCATTCATTGAAAAGGTTTTCTACAAATCTTTGTTTGAGAAAAAAACCATTTTAAACTGCATTAAAAAAATAACTGTATTCATTTGTCTGGATCGTAAGTTTTCAATGAAAATTTTCAGTAGATATAATTATTTCATATTATGTTTCATATGTTCAAAAACATGGATTAAATGTGTAACCTGGCTTTATACCTGAATATAAGATGACTCCTGACTTTCGCAAGCTGAATTCGGAAAAAAACCTTGTCTTGGATTCGGGTAAATACGGTAATTTAGAATTTCATACGAAAAACTGGTATTTCTATATTTTTTACTTTAAAAATTAAGCTTCTGTATTGATGTACAAAATGAATGCAGAAGCACTTCAAAATATTAAAATTAGATTACAATTACTATACCTTAATAAACCTTTTTGTAGTTTTAACAACACTCTCATGTGTCATTGACATATCACTAGGCCTGGAATGTTGCACAGCATAGTTGACAATGGATGGGACTGCCTGAAAGAGTTACAGCTCATAAATAGAAAGGCATCCTTATGCATATAATAATTCTAAAGTGTCCGTCTGTCTGTCTGTCCCAGTATTTATGGACATTTCCCAATGGAATTAAGAGCTGAAACTTTCACAATCGTTAAACCCCTATGAGGTGGTCTCTAGAAAAATCAAACATCCTGGAAAAGGTCCCGGATTCGACTCTGGGAGACAATTATATTTTCCCATAAGTTTACACAGGGTTTTCAATTTTTCAAGGTGCAAGGTTTATTTCCTTCACTCATTAAAATATGTAAATATGGACCGAATTTCTCGATTTTTGTTTTATTCAACGGCTAAAACTATAAAATATCTTATTCTTGTAATGTTTAGATGTTACATGGAAGAAGTTGTCAGAAACATGTATTTCTTTTCGAAATTTTATGGCTTTTTCGTACTCTTTCCGAGTGTCGCAAAGGCGAACCTCCTTGTTGCCTCTGATAAATTAGCATCTATTAAGCCTTCAAATAGATGAAAGAATTGTGTTATTCGCTTTGTGCAATTTCAAACTCAATAGATTGCAACTTTAATAATTGAAGAATATTATTATTCAGTAAACATATGAAGAGGAAGAATAACGGAGCCAAAGAGTGGCAAATCAATTCGTATATTGATGCCAGAATGTAATAAATTTCAAGCGCTTCATTTTCTGGAAGAATTCAAATGATTGTCATACACATGACTTCCTCCATAGAGTAATGAATTTGACTGCAATATTATTTACATGTTGCTCTCAATATCAGCGTTCTCAAGAATAATTATTGATAATTACACTCATAAATAATTTTTAAATACTTGGAATAATTTTCACAATGAAAACTATTTTAAAGCACTTTCACATTAAAATAACAATATGTAAACAAAACTGTTATTTGTTGCCGTGGATAACAAAATATCAGTGTGCGATTAAAATTACCATTGGTGGTGCTGGAATCAGTCAATATTTACAAGAAAATTTGTTAACAAAATATGATACTAGATGGCATTGGGATAATTTTTATCACAAAATTACCCTTGGCAGCATAGGCATCACTGAAAACAATTAGAAAATTTGATCATAACAGCAGAAGCAAGCATATCGTTTAGTAATGTACTTAACAAACTCAAATACTTGAAATATCTCTTAAACAATCCATTCCATCTAAAACTATTTAAAGCAAAAGTTTTTGAAAATTATATTTTCTAGAATTTCAATAAAAACAAATTATATTAATAAAAGGGGACATGTATCTGTGTGGACAACATATCTCAAAAACCAAAAAACTTAGAGACTTTAACCTTGGCAGACTTACTAATGGGACCATCAGGACGTGCACCTTGGGGCCAGAATTTTGATTTTGCAGGGAGGGGAAAATGAAGGGGGGTTCCACTTACCATAAAATAACATGTAAAATCGATTTTTCGACTTACTTGCTCCATTCACCCAGAAATATTTTTACTCTCTGGAACTCTCAATTATGTGAATTTTTATATTTATTGCTTACTTTTTAGTGCATTTAAAATTGGTTTCATTCATTTTTATTTCAATTTTAACTTAATACTTAACCCCTCAATGTTGTCATACGTGCAGGGTACCGACCCTGTAAACATCGCATGCCATCATCATATGTGCTCTGCACCAACCCTGTACCTTTGGCTTAATTTTGCTTTTGCATGGTCAAATATTATAGTATCTGTTTTTTGTTTATATAATTTAATAGAGTAAGGTTTGGCATTTATTTATATGTTAAATGCTTAATTTTTCATGCCTTCTTTGCAAAGATATTGCCTTATTATTTCAATACTTATTCTTGCTGCTGTGTGCAGTTTTGAATATTCAGCCTTTCAAATCTCTCAAACCTATGATGAGACGAACTTCATTTTGACTCGAAAGGACCATCTATAAGTGAGTTGGAAGTGTGGGCAAGATTTATGAGGATTATCACTTGTCCATTTGTTCTCTATCCATGAACATTTTTTTAGAGCAAGGCAGTGAGACAATGTGGGTCTTTCAAACAGCCTCACTTATCTCTAAAGGATAAGGACCAGCATAAGTCATTATAGAAAAGGATGAGCAAGAAAGCTGAAAGCCTATGTGGAAATATGCCGACTGATCCCATGAGCATTTTTATGCCGAATTTTTCTCACATCTCTAAAGACAGACTGGAAGAAGTCTTTGCCCTGAATGGTGCTTCTTGTGGTTTTTATTTTTCTATGATCTGTTTGTAATTGTGTATTACATGTGTTTTTAATTGTGTATTATGCATGGTTATCTGCTCGGTGATGTCACTCACTTTTGAGATGAATATTTTTTCTTATGTGTCAACACTTGAGAGCTATATGGAAAGGGAAGAAGAAAAGACTTTGGGTCTGGGCTAGTGCTTGGTTCAGCATCTCTTGCGGACAATATGATGAGATTGAGAAAGAGAAACACTTATCTGACATCACTGCACAAACAAGTAGTCTTGACCAAAAGCATGATCAGAGCGCATGGGAGGCGCTTGGATCGCACAAAAAATATTCTCTTGCCACTCTGAAGAAGTTAGTCTGAGGAAAGCATTTATGCTGAACGGAGGAAGCTGTTGTTCTTTTTTCTGCGATTAATTTTGTTTATTTTCTAAGAAGCTAAACGAGTCAAAGTTATCATGGCATCAACCTGTAGAAAAAGGTAAGCAATACCTGGTGATAAAAACGAGACGGAAATCTTACTTGAAAGCGATTCGGAAGAAAGTGACAGCTCAAACAGTGATAGTGAGAATCATATTGAAGATCGTGCTCAAATTACTAAGGTAAAAACCTATATTTTTGGCATTTTTTTGTTGAGTGGGCAAATATGAAACTTTCTCTTTCTCCTGTTCCTGCACGCTTATAGCGTCTTTGTGTATCTTTATTTGAAGGCATTTTCTGATAAACTTATGAGGAAGATGATAAATCTACGATGAAGCAGTATACGTGAAATAATCTTGGATAAAGACGTGCGATATAGTGCTTCTGTGAATGCTTAAAATAATTCATCAAACCGTTTCACCCAAAATAAATACCTAAAAAATGTAAAAAATAGTATAAAGACCTATAGTATTACACAAATTTTCAAAAAATTTCTGATGAATCCAATGAATAGGTAAAAAGTTATGCATTTTTTTATAAGTTTACTCCAGATTAGCTAATTCATTTAAATCTCCTCCGTCCTCCGGGATGACTTTGTTTAAATGCCCTCTGCGCTTGAGGGGTTAATTCATGAATACCTGTCCTATTTGATGGGCAATTATGCTAGTATTTGCATAAAATATGTCCCAATAGAGATATTAGGCAAAAATGGAAAAATGTCAGGTCCTCCACTTCTAGTTGACCGATTTCAGCCAAAATCTAATCAGACTGATTTTATAATTAAACTCTTAATTATAACTTTTGGGCTGATTTGATTAGTAGTTTCTGAGTTAGAGCACACACAACATTCTTATCACACACAGACATCATCGAGAAAATAGTGAAAATGTATTCAGGGGTCCTTAAGACGTATTTCCGTTGACATCTCAAATTAGATTTTTTTCACTAATACTACACTTCTCTTTCTCTCTCTCTGGAGAAAGTAAAATGTCCATATGCGAAATATCATACTTTGCTGATATGCATACTGTTATCATTGCATGATTGATGCACCATGCCATAATTGATAAATCACATTTTTCAGCGTGTCATAATAATTTCAACATCAAAATGGAGCATCTTACCTTGTACAGTTTTTCAGGAACCCCCTTTTTTTTTAATAAATTAATCAGACCATGAATGTCTTCATTACTATGCTTGTGGTACTTCAACGCATACAGCATAACAAGCCGGGCTGCATCCTTATGCCTCACTTTTTCATTGGAAATGAGCTTACGTATCCTCTGAAAGCAAATTATTAAAATATACCTCCATTCTCACTCATTTATCTACACACTAAAAGGAATAATAAGAGTGATAATTACCTGCAAGTGATTAGAATGATCATACTGACACGCAATATCCTGCTCTACTTCTGAAACTTCCAGTAAATTATGTCGGCCTACAACAGAGGACAATTCTCCTACCACAGTCACATGCTTTGAGACAGTTCCAGAGAGTTTCTGAAATTGAATCTCACATTAATACTGAATTTTAAAAAAAACACAGCACTGACTCCGATAAATATCCAGTTGGTAAACAATTTGAAGAAGTTCCAAGCGAGAAATTACCAGGATCAAAAAACAGATTGTGAATAAAAACTGAGATGTTAATACTACCTTGAAATGAGGGTATGTTTCGATAAAATTTTTTAAATCTGCTATGGTTTCAAGCTTTTGATGATGTTGAGCTTTTTCTTGAAATTTATTCATCAGATGCTGGATTGTCTGCCCAATTTCTCCAAAATTTTGGTATAAGTTCTGTTGCAAGAAAATGTAACGAATAATATAACACACAATTTTTTAAAAATCCCATAAATCATAAAGAAAAAATAGAAAGACTTTAGCCTACCATGCTGTAGATATTTTATACAAAAAGCGATTGTTTATGAACTTTTATGTATGATTAATTAACTATAATTTTCTGAGAATTGATCTCTTACAGCAGCGTTTCTCAACCAGAGGGTCGCGGGCCATATTCTAGGGGGTCCCGAGACACTTTTTTAAAGAGAAAGAATAGAGGAAATAAATAAAAAACAGTACTCTCCTGTTCTCAAACCACAACTTCAGAGCGGCGAGTTTTGCAACAATGGCACTGTGAGTGATGAGAAATGGAACTACATGGAGTTTGTTATTAAATGATTATTGAATGACTTGGTTGTTTGATTTGGACTTGAAAAGGTGCCATGGAAAGGTTTTTTTTGTCGGGTTAGATGGAGGTTGAAGTCGTGTTGGGTGCCTACGGTGCCTGGACTACATCAATGTCACCCTCCCCATGCCAGTGAAGATAGGGATCTTGTAGCAGAGCAAACGTCACATAGTTCCATTTCTCATCACTCACTGAGTCTTTGTTGCAGATCTCGCAGCTCGGAAGTTGTGGGTCGAGAAAAGGAGAGTACCAAAAAAACATTAAGTTTGCATGTAATTTTATATTTATTGTTGTTAAAGAAAGAGAAGTATAATTATTATAATAAAAGCCTAGATGGTGGGGTTTCTGTATAACGCTGACATCATCAATGGCACTTTTTAACGAGTTTTAAACAAACCTCCCAATTAGGTGGAAGGTTGAAATTTCATAGGAATGTTTGATTCAGATATAAAAATTAAACGATGAAAAAAATATGAAAAAAGTCCCATATTGGACTCCAGGGTGGCGATTTTCGTTTCCCGTAAGGTAACAAGTAAAAAATCGACTTTTTAAAGTGCAGGCTTTTATTCTTTTGGAAATTAAAATTAGAAAAAATTGACATATGATCTTCAAATTTAAACTATGTTTTAGGAAAATTAACGAAGTTTCTTATTCTATTCATTTTTTTCCACCTACTCTTCGAAATCTCTCATATTAAACATTTAAATCACATATTTTGGGAAAATATCGGCTCTTAAATGGGATGTTGCCCTGCCGAACATGTCATTGTTAAACTTTGAGAATCAACTATTGTCTCAACCCGCATACATGTAATACATACAAGTGCACAGATTGCCTTAAATTATCATAGGATTTTTTGCAAAAATATGTAATCCTAATGGGACTGGGATTTAGTTTGGATTCTTTTGAAAAGGGAGGGTTGCGAGGACTTAAGTCAAAAGGAGACACATGCACTCGCAGAAACATACAAAAGCCACTCACACAGTAAACTCTAACCAAACTAATGTGCGAGTGGCTTTTGTATGTTTCTGCGTTTGAGTGTCTCCTTTTGACTTAGGTCCCGTGATGGTGTTTACCAGCAACCTGCAGCATGAGTGTGAGTATTCTCTTCCTTTTTATGGTGAAGGAGTTATTTACTATTGGATTCTTTTGCTTATCTAAATGACTATATAGATGTAGAGTAAGAGAGAGGGGGATGTGGGGAGGGAGATAGGAAGGAAGAGATATAGAATGGAAGATACATAGACAGTAAGGGAGGTATAGAATTAGAAAAGGATGGGAGGAAAGAGATAAAGAAGGAGACGGAGAAAAAGAGGGAGAGCTATGGATTGTGAAAGGAGGGAATGAGACAGGGAGGAGGTGAGAGAAAAGAGAGGCAGAGAGAGGGGGGGAAGGGGGGGAGAGGGAGGGAGAGAGAGGGAAGGGAGGATGGGAGAGAGGGTAAATTATTATTTACCCGTCATATGATGGGCAATACACTAGTTTTATTATAAAATATTAATTATTATAATATTTAGAGATGTCACGGATATCTAATAGCCTAAAAGGGTGTTGCCAACTAAAAAAAGGTCGAGAAACACTGTTTTATAGTAATATCATTTTTTTAAATCTAATAAATGTCATAGTTAAATTGTGTCACATGCTAAAGAAAGTTTTCTTTGGAAAAATTAAAATATATACAGGTTGTTGAAATGGTTTTTTTTAAATTCAAGCTTACAATGAATATATGCATATGCTAAGACTATGATGAAATGTTAGAAGCAAAATTTCATAGGATTCACTATATACATACAGCTCTATAAAATTCATCTTGCTCAGCAGACAAGACCACTTCTTTTAATTCCTTGGAAATTCCAGGAATTTCAGAGAGATTTACTCTGTTATTGTTAATTGTAAGTAACTCATGTACCATAGCCTGATATGTCCACTGAAAATGACAAAGGAACTACTTAGTGCAAAATATAATGCAAGGAATTTATATCATATATTATATATAATATTAAAATCACAAATCAACCTGATTAAGAAGTGGTGTGACTGGATCCTCTCTGCGATCAACAATCAACAGTAGACACGGTATATCTGTTTGCCGAAAATCAAAGAGTTTATCTTCTTTGGATATAACTTCCTATGTGAACAATTGGTAAAAAAAAGTGAATTGATAGCATATATCTTTTAATTCAATAACTAAATGTTATAATATGCCTTTCAAAATCACCTTTATCTTTTCTGCAAGTCTTTTGGTCATTTCTGATGAACTTTGGTAACGAATTACGGGACATATTTTCAGAGACAGTAAGACTGATGTAATTCCTTGAACTGCTCTTTGAAGGTGATGTAAACACCATGTTTGTCCTATGCCAATCAAGGAGTTTAGTTTAAGAGGTACTTTGTAACATTTCAAAATAAATAAAAATTACAATTATTTCTATATATTACCCTGAATGCAGCCTATAATATTCAATGAAAACAAATGAGGGCTAACAGCAATATAGTCTCCATAGAATTCCTGGATATCGCGTACCACCTCCAACTCATCCGATTCAGCCAAAGTTTTTATATCTGCCTTGGCAATAATATTACAGAAATCTGAAAAAATTATTTGATAATTTTTAAAATGTTTTACTCTGCAAGACTTAAATGATATTATACACTATGAAGCTATATTAAAGGACACACAAAAAAAATCTGCGCATATTTCGGTTGGTAAGAATTATTTTATGGCTGTTCTTATTAGATGACTTTGCAACACATCAGTTTTATACTAACTCCATCACTATTTCCACCCACAGTTGTTCCAAAAATTCACTTAAGGTTTACCTGTGCAGGAATTATATTTTACGATTATAACTAATGATATTTTCGTTAAAAAGTACTTGTGTGTGTCACCAAGAAGATGGCAACATTTCAAAACAAATGATTAATGAATGGTTACTACAGATTAGTAAAGCATTGCACTCTTTGTTTACAATCTGCAAGTCTTAAAAAGGTAGCGTGAAAGCATTCTCAAGAAAAATATTGTTGCATTTAATCTTATACACATCTCTTAGAAAGAATGGTTAAAACATAATACCTCAACACTCAACTGTTGACATTTCTATTATATAACCCTTCTATTGATACTTACAAATATAATATGAACCATATTTTGGGTACTTCAGCTCCATAGACAGTAATGCTATATTTTCTTTAGTTGGTCTGAGGAATGCTATACATTTAAGATATTTCATTACTTCTTGCCTATTCGAGTCAATTCTTTCAAACAAGTAGACTTCTTTCTGAAGTATTTCAGACTGCCCATATACCATACTAACTATGCTTGTCTGAAAATAATGCATTTTCCAAAATAAAACGCTGGTAAGTAACGATAAAAAAATAAATTGCAATCATTAAAAATATAAAAATCTTTTCCGTACTGTTTCTTTATCCATGAGAAGTGCTTTCATTCCAGGACCGCTTTCTTCCGTCATTTTGGTTACATACAATTTCACAGCTGCAACGACGTTCATCTTCGCTTTGTTTTGGCCACACTAAAGACTAAATATTAACATGGAATTGACACTTTTATAAGTAGGCGGAATCAAAACATGACAAAAGACACATAATGATTTAATGCAAACGAAATAAAACAAAAGCGATGCGAAATTAGTGCTCTCGTAGATATGAGAAATTTATCGATAGTTCTTTTGAAAAAATGCTCTTCAGGAAAATTAAACCTGGTCAGCAGATACATTTTCCGAATTACACCTAATATTTAGTTATCTATCGCATATCGGGAAACTGTTCTATTGAAATTCACAGGTAGTCTGAATACATTAGATTAGATTATATTTTTATTGGTCCGGATTATTTGCATAGTCAAATATTGGACAAGTCATGTAAAATAAACTATACACAGAATACTGATACAATGATGTCATTGTAATAACCATAAAATAAACATAATGCTATGTATACATATACACACATTCATACATATAAGCAGTTATTTTGGGTTAACAAACTGAACAGTACAAAAAATAATCTTGAAAAATATTCAGTGAACTTGTTGTAACACTTATTAATTAGCATTTTCTTTCTCTTTGAAAACATAAATATTTACAATTGGTTTGATGTCATATGGCAGGTATTAAAACATTTGTGACCCATCATATATGGTCCATCACATGGGCATCCACTGGGGTGGCCAAGGGGGGCAGTTACTCCCCTCTGAATCAGGCCTGCGTTAACCATAGAGCAGTAGTTCTTAACCTTTTTAGCTCCCCGCACCCCTTGGACTTTCAGAATATGCTTTCGCACCCCCGAAAAAATATCTTTGATTTTTTATTTAAATATGTGTCTCAGCCTTAGTTACAATTGAGCGATGAAGAATAAAATTTGACAAAGTCCATCTATCTGTGAAAAAAGACTTGGGAACAAGTTTAAGGATTTGAAAAAGAAAAATTAGAATATATAATAACATTTTATTTATTTAATGAAAGAATCGCAATCACATGTCAAAAAACAGAGCATCTTCTCAATTTCATAAATTAGAAGAAAATCTTTTAATGACTACTCTGCTCTTGCCTTTCTTCTGTTATTTTCATTATACATGGCTCTGTTTTTGAAAGAGCCACTCGAATATCATCAGTCACATTTAAGCGGTTTCTGGCCTTTGTTTTTATGTTAAGTAGCGATGAAAATCCAACCTCACATAGGTAGGTGCTGGCAAATGGCATAAGACACTGAAGTGCTGCATTTGCCAAACGTGGAAATGTCTTCAGTTGAGAACACCAGAACTGTTCTAACGTCATTTTTTTGAAATTGCATTTGAGTGTGAGAGCTGGATTTTATTTCAATTATATCATCTTGCAGTTAAATTACTGTCGTCTATACAAGGGAGGTAAAAAAGAAAAGGATCCAATATCCATTTTTGAATTGTGTCAATGACTCTGTTAGCAGGAAAATATCCTAGAAAAGAGTCTCTCCATTTTTGCAAATGATTTATTATATCGGATGCAACTGTATGTCCCTCATCTTTGGAAACAATTTCATCAAGCATAGGAAAGTTTGCAAAATTACTTTTTTCTACTTGTTTTATCCAAATTGAGAGTTTTCCCCAAAAAGCTGATAGTTTTTCTATGCTCTTTATGATATTTATGCCATATCCTTTTAAAGACGTGTTCAACTCATTAAGATGAGTAAATATGTCTGCTAAATATGCCAGTCGAAGAATTGAATCTCTTGCGTTTATTTAAAGGCTGTGACAAATTAAATGACATTTCTCCAAAATGTTTCGTTGTATATTTTATTTTATGTTTCTATTTAAATTAATTTTTTTAAAATCTCTAGATACACATGTCGCACCCCTAGAAACAGTGCCTCGCACCCCTGGGGGTGCATGCACCCCAGGTTAAGAACCACTGCCATAGAGTAATAATATATATTACTACTTTATGGTGTTAACCCTTAACTGGAGTTACAGGGTCCTGAGGACCCTGCTGATATTTTTAAGTTGTACAATTCTGACGCTATGAGCTTTACTTGCCAGTCTTCACGTAAATTCATTTCAGTACGTCGGCAACCTCTGCCAGAGTCTGCTGTGCTCTACTGCATTCGGAAGTATCGTAAACTGACGGTTAAGGGTCTCCAGGACCCTGTGGCTCCAATAGTGTAAGTTTTTATTTTTAGTTGTTTTCTTTATTAATATACATATGACTTTATTTTTGATAAAAAGCTTGTTTATCAATCCGAATCATTTTCTCACTTTATAGGACAAACTGTGAGGGAATATTAACTCTTGTTTTCCAATATGGTAGGCACAAATTGTCAGGTAGACGATAATGATCTTGAAGGTTTTATTTTGAAAACATTGGATGAAGGTGATAGGAATGCAAGTGAAAACGAATGTGAAGTAAGTGAACATGACACTGGAAGTGAGCAATCCGACACAGATGATTCAGAAGAGGAAGAAGAAGATGGTGAATTCCATGGCAAAACTACATAAAAATACTACTGGTTAAGAACCATTTCAAGTGGAGTTCTCATGAGGTAACTAGAAGAGGACAGCCTGTAGCTCATAATCTTATTACACAGCTACCTGATTTGAAAGGACCAATGAAAGCTCTTGGTCATAAAGTGAACCCAGAAACAATTTGGAGCTTATTATTTACCAAAATATCCTCAAAGAAATTGTTCTGAGAACTAATGAAAAAATAGAGAAGGCAAGGAGCAAGTACGCTGACCAAAACAGATGTCATCTAAAGAATGTTGATATTATTGAACTAAAAGCCTTTCTTGGTCTTTTGTACTATAGTGCGATTTTTAAATTCAATAAAGAAGATGTCTTCCGTATTTGCCACGGATGGAACTGGAAGAGAAATATTCAGGTTAGTCATACCCCTTACCTTACCATCATACATTCGATTCGACAATGCAGAAAACAGACCCCAAAGGAAAACCAATGATCTAGTAGCAGCCATTTCAGGATTATTCAACGAAATTATCTTGAACTTTCAAAAGAATTTCTGTATTGGAAGTGTTGTATCGATGAAATGCTCATCCCTTTCAGGGGTCGTTGCAAGTTCCATATGTACTTATGAAACAAACCAGCCAAATATGGTTTGAAAATTATGATGTTGTGTGATGCAAGAAATTCCTTCTGCTACAATGCCTACATCTACTGTGGGAGAAATTCTGACTGTGTTGGCTTAGACTCTTGAGTATAGGAAATTCAGCAAACCTAAGCAGTCCATCATCAAACTTACAAGCTGCATCACTGGAGCGAATCGAAGCATTGCAGCAGACATCTGGTTTTTGTCGATAGAGCTGGTGAATATTCCTAAGGAGAGAAAACTAAGATATGTTTGCACCCTAAGAAAGAATAAGAAAGAGATTCCAGTACAGTTCCAGGCTAACAGAAGCAGATCATTTAATTCCTCAATCTATGGGTTTCCAGACGATATTACTTTGTTGTCACATGTTCCAAAGAAAGGTAAAGCCGTAATTGTGATTTCCTCCATGCATCACAACGCTTCAGTTCAAAATCTAAACGTAAGAGGTGCTACACCTGTCCACACAGTAGGGACAGGAAAACTTCAATTTTGTGTGAAAAGTGCTTTAAACCAATCTGTAATGAGTGTGCAAGAAAAATTTGTAAGAACTGCTTAAGTGATTGAACCTATGGAAACAAAGCTAACTTCTTAATGTACTAAATGTATGTCATGCACAAGTGCACTGTTGCAAATTTAAAGAGAGGATTTTTTTTAAATTTACTATTGGACATTTTAGGTTCTTATATATGCTCCTTTTTTCTTAGAAACTACCTTAAAATCAAGAAAAAACAACTTTTTGTAATGATTAATTCAATATTGAGATCATGTAAGTTAAGTTTTTGTAATTTATTAATGGTATTTTATGGAGGAAATATGCATATTTTATGATTTTTTTGCATTTATCAATGTTGGAAAAAGACAATAAAATTTACCGTATTTCTCGGCATATAAAACACACCGGGGTATAACACGCAACCTGGTTTTTTAGAAGTTTTTTCAGGAAAAAAAGTAGTTTGGTTCACCAAGGCATTTGCGAAGAGCCGCGTCGTATATCATTTCCAGGCGTGATTATGTCCGTATCCTGCAACATTTACAGAACATATTACGGCGTGATAACAGTTAAATATAACGTTTTAGATATAATTCATTCGTAAAATAAATAGGGATGATCTAAAACATGTAGAATTGCTTCGATACTTGTTTGCAGCAAGGTAACCGCCCTCAGGTCCGGTCGTCCGTGGTTTTTGCCCACGCCTTGGGCCGGCCCTGGGGTAAGTTTATAGTATACGAACATTTTATATCTTGAAAATAGGAAATACCATATTTCTCGGCACGGTACGGTATAAGACGCATCTCGGTTTTTCAGAAGTTTTTCAGGAACAAAAGTATTTTGGTTCACCAAGGCATTTATGATGGGCCACGTTGTGTATCATTTCCAGCCGTGATTAAGTCTGAACCCAACATTTACATAAAATATTTCGGCTTGATAACAGTTAAATATAACGTTTTAGATAAACTTCTTTAGTAAAATAAATGGGGGTGATCTAAAACAAATAATTCCTTTTAGACTTGTATAGCTAAATGTGCCCTGCGTGAACTCGGCAGTAGTATTAATTAAAGCTGTCGGAGTGTGCTGCACACGTCGTACGTATAGATAGTACCCTTTACCGATAGTACTTACATAAACTTACGTGCAAGATGATATTTTATATAATGGGATAAATAATACATGGAATGCATGTGTAATAATAATGTAATAATACGTACGCTCAACTAGTCCTTTTTCTTCTGAAACTCTTTTTGCCTCGTAGAAAACGATTTTGATCGATACAGCAATACCAAACATCCTCTGTTCTATTATCCATCAATTCCTCCTCTAGATGTGACCATTTAAGACCAACCTTACGAAGACTATGTTTCTCTTATCCCACCAGCTTCAGTTTTTCCTCGTTTTCTCCATTCGCGTTTTTTCTGTGGGAGGTGGACCGAAATGACGTGCTACTGCTCGGTTTCCGTGCATTCTAGCGTTTTGAATCGCCTGAAGCTTATAACTGGTAGCGTAGCCATTGCGATCTCAATACACGCAACGTTATTAATCCTAGATATGTATAAAATATTTATGGCATCTACACGAATTCTACTTTTCCGGGGCATTGATGGCGCTATTCAGCGGGCTAATTAGGAATTAAAACATCGCAAACCCGCCGAAATTGTAATCACTGTGAGCGGACATGTATTAAAGTGTAATAATAAAAATGCGTTCTCGGAATTCACGTTGCATAAGGTATTACTGTGGATATTTACAAAAATTTTACTATTAATTATTATTAATGCACATTTTATTGTTGTTGCCAAGAATGACTGCCAATTATTCCATTTTGGGAATGAGTGTGCTCGTTAGTGTCAGTATTGAGAACAGTAATAATTTTGCTTCGGCGTATAAGACGCAGGCTGGTTTTGGGGGTCATTTTTCTGGGAAAAAGTGCTTCTTATATACGGTATGTACTTGCTAAATATTTTATTGGAGTCCTATATCAGGTAATTATGGTCAAAGATTCTCAGGACCCTGGAACTCCATTAGCGTGACAATAGCTGGACTGCTGCAGTTAAGGGTTAAGGGAACACAACCATTGATGCCTGGTTAGGTCAGGGATTTAACGTCGTAATTTTGCCGAGGTCAGGCAAGCAGGTAAGAACCTCCTGCAATATACTTGAAACAAACCACTAAAATATTAAACCCGCCAAACCCGACTGTGAGAGCTTGCTCCCTCTTGGAAATTTTCCAGCAGATGCCCATGGTCCATCATAGTATATTTTCAGCCTGCAAGGCAGTGTGAATATTATTACAATTAGTTGTACCATTATTGTGTACTGATGACCCTAACCTTTTTGAGGCCCCATCCCATTTACAGAACGTCATGTTTTTCAAATTTTTGCATCGATTGTAAAATGTTGCGACGGTTACTACCTATCTGATTCCATAGAGGATAACAATATACAGTATTATGCTATTTAGGGGGTGGGTGGCTGAAAGGGTATAAAGAAACACTGGAAATATTAAACAAACAAAAAGTATGAAGTAAACTCACAATTTCATATTATATATTTATTAGAAATTACATGTAAATACCAAATAGACTATTTTTTCCTGTTTCTTCCCTCGTGTCTAATAGTTCATAATTATTTATGACTTTTGAGTCTCTGTTTTATTTCTCCTCTCCAAATTTTGAGGCCCATGTGCTCTCCCCCTTAAGATGGCTATGGATGTGTGGGTTTGATTAAGTTTCTACAAAATTAAAAAAAAATAGTCAATGCAATAAAGCAGTGGTGTTCAACAGAATTTCCAGGTTCGCCACAAGTGTGGCGAACGGATCAACCTTTTCGCCACATAGTACAAAATATAAATATTATAGGTATGACTTAATGTAAAATAAAAAGTTACAATGAGACAATAATAATTTAAATTATTTATTATTTATATAAATAATTAAATTCAAACATTAAATTTTAATGTGATACTTGAGTTCATTTGGCCAAGTAGCACAATGAAATTTGGCATAAAACCCATACTATGTTGCAGTGGCAGACAGGGGGAAGAAGGTGCAAATCATTATTGTGTATTGTGTTCACTGTTTTTGTGTAAAGTCCTATTTATAAAAAGTGATATATTTGGCGAGTGGTGATGGGGTTGGACACCACTGCAATAAAGTAATTGCAAAATTTAGTCTTTATATCAAAATAAGTCCATAACCTATAAATGTATATTGGGTAAAGTTTCTACATATAACTACTGGGTAACTTTTAATAAAATTACTTTCAATTACTTGATAAAAATTGTTTGATTACTCACATAAAATAAATCCAAACGTTCCATGATTTGTTGATCTGAATAACGGAATGGTATCTTGTGGCATAAGAAAATTGTTGTACTTGAATTCTATTTCAATTTGGATTTTGGAATTCCTCTATAATATAAAACTAAATTTTTCATGAAAAATGTCAAATTTAAAAAATCTTATGCAAAATATACTTCCTTATATAAAGCTGTGCAACTTGGAAAGCTTTTGTCTCTCTGTCAAAGGTGAGAGATTTCAAATCATAACCAAACATGATTGATGTGATGAAATCTAATATGTATATAGAGTGGTATGTGAAACTTACTCTATCATTCCAAGGAGCAATTTTAACTAATCATTCGAAAAATCTGATAAGATGCAAATAACAAATAATGCTGGAAGTGATTCCATGAGCTTTGATGAAGCAAGCATGCAATTCAAAGATTTTTTCACACCTTCTTAAGATTTCTCTGATATCTTTAGAATTGAAATGATTTTGAATTTTAATGAATTTTACTGAGATTTCGAGAATCAGGTGTCTGATGATTTTATTTATTTATAGGATCTTCTTGCTACCCATGTAGGAAATTATAGACTCAAGTTATAAGATTGATAATCAAGATCTGGTATAGATAATTGCATGAAATGACAAAATATTTATCACTTGATTTTTGTAATACCCATATAATACTCATTAAATTATTGTATTAAACAGTTTTCAACTCTGAATGTTAATTCTTAATCTATTAGTACTTTAATTATGCAACCAAAATCTTGAGAAAGCAATATTATGATAGTATGCTGACATTTGATCTCTCTCTCTGTTGTTGTTTTCACTCCATATACTATAATGTTAAATATCCTGCATCTGTTTGTTGAATACTGAGGCAATGATTATTTTTTGGCATGTAAAGAATAAATGATGTCCATGCAGTGAAGTTTTTGAATTGTTTATAGTCTTGGAAATTATAATTTTGTCATTCGAAAATTATGTGATATTGATTTATTATTATTCTTAATTGTTTTATATACCAGTGTTTCCCAAACTTTAAACATTCGTGTACCCCTTTCAGGACCTTGACCTTATCGGCATACCCCCTCTCCCAATTATGTCAGAAGCGTTAACTCATAAGTGGTTGGACCAAATTTTGATTAGGCTTTAGGTACAAATAGGGTATGAATTTTTTAGGTTAAAAAAATATCTGATTCAGAGGGTAAATATCGAGTTTTATTATTTTCCTTTTCATTTGGGATAAAATCGGGTATAAATAAGTTATGGATTTTTCGAGGTTTTTAAAAAAGTTCAATCTCGGGTAATTTTTTGTTTTTATTATTTTGTAATTTGGAAAAAATGATTTTTAATTTAAAATTTTTATCACAATAAAAACTTTTTACTATACATTAAATATGGTTGAGAGTGTAACATCTTGTGTTAAACACCTCCAGGTGAAGAGGAACACCTCACAGGCTGCACAAACATCTTGAGTCCCGTTTAACTTCTTTGAAAACACACCAGATATTAGTTAAATAATTTTTATTTCATAGTGTTTCGAACTAACAGACACTCAGGCTCTTTTTTCCTTATCCTATCAAATATCTAACAGCAACTAACTAAGGCGCATCCTTGACTATTCGTGGCATGAGCAAACCAAGGAGATTCAGTTTGTGTTACAAAGTAGGCTTACAAATAAATTGTTTATAAAGAGAATAAACAGACTGATCATGAGCATCTCAGACTGCACTCAAGTGCTGGGGTGCCTACAAGCACCAGAATATAAATTCTCTGACCAAATCTAAAAAACTTGTGTTTAAAGAAAACTAATAATTTTGGGTTTTTTTTAGGTTTTACCCGAAATTTAAAAAAGGCAATCGGAGGGTAAAAATCGGGTAAAACCTGAAAAATCTATACCCTAGGTACAAACTAAAAAAACTAGGAGGTAAGCTAAAAATGTACAGAAACTTGTGAAAGTTTTCAGTATTGTCAGTTAAATTTCAGGAAATAATCATTAAATTCAAATTAATTTTATGTACCAGGAAATAATTGAGTTTTTAATGCAAGAAGTGAAACTGCTTGTGACAAGACAGTAGTGCAGAGATATCTGGCTTGATATTGGTAAGCTTAAGACATAGATGCGGCCCCACGTCGATAAGACTTTCGATTTTATTTTGTTTTAATACCAATCAACAGTGAGAATCCCAACTCACACATGCATGACGTGGGAAACGGCAGAAGATACTTAACTGCTTTGTCCATTAGGGCAGGGTATCAAAACAAACGCTAAAGCAAAATGACGTTAGTGTCTTTTTTCAAACACTGTTCTCAGTAAGCCATCTGAAGTGAGCTCCAAGAGCTGTTCTTCTTCTGAAGCTGAGAGGTTATTTGGAAATGTTTGGACATTTATGAGAAAAGGGTTTCCAATCCATGGCTGTCATCCAATTCAGGGAAGTAATTAGAAAGACTTCTCTTCAAGCTTTACAAGTGATCCTTCATAGTTTGCAACACATTGGTGTCGAGGTCTTCACCTGACTTAACCACAAAGGGTTAATGGTATGGAAAGGAATCCAATTCACCATGGCTAAGGCA
Source organism: Tanypteryx hageni (assembly GCA_028673005.1). Lineage (NCBI taxonomy): Eukaryota > Metazoa > Arthropoda > Insecta > Odonata > Petaluridae > Tanypteryx > Tanypteryx hageni. The sequence continues at coordinate 135,555,347 of CM054115.1, forward strand.
TTTGCTCCACAGCTCCAGTTTTGCAATCATTACTTTGTCTTGAACATAGAATATGGATACAAGCTACCCTTGCAAGGATAGATTGTGACTGTTCAAATGGGCAAAGATATCTTCAATGTGTGCTAACTTATACAGCCATTTCCAGTCCTGCAAATGGTCTTGCAGGCTGGAGGTTTCATCTAGAAAATTTTTAAGTCCTTCTTGCAGCACAAACAGGCAAGTAAGGACTTATCCATTTGAAACCCAATGTACTTTAATGTGAAATAGGAACTGCATGACTGCATGTAGTCACTGTCCATCTCTTCACAAAGCTCAGCAAAAAGCCTGGCATTCACTGGTTGGCCTTTCACAAAGCTGAATATAAAATATCAGTATTATAAATAAATTTGTTCAATTTTCTTTATATAATAGTTCATCTGACAGCAGATAGAACTTGGAACAGTTTTTAATAATTTCTTTTCTGCTGCATATCCCCGGAAATCCTTTCACATACTACCGGTGGTATGTGTAACACACTTTGGGAAACAATGTTATATACCATTAATGGAAGTAATTCCTTATTATCACAATAATACATTCCTTCCCTTCTAAAATTCCTAATGAAACTTGAAAGCTATTCATAAAAATGACAAAAAATTATTTGCTTAAAATGGCAAAAATCAATTTGTCTATAAAAAAGATTTTCATGATAATAATAGACAAATACTTGCATACTATTAAATATGTTATTTTATAGCTCAGATTTTGGACATATATGATTTAAAGAGTGGCATTACTTCATTTAGGCAGAATCTTGCTAGGCAGTGACGCATATGATCTTTATTGGAGTTATCACTCTAATTTGATTCAATTTCTGGAAATATTTTGGGATATTCAATTAATTCTTGTAAACTAACTTCATCTCTATGTGTAATTATGTATAAATATTAGATGATAATGAGAAAATATTGGTGGTTTTTAAAGTTTCCCACAAATATGCAAATCAAATAATTGAATTACTGCAATCAATTATTTTTAGTAATTACTTAAAAGTTATTTGATGACTATTAAAAGCCCAATGAGCATTACAGACCTCATTAGACCATAGTTGCCAAGTGTAAAACAGCAAGGCAATTAAACATTATCTAATTAAATTCTGATGCCACTGGCCTCTCTGGAATACTAGATCTGACCAGCAAGATACTTTTGTACAACCATTAAAGAATTTATGCAAGAAAAATGTTAAGTATAAATTGCATGATTGCATAGGTATTATGCCATTAAAATAGTATCAGGATGATATTGCGGTTAAATCTTATAATTGAATGAAATACAGTCATACCTAACTTTGTGTGACCCCATTTAAGCAGATTCGTTATAGCGTGAAGGAGGCCCGTGCATATCGTGAGTTCATAAAACAAAGGCAGCTGACAATTAACTAACTAAAAAACCGTATATGACCATAAATGTACTAGAAACTCAATTTTTTTACAAACTTTTGGATTTTTAGTAAAATTGTCTATGGATCCCCATTTAGGGTCAGTATGTGACGCCCCCATGCAATTCAAGATACCCCCAAGAGCTCACCATTTTTAGCTTACTTTCCAGAAAGGAAATGGGCTTATACTAGTTTCTTTGTTGTGTCTGTCTGTCTGCCCCCTATAAACTTTTGAATCAATACACCGATTTTCATGACACTTGGTGGAAATCTCTTTCTACTGGAATCGAGATCCCGAGGATAGTTTTTGTTGAGAATATTGAAAGTCTTGGGTTCGATTCCTGGAAATATCCTTCCCATTTAATTTACATTGAAATATCTGAGAAAGTTAATATTGTAGGGGGATTTGCACTATTCCCTGAAGAAAGGAATAGAGATTCTAATTTTTATCGTAGAATTTTGCCTATCGATCGTATTTCTTCGAATATCGTGTAAATATTGGCGTTTTTGCAGTTTTTATCACTCATTTAATGCTATTTTCCAGTTAATGGCGCATGTTCATTGATATTACTCTTAAAATTTCACGTCCATGAAACATATCTTAATTGTCATAATGTGTTTATGACCCCGTTTTGCGCGAAATTTTCAGGAACCTATTTGTTTCGCAAAGCGAGCTATGACTGTACGCGCAAAGGCTGAATTCAATTACAGCCCTTGGTTTGGGAGGGTAATGGCGCCCCATTAGATGCTCTTTTGAACCTATTCCATACGAAATTTTTTAATTTTGCACCGCAGATTACGTGCTTCGGGCAATAGATAAAAAGGTTTTGAAACTGGGAGGGGTATTCAGAGCTAAGGATTGTCGGCAGTGGTTGGAGATAGGCCCACCGAGAGTGTGGGGAGAAAGGAGAAAAAAATCCCCGGGGTTCCGGAAGAGATTACAATATATATAAAGTAATTGATTAAGTAACATAAGATATAAGTGATAAAGATAAGTTTTATAGAGATTATCATTTGCTGCCGTCTTCCTAACACCCACAGCGTTTAAGGTAAATGCAGTATGTGTGTAGTTATATGTAGAAACATTCGTTATTACGGTGACGCGTCATCAGAATTTCAACTTACTTATAAGTATCTCTACCTCTCTTATATTTTGATACATATGTAATTTGGATAGAATTCTTTATTTGATAGCTTATATTTTTTATGCGTTCTTTGCACGAAGTGAACGCATATAGGGGAAGTTGTTTCCGTCTGTCCGTACATCCGTCTGTATGTTTAAACTCGGGAACCGCTGGATGTACTTCGATGAAATTTGGCATTTGGGAGTTTTGCTAAAATTTGTGGACCGATTAATATTTTGATTAAAATCGGACAATAATTAAGACCACTTTACATGAAAACCTACCGTGTATTTTACAACGTACTTCGCAAGATTCTCATTAAATTCTCATCTGAAAGAAAAATATTGAGAACAAAAGTTAATTAAAATAATTAAATACGCATTTTTATCAAATAATTTTTCCCGCAAAACGTAAGATTTAGGATAAATTTAAAGAAAAGGAGATTTACGATAAATTTAAAGAAAAAAAAATTTAGGTAATTATACAATTTTTGATGTTCTTTTGCCCATTTCCAAAAAAAATATTAATTAAAAATTTTACAACTCGGGAACCGCTGGACATATTTTAATGAAATTTGATATTGGGGAGTTTTAATAAAATCTGTAGGTCGATTCCAATTTTGATTAAAATCGGGCTGCAATAACGACCACTTTACATGAAGACCTACATGTATTTTACAGCGTGCCTCTTTTTCATCTCGGGAACCGCTGAACGTATTTTGATGAAATTTGGTATTTGGAAGTTTTACTAAAATTTGTCGACAGATTCCAATTTTCGTTAAAACCGGACTATAATTACGACCACTTTACAAGAAGAACTACATGTAGCTTACAATGTATGTACCTGTTTCAAATCGGAGACCGCAGGACGTATTTTGATGAAATTTGGTATTGGGGAATTTTACTAAAATATGCCGATCTCAAAGAACGCATTTGGAAACTCTGTGTACTCCGACATGGAGTACACCTTTCCATACTAGTTTCTGTCAAGTGTTCATCCAGCTTCCTCTTCCCTGCGAAGTCAATGGGGGGCAACATGCCAATCCTTCCCCAGGGCCCGGGTCAGCCCCCATGTGTCGGAAATCTACGGCCCGCATGCGGCTCCTGAGAGCTCTTCGTGTGGCACGCTGATCTGTGACGCAAAAGTGATCGGTAAAAATTTAACATAGACAATTTTATATTTCTTCGATAAAATTATGAACTCAAAACCTTCTTTGATGAAATGTTAACGCCATTAAACTATTTAGACTTGATTTTAATTATTATGGGATCGCAGAAACACTAGGTAACTTCCGAAGCACATAAACGCTCATCCCCACCGCCGAAGCTCTCGTAACTTCCAATGTGGCTCTCCGAATCATTAACAACTAAGAATGTGGCCCGGCATGCAGAAAAGGTTGCCGATCCTTGCCTTTCACCTTCACCCAGACCTTCACTCCCACCCTTGCGAAGTTTCTGAGTTTCCATTTGAGAGTTGATTTGGAGCGGCATTTTGTTTTGTCGCGTTAGGCGGCAGACATCTGCAAACATTAATTATCAACTTATTTTAATGCGAGCGATTAGATGAAAGAAATTTGCTCTTCTCCGCCTCATGAGCCACAGCCACAATGCAATGGATGAACGACAGACGATTAAATATTTTGATAAAAAATCGACTGCGCTTCATAAATAACTTTCTAAATGCTATTTCGGCATTATTAGAGTAATTTCCTTTCCTTTCTCTCACGGTGAATCAGTCAACTCAAAAGAATGCCCCAATGACCAACCATCTGGGAAGTATACTTTGCGGCCGTCACATCAAGCACTGTCTGAAATAAACATTTTCCGTCTTTAATTTCGTCCTGCGAAGATCTGCTGGTTTTATCTTCGACCTCGTCAAAACTTTTTTATGAACCGTAATTTTTGTTGTAAACTTTTACCGAATTATAACTACGAACTCAAAGCTAGAAAATATATTTTTTGAATTTCCATTTTTAAAGCCCGTCTAAAATAATTCGATAGCTCATTTATCATTTTTGAAGTGAGATTTATAAATTTGCCAAAAGGATACAATGTTAATAGTTCATTATTCCATTACGAGACCAACCACATAGTGTCATTACTTTGTGATTTATTGGAAAAGGGAAAATAACAATTGAATTGCCGAATAGGGTTACTGAAAACATCATAAAGCTTTTTGTTCCATGTTTCTGAAGAAAATAATGTGTTACAGTACGTTGTTGAATCACTACATAATGTTTAGTCCATATATTCTATATAATATTGATAATAATAATGATGCCAATAAGAATAGATAGGACCGATGTAGAAATAGCACTAAAAATACATAATTGGAAGACACCAGGAATTGACCATATTCAAAATTATTGGTACAAATATCTCAAAAGTGTGCATGAAAAATTAGGTGAGTTATTCAATGACTGTATACATAATCTGCATAATATGCCAAAATTCTTTACCAAAGGAATTACCTATCTGAAAGCCAAAGACAGTGATACAAAAAATCCAACCAAATATAGACCTATCACATGTTTACCTACCATACACAAAATACTAACGTCCATCATAACAATGAAATTAGATCAACATCTTAGTTTCAACAAAATCTTAAGTAAAGAGCAGAAGGGATGCAGAAAAATTTGCCGAGGCTGCAAAGAACAAATCGTAATAGATTGTGCAATAACCAACCAAGCAAAAACAAACCTCTGTTGCGCATACATAGATTACCAAAAAGCATTCGACAGCGCCCCACATTCATGGCTACTACACATTTTTGAAATCTACAAAGTAGTTCAGACAATTATTGACTTATTGAGAGATATCATGAAAACATGAAGAACTGAAATACATCTACAAACAGCCACCAAGAGGATAAAAACTACAGAAATAACAATAGCCAGAGGAATATTTCAAGGAGACTCCCTAAGTGTTCTTTGGTTCTGAATAGCGCTTAATCCACTCTCTACCCTACTTAACCGAATGAAATATGGATACAAATCCAAAAAATTGACTCCTAGATAAACAAAACACTCCATGGCAAACATCCCTACCAACTCTTACAACTACACATAGACAAAGAAGCATCTAATAAATGGCTTGTAAATGGGAACCTGTTTGCTGAAACCGAAGGTTTCCACGTAGCCATTCAGGACAAAATCATAAAAACAAAGAAGTGAAATATGTGATAAAATATCCAACACTATGTGATGATAAATGCAGGAGATGCAAAATCGAAAATGAAACAATAGAACACATTACAAGTGGATGTAGCACCCTAGCAAGTACAGAATATACACTAATGTAAGACATGACAATGTATGTCGACAAATACACCAAGCCTTATGCAAGAAACACAAATTAATAGAAAGCAATATAGTACCATGGCATAAATATAAATCAGAAACTATCCTCGAAAATAGTAACATAAAAATCTATTGGAACAGAGACATAATTACTGATCGAATGATTCCACACAATAGGACATCACACTCATAAAAAAAGAAGAAAGAATAACATACCTAATAGATGTTTCACTACCGAACACATCCAATATAGAGAAAAAACAATGAAAAAATCCAAAAATATTTATCATTAGCCAAAGAAATTAAAAACATGTGGCAACAAAATAAAGTTATTATAGTACCTATTATAATATCATCCCAAAAAAAACTATTCAAAAAGTCTTGAAACTCTAGACCTACACAAAAATACATACATAAATTTACAAAAATCTATCACAATTAACACATGCTCTATTGTCCGGCGATTTTTAAATGAAAACACACCACAAATATGCAATAGCTATGCATACAGCTTGAGCCCGCTCCGCTGTAAGCATGAAAACTCGTAGTAAATCCGCGTCAAGAATAATAATAATATTCATTTGCTCTTAGGGTCAATACAGACAGAGAAGTCAGGAAAAAAGGTAGTTAAAATAATTACAAACAGTCATAAATATAATCGTTTAAAGAATAATAAGCTTTGCTTGTTAGCAGACTTATAAGAAGTTTTTTGAATACAGACATAGAGCATGAATTCTTTATCCTAGGAGGAAAATTATTATACACTACGGAAACAGCATGGTGGGGACCTTTTTGACCAAGGGTCAAGCGATAATCATTAATGTGACTGGTAGTTTTATGGCGTGTATAATGGAAATGAAAATCTTTGTTAGTGGGAAACAGTTCTGGATAAGTTTTGACAAATGTTGCACAGTTAAGAATACATATGGAGGGAAGGGTGAGTATGCCAAGGGCCTGGAAAAATGGTTTACCATGAATTACGTAAGGAACATGACACATGGTTTTAATTGCTTGTTTTTGTAATGCGAAAGCTTTACTAGCATAGGTGGCATTGCCCAAAAAGATAATACCATACAAGTATGATAAGTAGGAGTGTATTTTGGCATAATATAATAGTTTCAGTATGTCAATAGAAACAAGAGGAGCTAATTTATGAAGCATAAAGATGCTCATCGCTACTTTGTTCAGAATTGTGCTGGTATGCTCAGACCAGTCAAGAGGTGTAAGCCCAGAAATTTTACATGTGGAGAACGTACAATACTGGAATCGAGGATGGCAAATAATTTGTGTGTCCCGTGCCAAGAAAGTAATGTGGATCATCAGAATTATTTTTTCTCCTCATATTTTATACAGAAATACAAGTTTTCGCTTGTCAAGTAAAATCGTACGCGTGCCGCTTCGGGCACACGTGCCCCGTATTTGCCGTCCCTGATATAGACCATAATATGGTTCTATCGAGTTCGATAAAAATACTGTTTACGGTTAGAAATTTAGTACCAATGTGTATAGATTAATTGGGTTTATTCTATTTCGCTTCCAACTAAGAAAGTTATCACCGCTTATTTCGATATAAAAATAAAAAGCATTTCAAGAAAAAACTTATAGTAAACGATGAAAGGGGAGAAATTTAGAGATGTTTATGAAGTAAGCTTTACAGATTCATCTTTATATTTTAGACCGCCGTAGAAATAGATAAACTGAAACTAAGATGACATTCCAGCATCACTCTCTTTCATGTACCAAAGAATAATAAAAAGCACATTTATTATCCATTGTAACTAATGGTAAAATTACATTCACTATCACCACCTTCTCCCCAATTAATTGGTGCGGGAATTAATGTTTTTCAATTTCACGCCGCGCGTTTATCAGTGTCAGTTCCTGATCAGGTCACAAAAAATGGGCGAATCTGTTTTGCCACGAGCCAATTCTCTGCGTATTTTCTGTGCCTTTCTCCTCCCTCATAAGGGAGCAGATTATAAATAGCATAGTCCGCACCGTCAGTGTGGAAAGCGCAGATGCAGTGTACAGGTCAGTAACCCGAACTGCGCGAGGATAGGTAAAAGAAAACGATCTGTGTGTGCACATTGATGGGTTGACGAGTAATTTACAATTCTCTATCTAAAGGTGAATATTAACATTCGCGATATTTTGTGTTGTATTGCCACGCGAAGAAAATTTTTCTTTGAAACGTTTGATTTTTGGATGAAGAAGAAAATGGAGTCGGAGAGTAAACCAAAGCAGCAGAGAGTTCGCTTTCTGATCATGAAAATAATGGAAAGCTTCAATTTATAAATTCTTCGGCGAAAAAATACTTGGCATAAGATTGAACTCCATTAGCAGTTATACCGAATTTAAAAAAATAAGGTTTTCGATAGCAATTCTACAGAAATACGTATGTCCTATTATCTCTAATTCAAAAATATTTCAAAGACGAAATGTTCTTGCATCTAGTTTACGCATTCATTCATTCGAGAATGAATCACGAGGGTAAGTCATCAATTTGTCTTAGTTGTCACTATTTGAAGATATATTTATCTAGGCTGGAAGGTAAAATAATGGATTAGTACTCTGCAAGAAAAATTTTAGACCTGAAAAGAATGGGGACATTCTGCAAGAATCGAGATAACCCGGATAATTTCAAATTTCTTCAAACATCGAACAAAACAAGTAGGTACCGCGCACTCGATTATTCAGAATACCTCTTTCATGAAACGCTTTATAATCGAGTTTTAGCGCGTTTCATTTTATAAACACGCTTATGTTTTCGCTCTGTCCGCCCGTCTCTGCATTCAATTAAATTAAAATTGCGAGTAAAGGGTAAGAGATAGAAGAGTGAAATTTGCAATGTGTGTGATCTATGATGCCATTTATTACGCTTCCAAAGAAATTTTTTGGAGATATCGGTGGGCGGCAGGGGGTGCTATCATAAATTTCAAAGTATGATCCTATGCAAATGGTTATAGATAGAAAGTTTAATCTTTCAATATTTATATGTGAGAGAAGGGAGACTAAGGCGAAAAATTGAAATTTACAATTCAAAAATAAAACAAAAAAACAACTAATCCGTACAAATAAACAAAATCTTTAGAGTTATACAGTTAAAAATATGTCAAGTTCATTCTTCGTCATCTACTGATAATGAGAGCTTCGCTCTTGAAATGCGTATATGGAGTAACTTCCTTTATTTTTAAAAACATTTTTTAGGGATATGTGCGATCGAGTTTGAGTTCCTGTGTGTGTGTGTGATCTAGTCTGTTTGGTCCCTGTCGTGGTCGTGAGACGCATAAACCATTAGACATTTGTTTGAGATATCAAGTCCCTGACGAGAATCGATTTTCCATGGACTTGATATATTTTAAACTGTTTACCTCTAAAAATGTTTTGATTTGTACGGTTTAGGAGTTGGCTTTTTGACAAATTTAAAAAAAAATAATTGTAAATTTTCTTTCGCTATTTGTTTGTACTTTAGTGCCATCTATAACACTGCAGAAGAAATGATTATGAAACATCGGTGGACGGCAGGGCGTACCTTCAAAACTTTCAAATTAAAATTCTTAGCAAATGGTTACAGATGGAAAGTGATTATTGTATAAATTACTTAATATCATACAGTTCTATTACTAAATTTACAAAGAATATTAACCTTACAAATCTAATTAAACCTGAATAAATAAAACGCGCGTCAACAAAAGAAGCTCCGATGTTTTGACGAATCCTTTCGATGCAGCCGTCACAGTTGTGACATCGTCCAAATGTCCTTTCGCTCGCCGAGCGTTCTTAGCCTTCGAGAGAAGAAGAAGTACGGTAATCGCTGGAGGAACTATGGGAGGAGGCCTCTTCGGATGGCCGCGGGGGAGGCTCCGTGGGGAGGCACGAGGAGAGAGGGGACGGGGAGGGACGCGGAGGTAGAGAGACCCCGACACTTAACCTGTATTTCAACGATCGTAAAATATTTCACGACCGCCTATGAAAAACGGTCGGACCTCTGCGCTCTAGTGATTAAAGAGGCGACGGAGAGAGCACGCAATCCACAAGGGATGAGGGAGGAATGCGGGGGGAGGAGGAATTTCAGAAGGGGGAGGAGAGGGAGAGATGCGAGACGTGTGATTTTGCGGGGTGGGGAGAGAGGGAGGACGTGGAGGAGGAGGGAAGGGAGAGCGAGCGGATATAGGAATGAAGAAGGGGTGATTTTTTTCATTGTTTTCCCTCTCTTTAAAAGGAGGGAGTAATATGCGAGAGGTGTGTCCATTTTAATGGAAGGAGAGAGAGAAGAGAGAGAGAGAGAAGAGAGAGAGAGAGAGAGAGAGAGAGAGAGAGAGAGAGAGAGAGAGAGAGAGAGAGAGAGAGAGAGAGAGAGAGAGAGAGAGCGAGTGAGAGAGAGAGAGAGAAATAGAGAGAGAGAGGAAGGTAGGGTTAGGGAAAAGGGGTTGTGTTGTTTAGGTATCGAGGTTGGAAATGGAGGGTTGACGAGACTCTCTCCTCTTTCTTCTCCCTTCCATCCTCCCCCCTCCCCCCCGCCCCCTCTCCCCCCGCCCCCCTTTCCTCCGCAGGACGGGTGCAGCGCCAGTAAAGTGCGTTCGGAGAGCGGCTTAAGGGTTGGGTGAGCGCCGAAGAGGCTTATTGACATGGATGTGTGTTTAACATAAATTTGCCGGGGACGGAATTTATACTACCGTGGGGTTAGGATGGGATGGAAGCGCGTTTTCCGTCGGGAATTTTTAGCGGTCGGTTGCAACAGTAAAGACATCGAAGCATGGCGGGCGATAAGTGCTTCAAGAACCTGGTAATTTTTTTTTGGATTCATATGGCTTAGGTCGCTTCGTTTAAATTTAAAATAATTCGTTTATGCTTTCCGAGTGGACTTTTTGCACGGCTGGATTTATTGTAAGCTTTTGAGGAAATTTTGATGATTATGGCACAAAATTTGATCAAATATTTAAAAAACAAGATGATCCAAATGGAACTTATGATGCCTACTTTCCATTTAATCATTTATTTAATACATATATTGACTTGAATAGCTTTAAAGTCATCGCAGATATGTAGCTCTTTGTGTTCCCAAATTTCATAATTTAGCGTTATAAAATACTACAAATACATTCGAACGGAATATTAAATTGATAACGCGTATTTGTGCGGCAATAATAACGCGTGTACGTATTAGAATGCACCGAATCTGAGTCCAACAATAATTGTTGCTATGGCAACACTCTCGTAATGAGTGATAAAACTGCAAAATCGCCAGTATTTACGCGAAATTCTAAGAAATACAATCGATAAGAAAAATTCTACGATAAAAATTAGAATCTTCATTTCCTTTCCTCAGAGAATAGTACAAATCTCAGCTCCGGCATTACAATTATAAGATATTTTAATGTGCAAGAGAAAATGGGAAGGATAGTTCTTGGAATCGAACCCAGGACTTTCAATCTTCGCAACAAAAACTATCC